>JARFIY010000346.1:3000000-3394959 GCA_036346155.1 Sinelater perroti | reverse complement strand
TCCTGCCATTTCAGGTTATACCCGATTTTCTGCCTTTTTATCAAATATGCGGGGAATATCTTTGCGTGAGCGTATACCGGTCCATACATGCTTTCACGTGTTGAAGCGGTGTCACAGTGAGTCCTGCCATTTCAGTTATACCCAATTTTCTGCCTTTCCATCAAATATGCGGGAAAATCTTTAGGTGTCCTTCTTTCGGTCCATGCTTGCTTCCACTTGGTGAAGGGGCGTCACAGTGAGTCCTGCCATTCCAAAGTTATACCCATTTTCTGCCTTTCCAAAATATGCGGGGAATATTTTTGCGTTGCTTTCTTCCGGTCCATGCTTGCTTCCACTTGGTAAAGAGGCGTCACAGTGAGTCCTGCCATTTCAGAGTTATACCTAATTTTCTGCCTTTCAATCATGTATGCAGGAAATATCTTTGGGTAGCCTTCTTCCGGTCCAGGCGTGCTTCCACTTGGTGAAGGGGCGTCACAGTGAGTCTTGCCATTTCAGAGTTATTATTTCCCAGTCCATACCTGCTCCGATGTGTTGAAGCACAAGAAGTATTAATACGCAATAAAGTGTCAAAATATTTCGACGAAATGCAACAGTGAATACAGAAGTCTTAAAGTTAAAAAAAAGGAGGGATGATGATAAATAGTACAGAAGAAATATTAAAAATAGTTAAAGAATTTTATACAGAGCTCTATCGAACAGATCTTCCATGGGACTTAGATTAACAAACTTAACAACCAAGAATGATCAGCGTAGATGCATACTGACCAAATTTATAAAGCAAATAAGAAATAAACAGCGGAGAATGAAAATGGGGAAAACTCATTCATTAGAAAGTTAAACAAACTTTACAATAAATGCCTGCAACAAGAGGATATCCCTGTACACTAGACAAATGCCCTCGAAATCCTAATTCACAAAAAAGGTAATACAGAAAACTTGAACATCTATGTTAACCTCCCGTCTTCTCAAAAATTATAGTAATATAGATGAAATTTCTCAAACTGATATTAATGAGTGCTAATGAAATGAGATTTCAATATCATCACTGTAAAAAAAGTGATGGTACTTTAATTATACATATACAATATATACATTATAATAATAGTTCCCCGTAACAGGCCTTGAAGGCCCTTTGGGGTCATAACAGAATAGATCTGCTCCAATTTAGAGCCTACGGTACACAAGGGTAGTAACGTGGCTAGCGCTACGTACCGACCGCCTATTATTACCCCAGAGTTTGACTTCCAGGTACTCATTTATTGCAGCCTGAGTCGAGTTAGGCCGTAAAAATACCAGCGATTGAATTAGAGATAGCGGGATTCGAACCCGCATCTCTAGGTTTCGTAGTCTAGCGACCGATCCACTAGAGCACTACTATACATATACATAAAATATGATTTTTGTATTTATTTCCATAAAACTTTCAGCCTTGTCAGCTAAAAATAATATAATTGTAGAAATATTTTGGCAACTAAAGTAATTGCTGGTCTCCAGTAACTATAAACTTCGCCATTTTGAAAGACACTTGTGTCACTGATACTCTACGATCAATTTTTAACAAAAAGTTATTTTGAAAGACTACAATGGCCTGTGGGATGTTTCTTACCAACCTGCACACTTCCTGCGCGCGAATCACCGCCGGATGCCAACATTCAATGTTTAAACGACCCTCGAATATATAATGAGTGTAATCTGATCCATTCATTTACCGAGATTACTGCGTATGCACAAAGGCCGCGTATGACAGCTGTGTTACGTGTTCAACACGAACTGTTCGGCCGTAAGAATACACACGCGGCGTCATTGGGCAATTACCACTTACCAGGCACGTGCCAGGCACGCGTTTGTTTTATAGCGGCTCTTTGCACTAAGCACTGTATACAGATCTTTTATACTTTTAATGCCTCCCTTCAATTTCCCTCGGAATTGCGAATTAAAATGTGGCCGCCAAAACAGCAATTTTTAATGCGCCGCTCGTTAAAAACGCCAAGTGCAAAAGCTCCGGTACACAAGTGCTCCAGAAACTCAACGTAAGACACGGCGGAAATTCCAGACTGCATTTCTCCTTAATTTGGGGCTTGAATACGTAAATACTGCACATCGACAAGGAGATTTGCGTTTAAATAAGAATGATAAAAGTTAATGAGCCCAGGGACTTGAATACGGCCGGCTATTCATTTTTAAAAAGACCCTTGCAAAAAGATTATATTCTTTATATTAAATACACGCCGCAAAGTTTGCTCGCGTTTGATTCCAGAAGTCGTACATAAAAGAAAACTAATTGCGTCGTTACCACTTTTAAAACTGCATTAAAAAGGTGTTTAAATAAAATACTTAGGCTACGTTTATAGAAGTGCCTTTCCGCTTAGTGCTTATTCAAACAAACTAAAATGCATTAATTGCTTATTCATTATCACGACGACTTTTTCCCTTTATGTAGACCCAACAGATGACATTTCATTTATGCAGTTGCTTCAGCTCAAATACCTGAAAATACTTTAGAGCACAATCATTTATTCTAATCTAGATGTTTGCCAATTCTAGATCACCTTTGGATCATGCTGAATCCATATCCGAAAGAATTTTTGCGATATCTTATCAGCTTGAAGTGTAGTGATTTAGGATTCCAAATTAAATATTTTAGCCTCCCTTGCGAGTTGACTGGAATATAACGAAGATACAATAAAATTGACATGAAGTAAACATGGAATAAAAGATATTTATTCTACTGAATTTAATGAAAAAGAAGGAAATACCCTGCACAAGAGACCAGCAGTTCTAAATCGCTAGAATTTCTAAATTTAACTGAAGAAGAAGCTTCAGTAGGAATACGCTAGGTACCACTAGAAGAAAAGCCAACCATAAGGAAATAATTACAAATAGAAAAAATAATGAAGCCCATGGAAACGAATTGGTAAAATATAGGGGAGAAGCAATGAAGAAAGATTCGTAGACTCATTAAGAGAGTATGGCAGGAAGAGAAGATACCTGTAAACTAAACAGCAAGAGATAGTCCCCATACATAAAAATGGAAGAAAGGAAGAGTGAAGTAATTTCTGTGGAATAAGTCTACCAAATGTAATAAAATTTTTTATCATGTCTTATCTATAGAAGAATTAAAACATACACTAAAGAAATAATAGAAAAATATCAGAATGATTTTAGAAGAAACCACTCGACAATATATGGTTTACATCAATTCATATAAATATGTGAAAACCCAAGACTTTAATATAAATGTACATTATTATTTTCTTACAGACGAAAACTGGAATATTTGGGCCACATTATGAGAAGGGATAAATACTCATTGCTGAGAAATATAAATGCAAGGCAATATTAGAGGGAAACGTAGCGGATAGAAGAATGTCTTGGTGCGTGAGGGGTATAATTGCAGCTCAAGTGAATTATTCAGAAGAACGGTAGACAAAGTCAAAATAACCATGATGATGCCAATCTCCGGTAGGATTGGAACAAAAAAAGAAGACAGACATCAAGCAGAAAAAAATGATGAAAGGCATAAAACAATTAGGACTACCAAATAAATTGATAAACCTTGTTAAAGTGATTTTAGAAGAATCGCAAACGAGCATAATAGAAGAAAATAAATTTGAAACAGCCATACAGAAATCCAGGGAAACTATTGCAAAAATGAAAAATAATAATCCACTAGAAACGATGAGATTATTGGAAAATTAGTAAACTATCGAGGAGAGGTAATTCGTAGCAAAATCCATGAACTAACAGAGTATGGCAGGAAGAGAAGGTATAAATCTAACATAGTCCCCACGCATAAAAAAGGAAATGGTATTAACTGAACACCATAGTACAAGGGTCGCAGAACAATAATACCACAATATAAACAGAAGAGACAAAATGATTGGTACGTGCAAGGTAGCGTACAGAAGTGAAGGCCAGAATAAATAAAACAAAGAGAGAAGAAAAATGGTTAAAGGAAAATGGAAGAATATTATGTTAATAAAAAGATCAAGAAGTTAGAAATCTGCGACGTATATATAAAAAGGGGAAAAGATACTCGAAAGATGATGATGGAAATTTAGTGAGAGAAATTGATGAGAAACTACAACTATGAAAGAAACGCTTTCAGAATGTGCTTGATTTGGAGGATCGGGGCCAGACAACTGAAGAAAAAAGAATATGACGAAAGAGGTACCAAGTAAAAAGCAGATATTGAATGTAATAAAAAGCTTTAAAACCAATAAATCACCAGGGGAGAATATTATCACAATGGGGCTGCTGAAACATGGGAAGAAATGTTGCAAGATGATAATACAACGAAATTTGAGGAAGGAACAAATACTTAAACAGTGATCGAAACTATCTTATGCCATGTCTATAAGAAATGCACTATAAGATACGGTAATATAAGATCCTAGTTGTATTAGGGAACCAATTAAAGAACAGTCTTGAAGGATTATTTGTTTTTGCAATAAAATAGCTACTGGGCAAGCTCCTATGAATTTAATCTGGTATTTTGTATACTATTTATCGACTTTAAAAAACGTTTTGGAATACTTTAGTTTCACTAAGAAATTTGGCACTTTATGTAAAGTCAAATTAAATAATACAGACTGTAAGATATTACCAAAAGAAAGAGTTTCAAATAATTTCAAAGTCGACAGGACGGCAAGGTGGTCCATTATCTCCGTTCTTTAATTTAGTACTCAAGAAGGCGATGCGTAAAAGCCGGATGTACAGGAGAGGTACTATATACCAGCATAAACATCAATGTATTGTCGATACTAATGGTTTAGTGCTTCTAACCCCAGCACCTGGTGAGTTAAGAAAGTTTTTCGGAGACTGTAAATGATTATGATATGGAAATAAATGTAGGAAAATTAAATACGGCAATGATGATCTAATTGGCCAAGAGTACAAGAAGATATGCAGAGAAGGAAAAGAATACAACTTTAAAAGAGTGAGAATTAAAAGTAATTATGAGCTAAACAAACCGATAAGAGTTGTATGCTATGTCAAAGCTCAGAGAATCGTCTGGCTGGCAGACATTAAGAGAATGAAGCCAGTGGAAACCAGCAGGGAAAGGCTTATAGGAAAGTCTAGGAAACGATGGTACGATTATGTCCTGACGACCTACGGAAAATCAGAATAAGAAATTGGACAAAGAGAAAAAGTGGCAAGAAATAATGGAAACGGATAACAGAAGAACCGACCCCTCCAATGGTTGTAGTGTTAAAGGAAGGAAAAGGTACGTAACGACAGAATTAAAAATAGTCAAAAGAAACTCTTAAACTGATAATTAGAATTCATTTCAATTATTGGCCCTTAATAAAATATATAAAAAGTATCGACTTTTGAGTATTCACATGAATGAGCAATAGAAACAACAAGATAGAACTCCTTAAAAATTTTTGTTATTTCCCAAAATTATATTGGACACTGAACAATTTCTAACGGCTTCCTTTGCTATTCTTCTTCTTCGTATCCTCTTGACAAAGGAGGCGTGATTCTTACGATTTGCCCCCATCTTTCGCTATTTCTAGACATGTGTGTCGCCTGATGTGCTGAGGTATTAGATTTTTCCTTTATTTGATCAATCCATCACTTACGCAGCCTGGTTTCTTCCATTTTGCCCTCATTTGTTCTTTTGGGGTTCAGGAAATCGCAATATTCGTCTCCAGCACCACATTTCTAGTGCATGGATTTTTTTGTCGTGAGCTTTCAGTGTCCAAAACTGCACCATATAATAAGACTGAGAACGTTGGCGTTTTTATGACTTTTTTGTGTTTAAGGTTATGTTTTATCTAAGGTCCTTGACTGCCTCTTTTGTCCTCTAAGATCTTCGTTTAATTTCAGGAGTAATGGTTTACTGCTTGCCCTTTTTCTACTTGCTTTATATTTAGTCTGTTATTTTATGGTCACAATTTTTGTCCCGATAGTTGTTTTTTTCCTCTAACAGTATTAATAGTTATTTTACTTCTGCTTTCCATTCTTTTACACCTTCATGAATCATCCTTAATATTTTCATCCCAGAATTTCATTTTTTTAATATCTTCTGCTTTCACTTGCGTATAACGCTAGTGATCCTATTGCAGTTTTATATAATAGAATCTTCGCAGCATTAGATAAATCTTTCGCTCTCTAAATGTTTTATCATCGAATCTGCTCTTTTGGTCTTCTATTAGTTCTTCAGTTGGTGCGTAAATTTGTATGATGTGAAGAGCATTGATTTAGAAAGCAGTTTTATGGATATTATGTTGTCATTAAAGATTTACTTATTTTAGTAAATTGCACTGAAGCTACGTCATTTATACTCTCGGAGAAAATAATTGTATTGCCACTGGAATTGGTGAAGTGTCCCTTTCCCCTCCAATGTATTTCTGATATACCTGTTATGTCTATGTTATCTCTCCAATTCTTGTTCTGGAATGTCTTTCCGGTCTGTAATGGTCCACGGACATTCCAGCTACCAATATTTAGGTTGCTTCTTAGGGTATAATATTCAGCTTCTCTCAAAGACACCTCCTCGAAGATCCGAGCGGAGATGATTTTTACCACCGGAATGTTTAGCATTGAGTAGTTGTTAATTTTATTGAAACATTGGGGAAATTAATGAAGGGATGGGATGGGATGGGATTATGGGTGGAAAGGAATCTAAGTTCACGTAGATAAGATCACTTTCTTGAAGTAGACCTAGTCTCTAACGGGATTTGTATCCCTTCGTTCGCTATGCTAAGTATCAAAAAAATAATTCATAAGCCGTGACTAAATCATTCATCCATCCCCAATCTACCTTATAACGACTCTTCAAATTTCCATCGATCCCCCAAGGAGAAATTTGATTTTAATTTGGACGTTTCTTTTATTTTTCGTAGCTTCCAGAATCTAAATTTTCCCCATATTTCAGCCAAAATATTCGAATTTGTTTTTACCTTTTAGCATTATTGCTGGAGATAACAAACATTCCAAATAGCAAGATAAATGCTGCCGGGATTTATCAACAAAGGTTGTTTGTTGCAAAAGTTAACCAAAATAAAACCAATTGTAGTCGCGGACGTCGATACCCCGATAGTAATTTCGACGAACTTAAGCACTCGTCAAAGGTAGTAATTTCGAAAAGAACTGAATAATGCTTAGAAATAACGACTTAGCGGTGATGAATTTGGGTAGCGAGGAGATGTGAATTGCGGGCAGAAATGCAATCATTCTACCCCAGTTAAGGTTTAGGTTTGCTTTAGTTATATTGTTTCCCGCTGTAGTTTACCGTCGAGTGCGCGCGGCCCGTAACGAGATAAACTGATTACACAACAATCTGTGCTAAGCCAAATAGAGTTTATAATTGAAAAAACCAACAGCCCGCACTCTATTGCATTTCATTTTCGATTATTCTGCAATGTGCATAATTATACGCCGCGATGTATCTAATTTAATCACTTCACGCTGCAGACCCGCTCCCGATAATCGGAAAACAATGCCGTGAAACGCTTAATTGGAATCCTTAAATAATGAAAGGAGGACGAGAAAAACGCCTGGAAATAATAAAGTTTACGAGCGCGGGATTACCTACAACAAAAAACACTGTAGACGTACATTTTCTTATAATGAAGATTCTAAAAACCTTGACAATCGAAACTTTAAGTATTCTAAATATTTAACAACGCGTTCTACTTATAATAATTAATTTTTCTTCATAAATGCCCCCCCTCCAAAAAAAGAAGTAAATTTAAATACTCTGTTGACATAAAAAAAGTTTTCACTTCTCCAACATCTATAGCTTGCCATGAAACTGCCGCCATTCCCCTATTATTTTTTTTTGTCATCAGAAGTTTATAATTTGATTTCCTCGTGTCTTGAGATGACATATTTATCATTTTGTCATTTGTTGTATGCCTATTCAACAACAGAGTGAATTTATATGTATTTTAACCTTTTCTGAACCCCAAAATCCTTCCTTACAACCGATTCAGATCTTTCTTGATTTTTTTATGAGATCTTCATTTCCTAAGTGTTTAATACTAAAGACATATACATCCGAGAGGACACACAAAGTTAAGATAAACAATTCTGTGTCCGACTATCATTCAATTACCTCGAGTCACACAAGGCAGCGTATTAGGACCACTACTCTACCTGTTATACACCTCTGATACACACCATACTTGGCACACTTGCCGATGACACGGCTATTCTCTCAATTAATGAGAAATTAATAAAAACCGGAAACAGCGACCTTATATTTAGAAACCAACCTTCAAGACTGGTTTCTTAAGTGGCGAATAACCGTCAATAGCGATAAATCGACATAGGTCACGTTCATCAACAGAACAACGTTCTGCTTTAACAACGTCCCAATACCCCAAAAGCCTAAAATTAAATATCTTGAGTTGCACCTAGCCCAGTAATTGACCTGGAATACCCACATAAAGGCAAATGGGAAACAAATAAATATAAGAACTGGTTGATTAGGAGATGATTTCAACTATATGGGCCTATAAAATGCAGCTACGGGGCTGCGCAAAGAAATCACATACCAAAATCTTACAGACGCCGATCAAAAATCCTCAAAACCATAACGGATGCTCCATAGTGATAGTGCGTCATAAACGAAACCCTCCATAATGACCCAGAGACACCATATGTAGTGGACGAGATCAAGAAGCTCGCAGCAACTTGGCAGAGTATAGAAATCAAATCGTCGAGCAGCATTCCAATCAACTGGCAGTCAGTGAAAGGTTAAAAAGACAATGGCCACAAGACCCACCTTTGCAGCCCAACAGACTAATGAGAAATTTTACGGAAAAACAGCACTGGTCGAACCCCCTCATGTCATGTAAAACTACATTACATTTACTTTACTCGTATGAGTAGATTATGTATACCCAATTGTTAAGTAATAAAATTATTAGATTCTTACTCATTGTAGCAATATCAAAATTGCGACCTCAAATTGCTTCAGATGAACAAAAATGTTAAAAAAGTCGCAAATAAATTTTGCGCTCTACCGGCATAAATCTAAAGCAAACACAGAATCCAACCAAACCATAGTTCGCTTCGTCCAGACAGAGCATATATTTAATTTCGGCTCTTTGCTCTCTATAATCAGCACGATTAGATAGATCGTGTTGATCTTCAGACTCAAAATTCATATCTTCACCTTCAGAAACTGAACAGCTGGTTTTCGGAAAAATTTATTGTTTTACAATTTACTTTTCTGCCTCGAATCTCGTATTTTGGCCCGTTCTAAGCTTTTCTTCATGATTACATTTTATCTTCTCGTTCGGCTTTCCTTTCTTCAAATATTTGCGTGATGTAGCAAACAGAATTGTAAAGTGCTGATTTGGTGTTTTTGTAGAGTTCGATAAAACAGGAAGAAGTACTAAGGACGAAATAGCCTACAAAAGCTTTCATTGATCTCTTAGATGGAAAATGGGTCAAAAGTCATAATGTTGGTTCAGTTGGAGCAGCAAAGAGCTCGTCTTCAAAATTATTAGGATTGAAAGGATAGATCTCGGTCTTGGTGAAGCTAGACGCGGCTTTGCTCGCATTTACAACCTTCATAATTGCAGAATTCAAGAGACTTCTTTTAATATCCTTCTATATGCATTTGAAGGGCTCAAAAATGTGTGTCCAGTGGAAGAAATGAGAGCAATAGAATTTTATTTTCATTTGAGGTTTATGTTGGAAAAATTTTTCACTCAACGAACAGCTGTTCTGTCATACAGACACTTTGACCATCAATAAATGCTTCTCGGATAACTTCATCGCGTCTGAGCTTCTTTTTTGCCCCCAAAAAATAAATATTGAAAGAATAACGCTATTAACTGCGTTCATTGCACAACACTATATGATGCTACTGCCCCGCTCGCAGCTCATCGCCCCATCGATCTGCTTCTTTGCCTTAGAAGTCACAAGTGTTGGAATTTTTGACAATTTTTCATAAAAAAGTACAGTTTTTACCGACAAGCTTTATATCCTTATTGAAGTTATGTCGCAGCTTCTGCCTTTCCACAAACTCAAAACCTATGCGACGAAGTTCTACGAGTGACAACCCGTGGTATAAGAATATGGCATGTTCAGCGATTCTTTCTCTTGTTCACAGTCAAAAACTCTTTGTGTCCCTCAAAAGTTCGCTTACGGGGGTTTCTTCTCTGTTGCCTTAAGAGTGTTAAAGCGTCGAGTTGCTACCCTATACCGTCGCCATATTTGATGCATTTATATCGTTAATTCTTTTTATGGCACACACATATGTGAGGTAGGCACAATCCTAATGGTTGAAGTTCATCATCAGAAGCAAATGCTTGAACCGAGATGATTGGTGAGCATATAGTGAGTCTTACAGTTCTTCCACAATCTTCCCAATACCACAATGTAGCTACAATTCCTGAGAGACACTTAAATACGTATCTCAGTAACAGCTTCTCCGACAAATGGATCTACTGCATGGTCATGTATGCCAAACCAGTTTTTAATGTGCAGACACTTGACCAATGTGTCATTTGAACACTATTCAAATAATTTTTAGAAAGTTTGAACGGGTCCGTTAACCTTCTTCATCAAGTCTTGTAACTTAGTCAAACTTTAAAACGATGCTACTGATTGTCAAATCTGATAGTGACATCAAATTTCACCTACCATAACTATTTTTACTTCCTATAACCACAAAAATGAAATAAAAAAAATCTAACAAAGGTCAAAATTATGTACATACATCGACTTATCTAATATCGTCGTAAAAATGTTGTAACTAGTTAAATTAGCAGCAACAGGGTTATAGTGCTCATGTAAAAAATGAGATCCATAAAATATATGATACACGATAAATACAAGAAATAAAAAGAAATTTAACCGTATAAGTTGACAGTTCGTTACACAACATCAAAAACAGTCTTCGCCTGAAATCGTCAACTTCCTTTTACACTTCCTTATAGAATTTGTGGTTTTCACGCCTATTTAGTCTTTTTCTTTGAGCTTTTCGCGTTTTGGGAGATTAATCCAGCTTATTGGACTGCTATTATTTGTTTTCATAGAATTCTTGAAATTTTTGTCTACATAGTGAGCTTGTCAACACAACTACTTTATGGTTTTTCCTTTTTCTTGAAGAAAAGATACCATTGTAAGTACTGGTATATCATTTAAAACCGCTTTGCTCTTCAGTTATTTCTTAAAAGCCAAAATATTATTTAAATTATTATTTATTCAATGCCCTACCTGGAAAGATCCTCTTTTCTTTCTTTAGAAACCCCCCTTAAAAAAAGTAATCTATGCGGCCCGCCTGCTGTACTTATATCCATACTACAACAATAAAGCAAAAACAAACATAGAAGTAATGCAGCTAATAAAGAGAACAATCATATATGTAATAATACGATAATAAAGACATGGAAATACTGCTGAAAGATTGGGAATAAAAAGGAATAATAAGAAAATTAATACCCATACTGAAAAAAAATTAAAGAAGGGGATGTTCGCTTAATACAACGATAATCAGATTTAATCCCGTAAAATGAATTTAAGACTAATATCAAATCGAAAAGAGAGAATAATCAAATAGATTGTGTTGATTTAAGATCTAAATAGAAGAAAAAACAAATTATCGCAATTTTTTATTTTAATACAAATAAAAATAAAAAAGAATAAAAAATCAGGCAAAACAAAAAGTTCCCTGAAAACCAACTCAAAAAAATGAACGCCGGATACTGAAGAAGACACCACGAAGAGACCAAGCGAATAGACTGGTACCGAGAAGACATTGGAGAAATTGAAAATTGCAAGGCAACTTTGTCTTGCATCGCAGTATTTTTTTATCACAGGTTATGTTCTGTGATGAGAAGTTTAATTTGGACGGCTCAACCGGCTACGAGTGTCACTTGAAGGATCTGCGAACAGATCTGAAATATTTCAAAATGGAAGAGTGAATGTATGAGAAAAAATTAATCTTAAAACAAATAAATAAGTATTCACGTAGAAAATACAGTCCACGACGAACTTTTAACGACGACAACTAAAGAAGCAGCCAGAAAGCAAATTTATACCATCGAGTGCAGGCGCGTCTAAGCGGACAATACTAATGACTTTTCAAACTCAATCTTAGTAAATTATAATAATAATAGTTCCCCGTAATAGGCCTTGAAGGCCCTTTGGAATCGTAACAGGATAGGTCTGCTACAATCTAGAGCCTACGGTACACAAGGACAGTAACGTGGCTAGCGCTACGTACCGACCGCCTATTATTACCCCAGAGTTTGGCCTCGAGGTACTCATTTATTGCAGCAGTAAATTATATGTTACCGTAAGGAGAGAAACGAAAGGTGCAAATAAAAATGCTACCAGCCGGTAATGTCATCGGAGATAGCAACGCTTGTCGACAATTTTAGGTAATTGAGACCCCTGTCCAGTAAGCCTACAGTGATCAAACATAATACATTGAATCAACAAACATCTTATCAGTTGACACAACCATTTGTATCAATTCGTCATCAAAACAATCCAACAAACCCTGAAATTTTTGTAGACACAAACAACACGGATTAATCGCCTGACTGTAATGATGTATACGGAAATAAAAACGTCTGGGAAGAAGTTGAACCACACAAAAAAACGAACAAATAATAGTGGTTATACACCCAACAGAAACATACAAGAAAAGAGATTACCTCTTGACCCCCTACAAGGAAATACGAAATTAAAGAATGCTGATAAGCAAATAACATGAAGAGCACTAACATTAATATATACATATTTTGAGAGAAATGATAAAGAAAATTATCATAAATATTTTAACCAGACCTCCGAATTAGGGTTTTGTCCAGTTTATTCTCTCCGTCTTGATATATACCGCGTGGAGTTTTCTGTTGCCCATCTGGCGGATCGAGGAATGCCTTCAAAATATAGAAGATACCGAACCGAAACAGAAACCTGAAGATGGACAGCTGTTGTGGTATCTATTTTTACGCTACAGGTACAGCGCAATAGAGAAGGCAACGGGGACCACTACATTGTAAATGTATCCCTAGTGTAATCAAAATATGGCCCAACACATCTTAAATGTTGACAAGATGCGAAGAATCCTAGGGAGAAAACTAAATATAAAAATGGTGACATGGAAAAAAGTATATAAAGCTGACAAATTGATCAACGCTACAATAGAGTTGATAAGACATGGTACTGGGTTATTAGATGTAAATGGGATGAGACGGCCAAATTCACGAAAGCTTATCTCAGATGACCTTGTAGTATACTATGCAGGAAACGACAACCCTGACCATTATAATGGAGTGGGTATCTGAATAACCACATAAAGTGTTTTACCCTAATATACCACAGAGTAGCCATATTGTAAATATCGGGAAACCAATACAATGCCTCAACATTAAACAATAAACACTGAAAATAACGAAAAAGCATCAGGTAAATTTTATAATGGGCGATTTTAACGCAAAGATCGGAAAAGACAGATACATCAAGAGAACAAGACTACAATGCTTAAACATGACAGATATCAAATTCCTTAAGCCACAATGCAAGGTAAAATCCAACGCAAACATCTTGGTTAAGAAATTTTAGAAAATGGTACAGAATGTCCACTACTTATTGTTTTGATCAGTCGTGGACAAGGTCAGGGCTGCACTGATGATGAAACTTACAAGTTGTGCTATCACAATACGAAATAAAAACTAAATAACTAAATTCGACAAAAGACAAGAGCACCAGACGTAAACTAGAGAGTAACACAATTGAAATAAGACTATGCAGTGGGCGTAATAAGAAGCGCAACAATAAAATAATACGCTGAAAACCATGTTGGGAAAAAACAGAGGACGAGCATTAGCGCGATGATGTAATGATATAAAAAACTTATACTCAATGAAAGCTCAAGGAAAGTTAAAGAGATAGGTTACCCACCAAAGTATAAACTAAAACCGTTCTTTAAATTCCTTCGGCATGCCTCCATAATAGGTGATGATCACAACCCAAAGATTAACTGCATCAAGGAGTGGGACACTATTAAAAAGGACTATACAACCTACTCGACTGGTGACCTCTAAAAATACCTGACCTGTCATATTTTTATCTTACCAAAGGTCTGCTGCAATGTACATCGACATGCAATCCAGCTTATCAGATCATACGCCAATTATACCAAGTATCGGTGCCAAAATCAGTAAGGAGACACCGAAAACGACCTTCTACAACAACAAAACTCAGTGGAAATTGAGCAAAAACAAAACCTTAATTGCAACATAACTATTAGAATGCTCGAGTGGGTGGATGAAGCAACAAATCTCTAATAACATCAATTCAAATGGCTATTTGGATCTCAACGGCGGAATTAGCTGAAAAAAGCCAAAATGTAGCAAACCCATCTGTAGAAGACAGTAAGTACAGTAAGGCTCCAAACGATAAATGATTTATAACAGACTGGCTAACGAACAAATAAAAAATAAGTAACATACCACTTGGAAGACTACAAGGGGATTTAAACAGCCACATCATGCACCTTCACTCAGTCAAATCTACAAGATATAGAAGTTGAATGGTTCCTCCACGCTCTTTTACAATCAGCACCATCAATACTACCATCAGTACTAAGAAAGTATATTCGTTCCAGTTTTATATTGCGAATAACGTACTGGCTAACTCAACTGAATAAAATGTCATCATATAGACCAATTCGTTTCTTGGGGTCTATCGCAAAAATTCTGGAAAACCTACTTAAAAAAATCAACGAGGATTTACCCTAAGATGGTTGGCTACTACAACAGTTTAGTTTTGGAAAGCAACTCACAACGATAATGCGGTGTTGCAGATTTGTAGACATATATAAAGCACTAGAACCAAACAAAAAAAAATCTGTTCGATTGTTGTCTTGGGCGTAAAGTACGAATTTGACAGTCTGGTACCCAGCAAGCGTTAAATGCAAGTTCTGCGATAAAATATCAGAGATGTATTCAATCAATGCTAACCACTATGGGAGGCCCTCGTCCATGATATTGCTATATTAGGAGTTGACGTTAAATAAGATAAACCATCTGAATAGGTACGTCATTTTTTGAAAATTATCCAAGTTGAGAATTCTTGTCAACGAGACAAAATCTGTACATATAACAATTACATTAATGAAGGGAGTGTCTACAGGTATATATCAACAACACAGAGATCTCAAGAAGGAAGATACATGAAACTTAAGAACATAACCAAGAAAAAAAAAGGAAACATTGGTTACTCACTAGAACATTTCTTCAATCATTACAGGACAAGGTAGTAGTGCAGTAATGCTCCATCTTTTCTTATTTGTCGTCAATAGGCTTAGTTCCACGTTTCTTCTCCTTTATAGATTCCATTCTAGGACCTTCCTGTATGCTTTCAATTTCCCTTTTTTTTAGAGTACGACTTAACTATCCATATTTTCTTTTTCTAACTTCCCGATTCACACCACTCATTCCTATTCTTTGATATAGCCTCTCCTTCCGCCTTTACTGTATTGACTTTTTCTTGAGTTTACTTTCCATTATGTGACAATATCACAGCATTGCCGTCCCTCCATGTTTGACTGAAGCTTTGGTGATGACATCCTATCATGAATCACTCTGCAAGTGTAACCTCCTAGATAAGATTGATTAATTTTTCGGGAAGCCCAATTTTTAACGCTACTCCATATGCATCCCTTTTAAAAGTCAAAATTCCTCTCAAAATAAAACTCCATGGATTGATTATAATTCTCAAGGTGTTTATTTGCGACTTCCCCTTTACCCACTCCCCTGTCGATTTCTACCAGCACTCTGTTCTATTTACAACACCTTCCTTCGGATAATTAAAAACTAGCCCTTCCGTCCAATCTTGTAATTTTTTTTTTGTCATAAGTGGTTTGGGGATTTCTGCTGTCTCTAAATCTACCTTTAACATGTCCACCGTAATCTGATCGACCCCGGGTGTTTTTCCTTTCTTTTTTTAATTTACATCTTTTTCTGTATCTTTTTCCATCACTTCTCTTTCTTTTCTACCGTCTTTACTCGGTATTTCTCTAAAGTACTCTGTTCTGATGTACATATTTGACCATCCGCATCCTTTATCACCATAGCTGTCTTTTTTTTTGTCAGTTAACTCTTTCAAATTACCTACATTTGCGAATTTTTAGCCTAATTTCTTCTGTATTCTTCCGGTAAACATTTTCTCTGGTCTCCATCCTAAGAATTAAATTTCTTTTATTCTTCCCTTTCTTCTTAATTTGCAGATGTTCTGGGCCATCCATTTTTTAAAGACATGGTGCTAATATATCAACATCATCCAACGATCAGTCCAAAACGTTACCAATGTGAGCCAACGCAACTCTACAGTGACCTCAAAATAAAATCACCAAAAGAGCCATTCTGTACCAAATAAGGCTTGAAGCCAGTGTAATGTAACCTTGCTTGAAGACCCAATGAATGAATCAGTTAGTGTATCACCCCCTAAACAATGCTAATGTACAGCATGGTCAATAAAAAAATTCCAATCCAATCAATGGATGACTTCTCCTTCATATCTTAATCACATAAAATATGCCATAGAATATTGTTATAGTTTATTCTGATTGCTAATAAAGTTGAAATTAAAAAACTAAAACTTTGAGTTAATATAGCAACAACTACACCCCATAACTTATTTAAAAAAAATCAGGGAATGTCATAAGATAATTAATACGTCTAATTAACAACCTTCAATTTTATTAAATATTTAGGGGTAGGGAAGAAATGTAACAGCAAAAGAAAGTTTATAAAAAATAAATTTCCACAATAACATTAGCATTTAAGACTATTATCTAGCTACAATCGTTTTTTTCTCAAATAATAATTCATATTTTTTTATTTTTCTTTATTTTCATAGTCATATAAATTCGCCATTTTATTTCATTTTAATAATTAATAAATTTTGTTATGTCCAGCTTTTATTTAATTGAAGATTAGTTTTCCCCGTCTGAAAACACTGCAACCTCAAAAGATAGATATTAAAGTAAATAAATAATTTTTTGCAATTTGTAGGCGAGTTTAGGGGGAGGTTTAACTATTTAATTAAATAAAAATGACTAGCGCGGATACTATAAAAATCTACCGAATCGTTCCCACAAACTAAATTTTCCATCGGCGGATTCTATGGCTGCATTTACACTTGAGATAATTGTTGAAAACAGCCCCGGGTGAATTAATCCCGCGAAACAATTTTCAGGGACAATAGCGTGGATTAACCATGGCGAACGTGCAAATATGCCGAGGAGCAGAAAAACCGCCGCATGGCCTAATGAGCACTAATTTTCTGCAGTTATCAAACAATATTTTCCGTGCATACCTGTAGTTGTTTCCCGTAATTGGTGGATGCGCCGAGGTGGCAGTGTGTTGTAGTATTTTCGTTTTGAGCGGCGATTTGCCATTGGGTAAAGCGCCGGGGTAGAAGTTTAACACACCCCTAAAGCACTACGCTAGGCGTGGTTAATAGGGGGTGATTTACAGTTAGGCGCTCACTTCCTACTTGTGTCTCCCGGAATCAACATACTATTACTTCCGCCAAGTACTGTGTCGTACCAGTGCATCGGTTGTTCGTAGTGTCTTGGGTTGGATACGAAATTTGAAAAGTAAGTGAATTTCTGTTACACCCTTAAATAAAAATTAAGACACTTGCACTGAAAGATAATACCAGAATTCGTTTGTTTCTCACTTTATTGCAACAAGAGGTCTTCTCCAAGCAAAAAATCTGAAATACACCTATTATGATGGCGGACAACAATTAGAGCAACAAACTTTCAAGTGGCGCGCAAAATTGCTTTTAACCGCATTTGGGAGCCCCAAAGATCGCCGAAAATACCTCGCGGTGCTCACATCTCTTTACAATGCCGCCGGAAGTGTAAATTACTCGGGCTTTTTGCGAACTTATTGTCGGAGAGCGCACAATGTTGCAAAAAATCTGCTTTGGGCACAAAACCGCCTTTGAGGGCAACTGGGATTCCCCTTCGCGTTTAACATCCACTGCTTTGAATTTCTAATTGATTTCGCATTAATTTGTGTGTTACTGCCGTGGCGGGGCGTCGAACTTAAAGTTCCATCCCAGGTACAATTAATGCAGAAAGTGTTGGTACATCTTTTTATTAAGGATCGACCGTTTTCTTGTTTATTGAAATATAATAAATATATTAAGAGTAATTTGTCATCACGAAAAACTGCTGGGGTATGTTGTAAATCAGACCGTAAATTATAATATTAATTTTACATGTCGAGTCACCCCACCGTCGGACTGTCATAATTTCAAACCGCCACAGAACTGAAATTTAAACAAGCACGCGTTGTGCTTCTCGAAATTTAAACGAATTTTTAATTTAACCCATTAATAGTAATGCTGCAAAATTAAATTAATTCAATAACCGTCTCTTTGTATCAACTAAAATTCAAATGTTAATTCAGGAAATGCAGGAAAGTCGCAAATATATTTAAAATAAATAAATGAAAACTAAATTACATGTATTTTTTAATTCAACAAAAAAATAACCAAACAGGGCATTATTTAATTTTATTTCATTGAAGCACAAGGGATTTCATTCCTAATATTAAGGTCATTACTTTATTTCAGTATCCGTCTCCATTATTGCTTGCAACTTTTCGCAATTCAAAAGGGTTGGCAATTGTTTTTAACTTTTTAACGATGATTATCAATAACTTTCTAATGGGCAAATCAAATCAAATCAAAATCGGATCGCTAAGACACGTTGATTTTAATTAATTAAAATTGACAAGAAAGTGCAAAAAGTACTTGCAAAAATACGGTAGTAGGGAAGTTCATTGAAACACTGAGAGCGACGGCTCACAAGCTGAAATGCAGAAGATTTAAATTCTTAATTTTTAGCTGGTGGCGAATAAAAAAGCGTGATTTTTAAAGTTCAAGGATTGAATACACCATATACAAGCAAATCGAATATAGAAAGATATGGTTCTCAGACGAGTGTCACTTTGTCAACCCTCACAATTGGCAGTGCGTCCTGTCCTCTACACTCGAAGCAAATTACAATTTGGTGTGCCGATAGCTTACTTTGGCATTGTTGGACCATATTTTCCGTCAGACGTATAAGAAATAAAAAAATACATGAACACTTCATGGACCTCAAAATACTATGGACGTTATCTTTAGAATCTTCGGTCCAAATATCACAGCTTTGAACGCAATAATTAATTGGCCAGTCTGTTCCCCCATTTTCAACCAGACAAAAAATTGTTAGCTACTTTTTAAGGTCAAGATCACCAAGACTAAAAGCGACACTTTATATTTTTATCTGGTCCCGTCTTTTGTCCTCGATAACAACTTATGGAACAGGCTGTACCACCATGTATTTCCCAAGTTTAGGCATATCACCTTAAGAACCGTACAATCAATTAGGTGACATTAATTTTTTAATTGTGTGTTTTTCTTTGAAAATAGGTTAACATCATGGAACAACAACTGGAAATAAGATTGTCGGATACTTCATCTCCTGGTACTACATCCAGCAGCACTTCGTTGGCTGTAAAACCCAACAACCAGGTATTTCGTTTATCATTTCATTTTAAACGTATTTTATCGTGAAAGTTGCGAATAAGGTAGTATCAGTGTAGATGCAATATAACACTGATGGCGTTTTGAAGAGTTAAGCCTTAAGGGTGTTGTGAAAACTACTTAAACTAAACAGTTGAACTACTCTTGTAGTTATACCCTCCACTCCCCCCGAATTTAAAAAATTGACTATGACTATTGAGTCTTAGATGAAAACTAATGCATACATTGATAACTATCTCTCAAATTTGACATCAAATTAAGTTGACAACGCGAAATAGATGTAGGTCTATTCATGTCAACTTAATGAAATTGAGTAGTTTTACTCAAAAATAGTTTTATTTCTTCAGAACTGATGAATAAATCTATAATTAATCCGGAAACTTCATTCATATCGATTCGTTCTCTTTTATACGGTATTCCGTTTCTTTGACTTTCTTTCCCAACCAAACTATATGCATGTATTTGAATAGGTGCTACTCATAAGCTCCGAAACTGGACTAACCCTTTATATCTTTATTCAACATTGTAATAACCTTTCATAGCCATTATTAATTCAAATTAAACCTCTTCTTTGCCTATTGATTTTCCTAGCAAAAATACCGATACTTCTGCTTTCCAGCGTACCTATAGAGTTCCATGTTGGGCTTCAACATTGTTCACTCACGGAAGATCCGCATTTGATGGGGTACTGTTATCGTATAAATAGGAACGCTACATTCTGGAATTCCATAACGCTTGGCCTACACAGGAAAAAATCGATTTAAAGCAGACGTAGCAGTTCAGTACTAGCGATCTTCGTAGAATTTGCCCTAGTTCAGAGTGGCTTTCAAGATAACCAAGTTCACAAACATAGTGCGTTGATTTATATAAATAGGGGACTTTAAATAAACGGAATTTCAATATCTTAATTTCTATAGTTTGCAAACTGTCGATAAATTTTATGAAATTTGTCTTATAGACTATCGGCTAATTAACAATTTCCTTTTAATTATCCTAAAATAGCCTTTTTGACTATAAACTAATTAAAACTTGACCCAATCATTAGAGGTGTCTTAAACGAATCTATTTCCTAAGGTTAAGAGTTTTAGTCTTTAGTTGTCGCACTTCATTGTAAACATTTAGTAGACCATTAGCTAGGGCGTTTAGATGTGCACCAAGTGTTCCATGTCAGTCATCTTCGTAATTCCAAGATTGCATCTTATCACCTGTTTGGAACTTACCATATAGAATTTATAATTTGTCGTAGCACTTTAGACTCAAATTTTTAAATTATAGTATAGTTAGCTGCAAGCCTCACACCTGCAGACTGAACGTGCAGTTGCCTTGTAAAGAAAAATGTTATTGGCTGTCGATAACCGCGAACTTCCCCTAGCAACCCATACATTTTCCTATATTGAAGTACTAATTGATTTCGTTTGATCCAGACATGCTGTTCTAGTCGAGGCGACGGTCAGTATGCATCCCTACGTATTTAACTTATTTAGGAAGTTGTTGGCCATTGAGAGGTACTTGAGGGCAAGTTCTTCGCTCGTGTATATATTTCACCACTTTCTTGGTCAGTTTTGCACTTTACCGAGATGAATTTGCAAAAGCTGGGATGCTACGATAAGGTCTCGATAGGTGCCAAAGTAACCTTATTATAAGTAGATCCGTCGTATAGAATAAGTACAGCAGTGGTCCAAGAACGCTCCCTTGTGGTACTCAGGAATTAACTCGGGATAAGGTTTTCTTTATGTGCTTTAACTAGAAAGCGTATGTTAGTTAAACGACTTGGTTACGTGTAAAGAACTGATGACACAATAAGCCTTTCTTGTCTAGAAAACTCCAGAATAGTATCTTTTAGATTGTAATGCATTGGTTATTTTATCTACTAATCTACTTGATCGATTGTAGCGTTTTATTCGCAAAAACTAAAATGTTGATGTAGAAGTAAATTATTCTGCAAGATTATTGTTCTAATTAGTGACTTATTGGCCATCTGTTTAGATGGTTTGATAGATTTCCACTGGCCAGGGACGTACCCCAATCTAAGGGCAATTATTTAAACACTTCACTGGTGATGAAGTTGTAGGCTGGCGACTTGTTGCCTTTTAGGCATCAAATTATAGATTTTTTTGGTTGTGAAAGATTTGCTTGGTAGGTGTCGTTAGAAATTGTTGAACTTCTGAAGGATAAGACTTGGATACTTTTCTGATTTTCAATACTGTCTATCCTTATTCGTTGAAAGATTAGTTCTTCCGAATTCTGATTTTGAAAGCCTTGAAAAATGTTTTTGTATAAGTGGCGTTCCTTTGTTTTGTTGGAAAGTTCAGTCGAAAAATCATCTGAATCAAAAGAACAAAACCTGTAGTAATTTTTTCCTCTAATATGCCAATTTGGTATTTGGTCGAGTCGAATGTTTGCTGCGAATGTTGATGCTGATGAATACAAGCTTTTTTAACTATTGTTCTGTTCTGGGGTTTTGAAACCTGAAATACTCCTGAAATCCACGCTTTTGGTGGTGGAGTCAGGTATCAGTCGCATTAGAGCTTCCGTTAAGTTGCTTCCAGAATTGCTACCTATAATGTTATTGTGCGTCACAGAATAGCATTGAATTATGCCCAAAATGATGTCGAAATGATGTATATACGGCTTTGTTAGTAAGCAATATAAAGAAACAGCAAGTGAATCTAAAGTGGGAACATGACAAGCTGCCCCGTTACTTGTTAAAAAGCACTTTTGTATTTGACCAGATGCTCCAGAAACTTCTCCAACAGTTGATTGGTCACAAGACCTTTTGCTAAGGTTTCTAGCAACTCAAGCTTCAATCTGTTCTTAAATGGTCACATTCATGTTGTAATACCGATTGCGTTTACTCATTCCGCAATGATGACACTTTCTGCCTGTTCCTATGACTGCAAATACACTCGTATAGCCTTCCCTTTGCCAGAATTGCCTATTGATGGTAAACCGTTAGGAGGCAATTTTTTCCATCTATGCTGTATTATCTGAAGATGATTTTCCAGGTGGAGACCATTGCAGATTTGTGCAAAACAATCGCCAATTATAAATCTTTCGAGTTTTTGGCCTTTTCTAGAAATACTAGGATTTCCTTCCATGAGCACCTTCGGTGTTATTGTTGAAATTAGGGTCAATGCTATTAAGCTTGAGAAACTGGTAGACCAGACCACGAAGGCTTCCTGATTTCAGCAAATCTGATTGTTTCCCTCATCAGATCAGCTTCCCGTTCGTTGCTCTTCAAATTAACAATTTTTAGCAATGACTTTGAGTTCATTATAAACAACGCTTCATTTTTTTTAAATCTTTTCATATCTAAAACTAACTTGTTGCTCTCTTTACTATCAATTGCTGCAAGACTTTTAAAATCAATATTTCAAACCTTACAATGGATGACAAAAAAAGTTAAATCAATTAGATCAGGTTAACTTAAAAATAAGATTTTTTAAACGCTGTTTTTAGTCCGTTTAAATTATTTATGAATGATTTCATGACGTCCATTTTCACCAATAGGGTGTCCAATGAACATTCAAGATTTTTAATGTCTCATCTTTGGGTGCGATTTTTGAACGGTATCAAACAACACGATTGCCGCCCTAATACAAGCTTACACAACGTAATTAAAACAAAGATTGACGAAATAACAACACAAGTACAATAGATTAAAAAATTATTTTTAGCGCCTTCCTAAGGCCTCCATATTAGTCCCGTTGTCATACCCCTATATCATTTGAGAGTTTGTTTTATGTCAGAGTATTCAAATTAAGTTAACAATCGCTTCACCTGAGCTTCAATCAACAACACCCGGGTCCTTAAAACCCCGAGCCCGGGGAATTCCACCCTCTCCCCCTCCCTCTCGACAGACCCGCCTACGTTGAGAAGAAAATACATCAAGTAACGCCAGTCTTACAAAAATTTACAAAAAGAACACGAGTATTGCATGTCCAAATGGTCAAAGAGAATAACCAACATGCCGATAATGTATAGATGCCCCAACAAGCTGCATCTGTACATCAAACAGATGACATTCGTTTCAAAAACTGCATAATGGTTCAATATACATTAGGAATCACCAAACGTAACCCCAATTGACTTTGCTAATATCGACTAAAAGCATTTATATTGAGCATTAAGTATTAATATCCTAAGCTCATTTCACTAAACGTTCCTACTACCTGCATATGTGGGTACTACTATATATAAAGCTCGACCAAACACATGGAACTATTGAAATACAGATATGACTATATATACAGACAACAAATGTAAATGCAAAAGAAGAGAACAATAGACAAGAACAATTTTTATGGCCTGTCAACTAATCAACCAATCTACTGGCCTACAGTTATTAACAAACCACCTAACCTCATAGACTCAGTAAAAATACATCCTGAAAGCCTCATCCTCAAATCTGAATCAAACATAACTACCGTCAAATTATTTTCTAGTCATGATATGCTCATCACTCAACGCTACAGACCCCCCACATTATACAATAATAAGACAATTGGAAAGAATTTAGAAAAATATATATGAAAGTCACAGACAAAAGCGAAGGCTATTTTAAACTCAGTTGAACATTTAACCAAATTGGTTTTCGAGTTCTTAGACAACGGCGGATATATTCAGTATGAAATCTTCTAAAATAAAAAAAATTCAGCAACTCGGAAACTAACAACAACCCGATATATCAACGCCTATTTCATTTTACCTCAATTAGCTCTTCCTATATTAGTAAAACGGAAAATTGCTGAGAAGCGTAGACTTCGAAGAATATGGCAAAATTAAAGAGTACCAAGTGATAAAGAGCAACGAAGGAATAAGCAAGACTACTTAAGCACAGGCAGATTATTCACTCTTACAGAGTAGCAAAGAAACTCGAACAAACTGGACAAAAAGCGATCGAAACAAGACGAATGTAGTTTTAAACCATTTAAAAGAAATTCGAAATGCAGCTATAATCACCCCGGAGGAAAAAAATTAGGTCCATGAGTATTTCGACACCCCCTTCTAGATAAAATTTCCGATTACGAAGATATAAGTGAAAAAACCAAATTGAATACAAAAGTTACCCGGATATGACCTAATGACTAAAAGAATCTTGAAACAACCAGACCTTTGCGTCTCCTCCCTACCTTGTCAAAGTGAAAAAGATTAAAACCTCTTACAAGATTTACTATAAGTTTGGATTGAGAGAGCAATATGATCAACTGACCCAATCCACTTTGATTAAGAAAACAAAACATGCATGGGACGTGGGGTTTCTGTACAAAATTAAGTCTAATCCCCCTCGCCCCTACGATGGTGCCTCGCAAACTCAAGCGACAAGAAAATATTTTATCGTAAGGCTAAAAGAGCCCGCATCGCTCTTTTCGATCAATTGAGAGGCGTCCCGGAAAAGCGTGTTGGGAGCAATGTAATCTATAATGCACTCCTGATCTAAATTTTACAGTAGCATTTGCTGATGGAGGAAATAGAACAAAATCTTATCCTTCATTTTTTTGATCAACCAACAATTTCCACAGGCACAAGATGCAAAGCATTTAAGGCATAATCTTCATCGACGAGTTGCATGGAGAAAACGTATCTGAACCCAAAGGAATTTCGCATGATATACTGGTTAATGGGTCGCACTAGAGGGCAAAGTACTCTATAAAGCAATATTAAGGGCAGCGTGGACCTGGCGGCTGCAGTATATCCAACCTAGCAAAATTTCAGCCATTCCAATCAAAGATGCTGGGTGCTGTTCCGAATGGGCTGCATGTACCTACCACCGACGAGAAAATTGTGATATCGCCGCGTGGTCAAACTTGATCCGCGTGGTTAATTCGCGTTTTTGTTATTGTGACTGCAAGGTTTTGTGTATATCGCAAAGGGGCTGCTTTTCTCTGGGCTTTTGGCGTTCTGAAATGCCCAAGAACATTTTTATAGGTAGCGCAATGATTGCAGCTTGCTGATGCAAGCCGTTAACATTTTCCTTAATTTCCCCCATTTTTTCCGCATGCAGCACCCTTCCGGAGTGCCTTTTTGCTTCTATATTAAATAATCATTTTCATGTAAATATTTTTTCAGTTGGTAACGTATAGGGCACTCTTACTCAAACCATCAAATATATCAAAAGTAAAGATATTGTAGTAGAAAACTTACCCTTCTAGTTATCTAGGACTATACACCCCTATGGATTGCTCGCCACATTCACTATTTTAAAATTTTTCTTCGCTTCAGAGCCGAACCCCTATAACTCACACGCGACAGCAATCCACGGCGATACTGGTGCGAACAACACATTCAAGCTGCTGACTCAACGTCTTGCACTCGGCGTCGCACGCATTACGGCGAAGTAACCGGTCGTGCTTATCTGAAGGTTAAGGCAAATCGTGCTTAATCGCAGTTTTCAGGCAGCGCAATTGTTTCTGAGAAACAACGAATTGGCTTGAGCAGCAGCGAAAATAACTTCTACCGGATGCGAAGTCAAATCTGATTGGACGAAATTCTCCGCTATAACTAACCGAACGAGACGTCTGAAGTTTTACAATGAGACTTTTTTTTCTAGGTTAGCACAGTCGTTCTTTACGGCATCCCGATAGTCTCCCTAGTTATCGAAACGCAAGAACGCCTGTGTTTGGCCCAGATATCCAACACGCTTTTAAAGCAATACAGCTATAACGAAATTCACAACAGGCGGGTGGCTTTAGGTAAGTTTCTGTACTATTATTACGATGAGGGTTAAGTTTGCGTTACTTTTCGTAAAAAAACAAAAACCATGACAGCAATCGCTTTACAACTAACTGAAAGGTTAAACATTGAAACTATTTCAAAACAATACGAAGTTATAGTCTAGAAGGTCACTTACCGAAAAATTTTAAGATCTGCTACTATTGCGACGGCAACCCTCCCAAGGCTAAGCGAAGACTGCAGGTACCCACATCTGTTTGGGAATAAAATGCATTTCTGGCAGCCTTCGAGTTCGAAAACGCTGGAGGCGCAATTGCTGGCGGTTCAAGGATAAAGCCATAAAGCCATAAAAATAATCCCTGCTTTCGGTACTTTTTAAATTCAAGCATAGAAAATGCGTCTTCTATGTTTTTTTAAAATATTCATGACGGTCTATAGATTGTTGCATACGCTGGAACCAATTTTATTAGCATTTTTCCATAGCTAATCGGCCATCTCCGAAAGATGGGTTTTGAACGCATCAACGCAAAATCGTTGTGCACGCACTTTGTTCTTCACGTGTAGAAGCAAAAAGAAATCGTTAGGAGCCAAATCAGGACCACACGGCGGATCACCCATCAATTCGACACGAGTACTCGAAAAACCCGGTTTGCATCGATGCATTTGAGCGCGGTGAAGAATGAGTCGGCGTCGCGCGTTGACTTTTCTTATTTCTTTATAAACTTCTGGTAAACAAATGGTTGTATACTATTTAGAATTGACAGTCTATAACCACGATTGCGACATGTCGAGTTTTTCCAAAAAAAAAAAACAGGCGACTATTTGCTGCGAAGTGCTTCAAGCGCGAACGACTTTTGTTAGATTTAGCTCACCTTGGAAGACTTCAGTCGACTGCTACTTACTGGCTGGCCCATACGCATAAATCCAAGATTCGTCTCCTATAACAATGTAAACAGTATTTGAAACACCGCGATCGTATTTCTAGAGCATTTTTTTCGACCAACCGACACGAGCTTGTTTTTGAGCGATCGTTAACATACTAATGATAAGTCCATATGACGATCTTGCTTTATCAGTTCGCGCACGGCATCGATATTTGCTGGCATCACAGCCGATTTTGGGCGGTCTTCTTTAAATTCATCCGCCAGCGAACTACGACCACGATTGAACCAACGATATACGGTGGTTCTATGTAGGGCTTCATCACCAAAAATCGAAGTAAGTTGATCAACGCACTGTTGCCGAGACCGTAAAAATGATCGCACGAAAATGTTCACGACTTAATTACACTTTTTGGCCGGGAGAACTTAATGACAAAACAAATAATGATAAAACGTTCCGAGCACATATGCCCTCGAAAATGTCAAACTGCGAACGTCAGATTGTACCTAGAATACGTAAGGTTGCCAATAGATACCGTGCAGCATACGCATTTTCAGTTTCGTCAAGTGTAGAAATGTCACCAGATATCGTTAAATTGCTGTACGAGGGATGCTTGATAATTATTGAAAATCTCTATGAGATGGCGCCACAATTTAGGGACAGCTTGAGCCACAAAAAGGACCCATTCATTTTATTTTAGATATGTGAAATGCACACTGTAGGAGTTTCTAGAAAACTTAAAATTGGTTTACCAAATTTTGTTCTGGTGGTTTTTTATTTGAAGATTACCAACTAAAGTTTATGATAACTAAATCAATTCCATAATCTAATTGGTGGTATTTATCAATAATTGAGAGGCGTTTGCAGGAGCTTGGATTCGTTAAAAAAACTCGATATTTGGGTTCCACATGTAATGAAAGAATAACGCATCAACGGCTGCGATTTGCACCTCAAACGTAATGAAAACGAAAAATATATTGGAATAAACGTGATGAACCAGCACAGACTACATCAAAAGTTGAATTGCACCAAAAGAAAATCATGCTGTGGGATAAGGTGTTGTGTATTTTATGCTGCTTCCAAGGAACCAAACGATAAATTCAGATGTGCACTGTCAATAACTAATGAAATTGTATGAATCAATCAAAGAAAAGGTCCAGAATTGACAAATTATAAAATAATCGTTCTTCACTATAACAACACTCGTCAAAAATGATTGAAGCTTAGTGGGGAAGTGATGTTACATAAATCATATAATCTTGATCTGGCACCATTAGATTACCATTTATGTCGATGTTCGCCAAACTCCTCGAATGGTAAAACTTTCGATGACGATGATGCTGTGAAATCGTACTTAATTCAATTTTTGGCTGATAAGGACTAGAAGTTCTATGGGTGAGGAATCATGAATTTGCCAAAAAGATGACCAAAAGTTAGCGAATAAAATGAAAATATATCTCCGATTAAAATTCAGTTCTTCTTCCACTCATCAGTCCTTAGATTGGTCGGAAGATTTTCATTATGATTCTTTCTGGAACTGTTTAATTTCGCCCCTTCCTTCATACATATTAAGCTGCTATGAGAGGGTGATGTGGTAGTTTCTCCTTTCCTTTCACATCGCAGTTCAGTGGCCGGTTGGATGGACCAATGTATCCATCTCCACCTGCAGTTGATACTGCAAGAGCTGCTACCCCCTTGCAGTTACCACTAGAGCCATTAAATCCCACTGGAAGGTTGCCTCTAGTAGCCCCTCACTTAGTTTTGTCTGTGTGTCGACACAGTTTACCGGGGTGTGACCGCTATACTCTTGTGTGCATAGCTTCTTGGAGCCATAAGTAAGAGTTGGGAGTCATTTGGGAACCAGAATCTCAGAACGACCCTAGAGTCCGACAGTTCCGAGTATAAAGGTACTATCCCTAAATGATCTCCCTACACCCCAAAAATTCAGTTAATGTATAAAAAATGGTTTTATTTCATACAAGAAAAAATAGAAATTACTTTTGCAATAATCCAATATGATCAACAAACTTATGGAAGAGACGCCAGATTTAAAAATCTGGTAAACTATTATTGAGTTCAAGATGACTTAATGAAACGCTAATGGGCTAACTAATCGCTCTCAGGAAGCGAAACATTTATAATGGATATTTCATTTCCCAAACACATTTATCGAACATTATTTTTGTAAACTTTGTGAATACGATAATAAAAAAGATTATAAAATCCCCTAATACTATTCAAAAAATATTCAGACATTATAATTGTAAAAGACTGGGTTGACCTTTTAACTATCAGGACATCAACCTAATGAAGAAAACTTTGAAGAATACTTGAAATGAAAAAACAAGGAAATAGATTTCTACTAGAAGAGACTTTAACGTCAAACACCTCCATTGAGCATTCCATATTTCTTCTTCAAGAGAATAAATTATACTAAACGTGATGCAACGACTGACATAGAATACAACAAAATACAACAAATATGGCATAGTAGATCACCGGAGGAAAAATATAGATTCAATTCAGCAACTCTACAACTGAAAGAAATGATTAAAAATTGAAAAACAAATATTTAGAAGAATACTTTATAGAAATCAATAGATTATTCACCTCCAGGAAGCTTTGCAGTAATTGCCACTAAAAGACAATGAAGACAATGAAGTAGGAAAATACTTAATGGTCCCTTATAAATTCGTTCTCATTTGAAAAAGTGGGGACAATGATCGCTATGAAAACAAACTATAAAAAATTCTTAGGATATGATTTAATCATTGAAGTAACCGTTTAAGTCATTAGTTTAATTAAATTGAAGCTTTCTAGAAACAAAAATCCAACAAACCGATCAATAACCCTGGCGTCATACAAACCCATCACTCTCTCACCTCTGCTCTTCAAACTCTTTGCAAGACGAATTTTTGTATTTCGGAGTGAATATTCCATCATAAAACATGAACATACTGCTCTGCTGCCTTTCTCGATCTTCGATAAGATCTGGTATGGTCTCTTATTTAAAACGGATCATCCCCATCATTAAGCCATACCTCGAAGAAAGATACTTTCAAGTTAAGCTTGGAGAAGCAGTATTAGATTTGCATCCTATTCAATTCGTAGTCCTGCAAGGGAGAGTTTTGAGACCAGTCCTGTATGTCTTATCTACAGCCCATATACCCTTCACTACAAATTGTGATCCTACTGGAGTCCCTTGATTTTCCAACAGAATCTTAAAGTGCGTGACTGGTTTAAGAAATGGTGCTTTAAAATTAACAGTCACAAGTCAGTGAAAATCACATTTACTGCCTCAAACAGATTGCTGCGTAAAGTACTTCGGTATGCACCTTGACAAAGGTTTAACTTGGAGAATTATGTCTGGACCAAGAGAAAACAACTCAATCTTATATTCGAGACTTATTGGATAGGCAGCTATGGTATCTGGGTGTGGGAGATTGCGTTACTGGAACAATTCGAATCGAAGATTCTTTGTATTATTAGTAATGTACCCTACTATATTCTCAATAAAAAAGAAATTTAGAGGATCTGACAATAGGACCAAGTGGTCAAGATTTAAACGATCCAAATGGCTAGATTCCTATGAGGTTCTTCAAATGTTTAATTAGTGCCGGATATGTAATATATTGATTGGTAGCTGTTTGTTTCTTTAACTTCAACAAGTACCATGATTTCGCATATAGTGTCTTCATTTGTTTAGTAAATTGAGTAATGCTGAAATTACGTGATTTTCAGGTATAACGTGTGTTCAGTGTACGCCCGTCCAGCTGGAAATCCTTCGACGAGCTGGAGCCATGCCGGTGTCTTCCCGGAGGTGCGGAATGATCACCAGGCGAGAGGCGGAACGGCTCTGCAAGAGCTTCCTGGGGGACAACTCCCCGCCGCGGCTACCAGAAGACTTCGCCTTTGCTGTCCATCACGAATGCGCTTGGGGCTGCCGAGGGTCGTTCCTGCCGTCGCGCTACAACTCTTCGCGGGCAAAGTGCATCAAGTGCACCGTGTGCGGCCTGTTCTTCTCGCCCAACAAGTTCATTTTCCACTCCCATCGATTGAGCCCGAACGACAAGTACGTCCAGCCCGACGCCGCTAACTTTAATTCGTGGAGGCGCCACATGAAATTAAGCGGGAGCGTCCCCGAGGAAATCGTCCACGCCTGGGAGGACGTCAAGGCCATGTTCAACGGCGGCACCAGAAAGCGTCTGCTGTCAAGCTCCGTCGTGGCGCGGAGCCCCAAGCAAACCAAAGTGGACGCCGAGCCGCCCCAATCCCATCAGCCCGTGGTGCCGGCGCCGAGAATCACCGGCTGCCAGGGAATTTCGCTTCCCATCTCGAGGGTTTCCATGGACCTCATATACAACAAGCCCTTTCCGTTCGCCCCGTACTCGACCTTCCCTTGGCTGAAGCGGAACCCGGTGCTGTTTCCGTACGAGAATCCCTTTTTCCCGGTCGATAAGACCTACCAGTCGGCTTTCAAGCCTGTCCAGCCCGTGGCAGAGAAGTCTTCCCCGCAGAAAGAAGAGCACAGCGACGACGAGGTGGACATCGAATCGACCGATGAAAAAATAGAAGTGACGCCTTACTGGAGCCCAAAACGGGAAAAGGTAGGGAACTTCCAATTATGTTAAGTTGCTGGAGCCGAGCAAGACTTTTGCCGACTGTAACATTAAGCAATAGCAAACAGAGAAATCGATCGTTGTAAATATTTTATAGGGGGTGACGTTGGCGAACATTAAAAGCACCGACGCGCTGGTCAACTGTTCCTGCATAAAAACAGCGAACGGGTTGTCTGTTTCCTCCCGTTTCTGTATTTATTCTAGGACAATGTATACCATCGGTTAAATATTCATGGAGAGATGCTTACAGTTATTCTTATAAATAATTCAAATTCAATTTGGGAAAACACAGACGCTACGAGGTGTTTACATTTAATCATAGTGAAAGGTTGTTTTGCCAGCGTTAAACACAAACACTTCAGTATTGAGTTACATTTGATTAAAAAGACTAACGCATTAATCGAGGGTACGGTGCCTGACGTCTCGCTTTTCTACTCTCATTTGCCCCACCTCTGTCAATCCATTAAGCAACTTAAACAGAAGATTGACTTTTGTACATTCAATTAATTAATCGTTCGATACTATAAATAGATTATTCAAACAGGTGACGAGTGGGAAAAGGGTGCAAAAGGTGCAAAGCCGAGAAGCTGGCACCTGTTTTGATCGTATTAGAATCATTTGGAACGATCTGTTTGGACAACGTCCACTTATATTTTGTTCCAGATTGGTTTTAGGTTCTGAATGCAACTAGTAGAAGAAATGTAGGATTTTATTTTGCACCAAAATATCAGGCAAAATTGCGGGCTAAAAATAATTTAATCCCCGTAACAACATCTGCATGAATGCCGGCTTAACTTTCACCTACCGCTTAATCCGGTATAGACAATTGATTTAAACTGCTCCCCTCTGTAGTGGCGTAATCGAGGAGGGAGTGCTGTACACTGCCTGCTCTTTATTTATGCAATCAGGAAGTAATCATTTTTGCCGTGTTTGAAAAGTAATTATCAAGTTTTTGCGTTTATATGGGCACACAGCGCATGTCAAAGCGAGTTGACAATTTTTTTGGATCAGATTTTTTTAATATTTGTAAGCCTGTTTACAATCTGTTCAGCATATTATCAACATAAATGATAATGAAAATAATCCATTGATTGTTTTTTTGGCCAAATCATTAGGATGCACATAACTAATTTTTATCTCTTTGAAATCTAATGAGTGCAATGCTGAAATGCTACCTTCTATCTTTACTGGTGAAACAACTTATTGGCCGAGCAACGCAAACTACCAAATTTGCGCGATTTTGTAGTTGTCATTAGTGACATTACAGGTACGTACCCTCTTCCGACCACTCACCAATAATCATCAATGTAAGCACAACTATTGTCCGTAAGGAGGGTCCCCCAAGACCGTTCTAAATTTACTAATTGGGATTACTTTTGAAATCAACTGGAACAGGCCATTACTCTTGCCATAAGAATTAAAAATAAACATGCCTTCGATGAATCAGTTCAGTATCTTAAGACTTTGCTACTGGATATTGCATGGGAGGCTAGACCACTCACCTGAAATTAGCAAAATACCGTTATTGACGAACTAGAAACAAGACAAGACCTCATATGCAACACTAAGAGACGCGGGAAACGAAACATTGAAGCATTATATTACCAAACTTTCACTTGATGGCCACTCTGCATGTTAAGTCACAAATAAGCTAAAACGACCAACCGCAGCAATTCTCCAAAAAAAAAAATAGAATGGTAGTTGGGCTAGATTGGATAAGGAAGAACCTCAACCTAATAACATTATTTCTGATATTCTTCCTCCCAACTTTCGCTTCCTCGGAAAGCGTCTTCCTCAACTGAGGTCTGGAACTTATCAATTCTCGCAAAGCCGCTGGATATCACCTAATCGTAGGAAATATACTTCAAAATCTTATCCATACTCAGCAGTATCGTGAAATTATGTTACTTCCCCATACAATAGAAGTTTGCTCAAGTTACTATGCTTGTTAAAGTCTCTCAAACTAATCCATACAACCCATATTTTACAAATCGATAAGTTTTAAGAAATTGCTCCGTAAGCGAACCCATGAAACTGCAGAACCAAATAATACAATGCCACCTTCTCGATTTGGTTTTCACGAATACCACTCAACAATCCAACGGAGTCATGGCATAGTCATCAAGATAATGGAAAGCTTTGAGATACGAAAAGTTTGCGCAGGAGAGTTCTTAGAAATACAAGCCTTTGACAAGGTGTGACATACAGGTTTACTGTACCAACTAAAATACCATTTCTTTAGTCAACTTTATCTAATATTAAAGTCATGCCTAAGCGAACGGGCGTTCCAAATTAAATTGGACAATACTGCGTCGAGCTATTACCAAGGTACCTTTGGAGTGCTACAGAGCGGTGTATTGGGACTCTTCTGTATTTAATATACACAGAAGATGCTCCAGCTACAACAAAAACTGTCACCTTCGCCGACGATTCGACAACCCCGACAGTTAGCAATTACAACGGCATCTCGACTTACTAGGTGAGATCTGGATCATTCAACTCTGGAGTTATGCTAAAGCTTCACACACAAAGAATGATACTACAAAAATTCAGTCGAAGACTTACTTTCCATGGCAAACGCTCTCTAATACGTTACCAATGAAACAATCCACCACACAGATTTACATACACAATATCCAGCCGAAAAAATAGGGCGACTCTCCCGTGCACATTACGAAAAACTATCGGGCCATCAAAATGAAATTGTTGACTGTAATTTATCAGGGAATCAACATTGGTTGGACCCCCCACTCTTGCCATAAACACTATACCATCTACTGTAAGGTCAAGTAGATTGTAAATTTACGAATGATAAAAAATTATCTCTTTCCTTACTGATTTTATTTTAAGATCACTTTGAATGACGTAATTCGGCACTTACCACGGAGCATTAACAATTGACCTGAACACTTTGTTCCAAAATCTTTGAAGAATTTTAATATGTGGCCAATTATGAATTTATAAATGAAAATTTTATCTTCTAAGCTCAATTGAGATTTTCTAACCATTAGTCAGCACATTTGGCTCAATTTCATGCCCAGTTGATTTCTTTTCATGGAAATATGTTCTTCAGTTTTATTTAAGTTGTTCTGCTAATGTTGTGAAGCAGTAGTTGGGCCGATATGTGAGGCTAGTTCGGCCGTGTCATCTGCAAATGTGGCAATCAATGCTGATCTAGTTTTTGGCATATCTGCAGTGTAAAGAACATATAGTGGCGTCCTAGTACACTGTCTTGAGGTACTCTTGGGGTCCGTGTATTTTTTTGCTACTTAATCAGAAAAAATCTGTAATCTAAATGTGATTTAAGTATTTGATAGAAATTGTCTTTAATTTGCACTGTAGGCCTTTGTGCTATACATTTTTAAACTGCTGTAGTATATGTATCTTCTTCTTCTTCTTCTTCTTAGAATAAACCGGCGACTTGTTTATTTATCCAATTAGGTTCCCGTCTTTAATTTCTTGGTGAGTGAAGGTCCACAATTTTAGCCATCGCTTCGGTGGTCTGCCACTACTCTGCGCGTTAGAGGCTTACCATCTCTTGATATTCTTGCAAGTCTGTCTTCTCCCATTCGTGACATGTGTTCGTTCCAGCCTCTTCTTCTTCCCCCAGACTCATCCTACTATATCTGGTATGTCACATGTTTGTCGTATTACCGCATTTGAGATTTTGTCTCTGAGGGTGTATTTCATGTTGTTATTATTTTTTTTGACTACTCTATGTACTATGGACCCATGATATTTTCTCAAACCGAATTGATACTTTAGTATTAGTTTCTGTTGTGTTAAAACTGGTTTTAGACGTTTGGCAAAATGTTAGCTGACAAAGGAAGATAAGTCTATACAGTCTTACATCGCTTAGGTTTTTCCTGATTTTGGGAACATCCGACCTATTTTCCATAATTTAAATAGCATTTTAAGCTGGAGATGGTATTATAGGTAAATATTAATGCTTTCATCCACTTGGCCGTGAGTTCTTGTAGTTTTTGATAGGTAATTCCATTTGGAACGACACTTTGGGAAAGTTTTGTATATTAGGATCTTCTTCGACAGTTGCACATTTACTAGGTATATACTAAGATAATTACTTTTTCTTTACATCACAGCTGTTGAGGGAAATTTTTATTGTTACTTTCCACAATGAGAGGAAGCTGCTGAGGTGGGCAGGTTACTGAGATATTCATTTATCGCTTGATTTTTGAGATTAAATATCAATCGTTTGAGATATTGGGAGGCCTTATTAAATTTTCATCGTTTTCCGATCGTATTATTTGCCGTTCTTTGTGTAACCATCTCTTATCTGCTATTTTTTGTTTGATTGCAAATAGACATATATTTTTAAGTTCAGTTGCATAATAATCAGATGTAGCTTGCCAAGAAGCGTCTTGTACAGCTCTTTCATTATCTAAGTCCTGTTCGGATTTCAGAGGCATATCTACGTTTAGTGACTTATCAAGACATTATCTGAAGGTAAACCAAATAGATGCGGCGTTATGGTGCATCGCGTGATTGGTTCTTAGGTTGTTAGGCCGTGGTCGAAGTTCGGAAACTCTTGATGTTTCGTCTACGACTGCGGCGGACATCTTCAAAAGAAAATATTCTAAACATGTTTCTAAAGATGTCCGCCGCAGTTGTGGACGAAACGTCAAGAGTTTCCGAACTCTGACCCGAGAACCAAGCACAAGATGATGGTATACCAAATTGTATGTTTGTTTCTGAACAATATGGGAGTCCATTGTTATCGGGATATTGGAATGATCCAAAGAGAGGTCTGATAAGAATTCCGTTTTATATTGTTTGACAATCTTCTTTTGTCGCTTGGCCAATAAATGTGGATAAACACTAAATATTGTTGTTGTCAAACAGATGTATTCTTTTTGCTGTTGAAAATCTCGATCCTCACTGGAAATGTTTGCATTGTAATTCCTACCAGCTAAAACTTTATTTCAAAGTGTCCATGGTGCTATGTTATTGTGTTTATTGTTCTTTATAGCTACACTAGTAGCTTGAAGGCAGTCTTGGTAGCACTGTTCTAATTCGTGTTGTTTAATGCCTTATAATTACCGCTGTTCTATTGTGTGCTTTTCCGTCAGGGTGCCACATCTGGAGGCTGATTATAACAGTTGGGCTGAAAAGTTCGTAGGCTAACATAGAAAAAAAATTTTTTTTGATAAAATTGGATTTTATTATTCAATATAATTGCCTTCGAGGGCGATACACCGATTATAGCGATCATACAATTTTTCTATACCATTTTTAAAATATATTTTGTCTTTAGCCTCAAAATAAGCTTCTGTTTCGGCAATTACCTCTTCATCGGCGCTAAATTTCTTTCCAGCGAGCATTCTCTTGAGGTCTGAGAACAGGAAAAAGTCGCTGGTGGCCAGATCTGGAGAATACGGTGGATGCGGAAGCAATTCGTAGCCTAATTCATGCAATTTTGCCATCATTTTCATTGACTTGTGGCACGTTGCATTGTCTTGATGAAACAGCACTTTTTCTTCTTCAAATGGGGCCGTTTTTCGTGATTTCGTCCTTCAAACGCTCAACAACGCTTTGTAATAATCGCTATTGATGGTCTGGCCCTTTTCAAGGTGATCAATAAATACTGATGCCATAAACCTTGCTAGCCGATTATTGCGTCTTTCCACTCTTTGGATTCGGTTCATCGCGTGCAGTCCACTCGGCTGACTGTCGATTTGACTCTGGAGTGTAGTGATGAAGCCATGTTTCATCCATTGTCATATATCGACGGAAAAATTCGTTATTATTACGGTTGAATATCGCTGAACATTGTTCTGAATCAACGACACGTTGAAACTTTTGCTGGATTGTGAGCTCGCGCGGCACTCACTTTGCACACAGTTTTGCATGTCCAAATATTCATGCAAGATATGTCCAACACTGTATTTTGATATCTTCAGAGTCTCAGCTATCTCGCTTAACTTCAATTTACGGTCATTCATAATCATTTTGTAAACTTTTTATGTTTTCGTCCGTTACAGCCTCTTTCGGGCGTCCACTGCGTGCATCGTCATCAGTGCTCATCTCGCCTCGTTTAAACTTGGAAAACCACTTCTCAACGGTTGATTTTCCTGGTGCACAGTCTAAATAATGCTTATCAAGCCAAGTCTTGGTTTCAACGGTATTTTTTGCCAAAAGCAGTGTTTTATTAATACTGAAATTCCTTTTTATCCATTTTTTTAAAATTAACAATAGTTGCTTCACTCAAAATACGATATCTCCTAAACTAATAGTCCGACAGTTGTCAAATTTATACACGAGTCTTTTGAAGGTTAGGGTTAACTAAAAAGCACATGGATTTAATACTACTAGCGCCGCTTATGTGTCAGCCTACGAACTTTTCAGCCCAACTGTTAGTAGTTCTTTGTATCAAATTTTTGACACTTTGTATACTGTCGAATTTCCTTCTTGAGATGTAGTGATATGCAAATTGTACGACGTAAATTTGGAGTAGTTGGATGTTACACAGATTTTTATTGTTTCCCTTGGTTTGTAAATTTATGAAAAATAACGACATGGATTATTTAGTGACACGATGCTTTGTATTCCATTACTTAGGTTCTAACTCTGTTTTCAAGGAGTTAATGTCTGAGGAAAACTGTAGGTTTTTTGGTACAACCCCAAAGTTTCTCTGTTATTTAGGTTTGTAAGTATCTTAAGTCTAGGTGGTTCAAATTTTGCTATTGAATGCAAAAGCTTATCGATACTATTTATATTTTCAAGCATTTTTGAGAATGCTTCGATGTTTGTAACGCGAGATACAAAAATTGGTGGAGGTATTGTCTTTTTTATATTTTCCACTTTGTTAGTTTCCATATTGTCGATCTAATCTACCACTAATTTCAACAGTATCATCCAACCAATACTCATTCGTTTTCGTTTATGTGGGTTTTGTGGTTCTTTGCTCTTCTTGTTATTTTGTACAATTTTCTTTGCTCTTAAAACTTAAAAAAAAGAAGTACATGTACTTGGAGTGGGTAGTCAATATATGAAATGTTAAACACCGAGTGATGTAACAACCATTACCTCTGTTCTTTGTTGATATACAAAATAAAGGAAAAAATCTACAACCTTAAATGGTTCCAAAATAATGTCATGCAGTTGAAAGAGTTTTGCAACATATCAACGATATGGACTAAAAAATCATTCAAACTGCTTGAGAAAAGAAAGAAATAACGAGATGAAATGTGTAAATTGTTATGCCAATCATCCCTCCAATTATAAGGAATAATAGATTTGTAAGCAACTACAACAAAAACTACCTAATCTTAGGAAACAAATTTAGTAAATTTCTGCAAAAATTACATAACCATCTTCCTAATGTTTCTTACCCTTTTTGGACGTTGCAAATTAATATGGCAATATTTATGTCGGCGGCTATCTTAAAGAGTTTAGCAGAAGTTCGGTAAGACACACGAGTGTGTTCTGCTTTGTCCTCTTCTACCTTTCACGTTATCCTGTAATATTCGTTGCACTACATGATATATATCGTTCCTCATTACGTGACCAAAATACTGGAGCTTATGTTATTTTATAATAAAACAACTCCCTTTGGGTTTTGAATTTTCTTTAATACCCCATCGTCCGTGATATGCAAAAAATGCGGAGATAAGCCCACATCTCAGAAGCTTCGAGCTTTCTCGGCAGTACCTCAGTAAGGGTCCAGCCCTCCAAGTCGTACAGCATAATTGAGAAAAAGTAACAATGCAATATTATGATCTTTAGGGGCAGGTCTTTTCATCTTCAAAAATGCCGATTGAGCTTTCTCTATTCGGCTACGAATTTTTATTGACTACTGCCAGTCTGTATTAACTATAGTTTCCAGGTAAGTGTTTCGTTAGGTGAGTGTGCTCGATGCTGACATTCATGTATTTAGTTTTGGAAGTATTTAGTGTAGGCTTTAAAGTTCTTCTAATTAACTTGCAACCACTACAGCATCGTTAGCAAACCTGAAATGATTTATTTCGCCGTTTATTTCACTGCTTCATGAAAATGCTATCCGAGTAGATGTTAAATAGTTTAGGTGACGTACACCTTTCTGAATTTCTGTTGTGTCTGTGTAGCTATTTTTGCTGCTTGGTCCTAATCCAAATTTGAAATCATACTCAAATCTTTACTATGTATACAGATGTCTTTGACATTTAAAAGTTTTTTATCTACAGCCTGGGATATCAAATTCCAAGCAAGTAATAAGAAATGCATAAACTTCGCAGTACCTAATAACTAATAATGGCATTCCTGACCAACAAACAAACTAAGCGAATTGAAAAGCACGATACAAACATTAGTAAGGCACAATGTTAAACCCATTAACTACGTCAATTCGTCCCCGAATTAGCTTAATGGCTGTAGTTCTTTTAATAGCAAAATGGAACGCCAACGGCTTGAGTAAACACACCGAAGAACTCGAGTACCTTTTATAAATAAATAAAATAGATGTGCTACTCTCCGATGCGCACTTCACTGAGAAAACTTACATTAAAATACCAAACTGTTTTTCTTAATACATACTAAACATTCTTCTGGTAACGCACATGACGGAGCAACAATCAAAGCAGAACATCAAACATATTGTCGCGATCGTCTCCAAGTTACAAATCATATAAGAACGTTAATTGTGTCATCTGTCTGTTGCCCACTTAAGCATAAAAAAAGCAATTTGAGCACAATCTAGATATATCCTTAAAAGTTGCTTAATATTTAGATAAAACAGTTGACCAGATTACAAATGCTATTCAGAAAGTTACTTGGTAAGCAACGATGGAAATGGAACGCAAATTAAAGACACATGTCCTGTAATGATTGAGGAAATAGCAGGTAATCGTAAACTACTCAAACAATAAAAGATAACACGGGATGAAGAAGATAAAAGAAAGTTTGAAAAAGCTTTTATAAATCCCAAACAATTGTTGCTTGATCTCAAAAATTAATCTATCCAGGAATACCTCAGCAATCTTCCACACAAAATGTACCGTCAATTAAAGAAATCAAAAAGGAAAGGCCTTTACCTGTGCTAATCACCTTAAAAACCCATTTCAATCAATCCTATCGCTAATCACTGAAGAAAAAGAAGCTGCTGTTTCTAATTTTCTTGGAGTACCATTTCAAATGCATGTATTGAAATTTAGAAGGTTATATTATCCAAAATTAACCCGAAAAGAAAGGTATTGGGATGAGACCTAATCATTGGTAAGGTATTGCAAGAACTTGTACCTAAATATATAAAAAGGCTGACATATATTTGTAATTATCATGGTTCCAAAACTAGGGAAAAATCTAAATGAGATTGACTCATACAGATCTAAAATCTTACTGTGTGTTTTCTCTGAAAAACTATTATTTCAACACCTCCTAGTAGATCATACCAATTTTTGGACGTTAAGAAGAGATTCGATAAGGTCTGACACACAGAAACCTCTATTCTATTAGACAGGGTGTGCTTTAGGGAAGTGTACTGAGGCCTGTGTTCTATTCACTCTTTGCGGTAGACATTTCAATCACAGCTTTAACAACACTAGTAACTTTTGCCGATGATCCGGCAAATTCCACAAACTCAAGACAGAATATATTTAAGAATCTATTTGGAAAAAAGACTAATGTGACGGAAACATATATTGATCAACAAAAAATCACTTGGTATCGATTTTTACAAAACTGCACTGGCTGACTGGTAAAAAATCTCAACTTAAGCTAAAAACTAAATTGTTGCTTTATAAGACTGTATTAGAACCTATATGGACCTACGGCCTACAACTGTGTGGTACTACCAGTACCTCCAAAGTAAATCACTTAGAATTATTGTCGATGTTCCTTACTACGCCAAACTGTGTGATACACAGTGATGTGAAAGTTAAAACAGTGCGGAAAGAAGTCTACGTGCCAAAACCTACGCCAATCCTGAAAAACTTTAAGAAAGACGACTGAATCGTACTCGTTCCTCTCGAATGTTTCGACTTTTTCGACAAGACTGTATTTTTGCCACTGTAGAACATTTTCCCCTGAACCCAAATTGGTGGTCAGGTATTGGTTGAGATTCTTCAAGATGTTTTAGTATCTTAAGTAAAATAGGCTAGAAAGGCTTGGATAACTCAAAAAAAGAAGCGGGGAAAGAAAGGGGAAAATATGGAGGATATGAAGCAATTAGCACAATCCAGGAAAGAATGGAAAAAGATGGGTGAAAGAAACTACAGACTCCGACACCCGAAAGGCTAATATGGAAAGGGAGAAAAAAGAAGACAGAAGTAAAATAGGCAACAGAGTACTAGGGCGGTAAAACGGAAAGTTCTTCTGGAGGTTTTCCCTCTGTGTGTATTATAATTACCTAGACAAGTTTTTACTTAGTTGACAAATATGCCACTTTCGAAACAGTATTACATATAACTGTGATTAGTTTTAGTCCCTTAAATGGCAACTCTTTCAAGATCTTTCGTGTAATAAGGTCAAGTCTTTCAAAAATTGCACAGAATACATTCTTTTGTTTCTAGAGAGATGTCTAAATAACTCCCAATCTGTAACTTTATTGTATATACTAGCTAATAAAACCAACACCAGATGATATATCAAGAAATTGTTTCGTCGTGACGTAGTCCTGAAGCAGATCTAAGAGTTTACAACTGTCTGTCGCCTAATAGATAGTTTACCTTGTGAAGATGTTATAATAGTTGTTCCGATTCATAGATTTTAACGGCTCTCTCCCTTTATTGAATGTTTTCATCGAGCCCCACTGAATCAAGCCAATATTCCACCACAATCTTTATTGTTTTTATATGTTTATGCTGATCTCGTAATTATACCTCTATGGGCCGTTCTATCGGGATTTTTGTTTGTGAAGTGGGTTTCACAAACCGTAACTATGTTTAAATGTTTGTACTGATAAATGTCTCCAACTCTTGCCTATGATTAGCCAACTCAATGTACCATCTTAAGCGTGTGAGCTTAGTGATCATGGCTGATAATAGTTGTAACATCATCTTCATATTTTCGTCTAGTTCAAGAAGAATTTACCTGTCCTAAATGTTGGGAAGACATACGTATTTAGGTTGGAACTTAACTTGATATGAGTTTTCTGGTGGTGGGTGATATTGCATTTGGCACTATATTGCGGGCGTAGGTTTCCTAGAAGACATATTTGGAAATTGATTTGCGTCAGTCATCTCTGATATCATGGATACCACTACACCCTTTGCGGGACATTTTCCGTCAGTGAAAGGTTAGGTATCCGAGCCGTTCTCTTGCAGCAATGCTTTCAAAAAGGGATATTTGAGTATTCTTTTTTTTTACGTACACCAAACTGTGCAACTTTGGTATGACAGTTTCAGAAAGGGAAATTTTGATTTATAAAATAACGCCTGTGGACGTCTGCGTGTTAAATTAGGGACATAACTATTGTTCGGGGCTTGCAAAAACTTCAACGTATTCAAAGCGACTATAAATCGTTATCCTCATAATATTAGAAAAGTTAAAAAATCGGACAGATAGATTCCATATGAATTAATAGAATGCAACAAGATTAATAGAGGTAGTCTCTTCCTTACTACTAAGAAATATTGGAAAGTTCTTTTTAAAAGGTCGTGGCCTACGGATAAAAGTGGATGCTGTGCGACAGTTATAAAAAATTGGACGGTGGTTAGAAGAAACTCTCGGAGCATGCAAGAGCGGGTTTTCATTCCATGAAAGTCATGGTGACTGTATGGTGGTCTAGTAGAAGTATCATCTAAAAGTTGGCCCAAGCTGAAAGTTAGACTTTCGAATTACTTTTATGACTGGATTTTTATTAAGTATTAAAGTACACAATCTGCAATTAAATATGGAAAATAATGTCTTTGATTAAAATTTCGTACACGTCGAATTTCGTTCTTGAGGTTGTCAACTGTTTGTGGATTGTTGGCGTAGACCTTGTGTTTCAGGTAATCCCAAAAAGAGGAGTCGCAAAATATGATATTAAAAGATCTTGCTAGTTAGTTGATCTCGGCATTTCACAAAATTATGCGACTAGGAAATGTTGGTGCAGCTGTATGGTAGGTGAGGCTGTCCTGCTGGAACCACATTTGATCCAGACTAATGTCACTCAGTTGATGCTAACAAAATTAGGTTATTACGTAACGGTAACGATTGTCACCATTTCTAGCATCATCTTCGAATTATGGGCTTGTCCAAAATCCACACCAAATAGAAGCAAATAAAATATTTATAAAATAGGTGTGCCAAATTCAATTCTGGAAATTTCAAGGCCAGGGAGACGCTCCGCCCCAGTCCCTCGGCCGAGATTAATTTGAGTGTTGTCAAGGCCATCGTTCATGAATATATTCTCCTCCCCCCTCCCCCGCCTCATGAACACAATATTACTATGGTACTCAATATATTCCACATAAGCGTGAAGAACCATTTTCATCAGTTCGGATATGTTTCTCTGCTTAAAGTTTGGATGCCACACGAATTAACCTAAGCCAATTTTACCACTCCATCTCTCCATCCAAATGGATGGCGAGGGACTACGAACAGTAAATCCGGTACGATAATGTAATCATGAGACATCGCAGATACCGCAGCGAATCACCACAAACATTCTTAAATGTGGAATTGCCCCGAAGAAGATCATTATCTTGGTGAAGTAGAATAATTGTTTACTTTTGGATAGACCTTCTTATCTTCCGTATTCTTCGGGGCTGGCTTCTTCTATGAACAGGACAATTTTCAATAGTTACGAAGTCTTTAAAAGGTTTCTAAAACGCGATATAATGTAGCTGGTGAAAAATGGCAAGAGTTCATCGATAAAATGATCGATAAGAAATTAATTAAATTTTTGTCTTGTCAAAATAAGGGTGATTCTTTTTAGACCATGAATTGAATGAACTTATTGACCAACTCTATATTTAGTAACAAATTTATGTTTAAAAACACACCATTTCTATAATTGCAGAATAAACGGGTGTATAAGTTTTTGACCAAAAAATTCTATGCAACCTTTTTTTATCTAAAAACTCATTTATAGTATTCTCTATAAGATCATCTACCGCTCTGTGTTTCAATTATAAGCAATCACGTACAAACAGCTTATATGTTTTCATTAGTATTGGAGGACGAAATTTAGTGTTCTTCCAAACCCACTTTAGAGTTTTGTTGTTGGTGAATATAAAAATATCAATAGTCTTCGTTTTAAATTGGTGCTAATTTGTTTTTATGGTCAAAAAATCTTGTTATACTTAGACACCCTAAGCCATAGAAACTCAAATACAACAACTTGTAGACTTCAAATCCGTATAACCCCAAAATTATAAGGTTCTAGAAGGTGATTCTTCATCCATGTCATTCTGGTCTCAATCTCTCAACTATTTGTTTTACAACGTGAATCACATCTATCCGAGTTCTACCTCTTTTATGGTATATTCTATTTTTGGTTATATATAATTAATTGGGAAGTGGAAAAAGAAATGAAGGATTATGCAGTTCAAGAAGTGAGACGGGGACAAAATTGACAATCAAAAATACACTTTGTTTTATGAAAGTAAGAGAATTAATGAAAGAATTTCCCACCTAAGAATAAGAAACGACATCGCTAGTAAACTTAGTAAACGTATATATAGCAACTGAGGAGGAGAAAAAACGAAGAAAACGGGAAAGTAGCAAAAACCCATGAAAACACTTTTATAGTCCTTAAAATGCCAAACTGGGAAGGTAAAGGCGTATGAAATAGTAACGGAACAAGGATACCCATCCTTACAATTGAAATAACTACACTAATAACTAGCATAAAATGGACTGCAAAGTCACCTGGTTGATTTCAGGAAGAAATATTGGAAATCAGATAGGTCGTATGATGATATCTAAAAAGAGACAACATTAGAACATATCAGGGAACCGATGTTGGATCTGACCACCTTCTAGCGATAATTGGGTTGAAATTAAAATGATTGATAGAATGTAAAGTTTAATTAAAAGAAAAAATGTAAAATTGAAGAGAATGGCTTACCAATTAAACAACACATTACTTCGTGTTTTTCTACCATCTTCCTTATTTATCTCATCTTCATAGCAGTTTAGCTTTTGTGTTTACGTCTCTTTTACTTGTAACCATCTTGTTCATCTGTTTTTCTTATCCTTGTTCAATTCTTCACAGCTTCATAAGCATTCTAGTTCCATTTATTCTGATGTTCCCCTTCTTCGTTTATATATACTATTTTGCATTTCTCTATATTTAGTTCCGCACTCTTTTTTCTATTTTCACTGTCCTTGTGTTCAGAGATTGTTGCATTTCTTGAACTTTTTATTACTAGAAAACATAGTGATTTTGTAAAAACTAAACTTTATAAATATATTGGATGTATATAAGAATTTAGTATTCTATCTACTTCTTGTATTATTTGTACAAACAACAACGTGATAAGGCTGTCACTCAATTTTATTTTTTTTCATAAAGATTCTTCTAATTCCACTATTGATTCTTATTACCCCTTTTATTTGTTTGTCTAGACATTCTACCCTTTTCTGTACATAGCCAGATACTCCTGTCTACTTTTACCAACTCTATATAATTTTGTTCTTGGAATCGTGGCAAAAGCCAATTTAAATCTAGTAATCCCAGGTCTAGAATTATGTGATTTTGAACTTATCTTCCGTTTTTGTATGCTGGCTGTTCTTCTTGTAATTTTTGTTCAATTTCCTGTCTGCTTCTTCTTTGTATCACTAAATTTACGCTATCCACTCTAATTTTTTTATAGTAATATTTCTAGGTATTGAAAATTTGCTTTGCTTCTGATATTAGTATGTCTATTTCTAATTATTTTTACTATTTTGCCATAATTTCCTCGTCATTTTTTTATTATACCCCAGAATGTTTTTTGTTCCGAATTCTTCCCAAGTACTTGCTTTTGCATCTTGCACCACTTTGTATGTATAGGTCTGCTTATCTTCTTACTTTTTTGTTTTGGTATTTCTTCCAAACTTTTCTTTACTTGTATTATTCTACCATCCTGTTTTTCTTCTCTTTTTGTTTATCTTTGTTTTCCAACAAACTTTCTCAGCTGTTTGTATTATTTTTGTTTCAAAGTATTCCTACATTTCTGTTGGTAGTTTTTCTACTCTCCCCAGTTCTTTGGTATGGTTTATGTTTTGGTTTTGCTAACCTGAAATCTAGTTTTCCCTATAATCAGTCTGTGGTTTGTTCTGAGTTCTGCCCTTCTTATTTCCTTCACATTCGATATTGCATACCCTCGTTCTCTTAGTTTCTTTAAACAATAAAAATGAGTAGAAGATCTGCTGATCTTCACCCCAAATAATAAGGAAATGTTTGGATATCGTGGTAGTATTTCCTTATTTTATTAAGGCCGCCTAGACTGCCAGTTCCACAAAACTCTCCTATAGATATAATACTAGAATTAAAAAATTAAAAAAAATTAGCTACTACAACAGAATATGTACTACGGACAAAATAATAAAGGCTAGTAAATATTACGATGCTAATTAGACAGACTTTTGCGCTAGGAATTTTTAGTAGAATTGCAATGGAGTCTGTTTCCACAGGTAACTAACTTAAATAAACAATAATGTAATACGGTAGGTCTCCCCGTTCAAAATTTAATTGACAAAAGAATAATTATCCTATTAAGTTAAAATGGAATAGCGAACGGATTTTTAAAATGTCGAACTACAGTAATGGAGCGGGACTGTAATACAAGCATCATCTGTATTGAAGGTTAATCTTTAATTATTCAGGCAGCTATAGAAACAGAGTAATTTTAATCCATTGTTACATTAAACAAACGCTAAATCTCATTGTTAGACCGAATTCATTATAATTGCTTTTAATTTACAAGCAGGTCGAGTGCTATGCAGTATGTTTGCACAATTCGTTATTGTATCTATGCGCTTTAAACATCGGATAGACTTGGATTTTCAGCGCCCGCTTCCGCCCCTGCGACTGAAAGATATTCCACACGCATAGATTGCGACGTCGAACGAAAGGGCGCCTCAATCGCACTCCTGGGCAACAAAGTGCGATTATTTACACTCAACTTTTAATTGGGTTAACACACGCTTTTTAAATTTTAAAACCCGGAATAATTGCTTTCCGTTCCGGGCCTGGCCAAGCCCACCGAAAGATCAGGGTGTAAGTAGAGTAACTGCAAATGGTGAATATTGAGTGAGGGATCGCCTCTAAATGTCAGCAGCTGACCTTTTTTTACTGCGAAAATTAAATAAACCGTTATTGAAGCCTTAAATGAAAGTCATACCTTATCGCCAAATGTTAATTCTGCAGCCTGTCAAAACACAGAGCCCCAGCGGTTATGCGTTTGGTGTCACGAACTTTTGGATGATTAAATTAATACAAGCAAAGCTGCTGAAATTTCTGAAAAGTATACAAAGAACTTTAAATAGTTTGTTCTATTTCTTGAATTGATGTTAATTAAGAGATGTGGTTGAATTTACACAAAACGGTTAATCAGTACAAGTTTTTATGTTATTTATTTAAATATATATCTTTCATTAAGGGATACCCAAGTTCCTTTGTGCTTTTTTTTAAACTTGTGCTCGCAATTTTCATATCTTTTTCTTCAGCTAATTCACTTAATCTCATCACATTATTATTACCGTTTCTTGTACTTCCACTTTCTGTTAAATATTTTTTGCGTTTATATCACCCAGTAAACGGATTTTGATCTTTAAGTTTAGCGCTTCTTGTTTCTTTATATGTGTTTTTTGTATTACTATTAACTTTATTTTGTATTGGGGTTGCAGAAAAATCAAACCCAGCGGAGTAAAATTGGAGAATTTAACCTCTTAACTGGAAGTACAAATATCAGCACCATCTGAACACACATACTTTTCCTATAGACATAATCGATTACCAGACATCCTAAACATTATTCTACACAAAAATTTTCATTTCCCAACCAAACAGAACTTACTGAACTTCACTCAAACCACCTACCTGTTATATTGACGCTCAACTGCTCTCCTTACCCCGCCCCCAAGACTAATTAACGGTCCAGTAGGAAGAATTTTGAATATAATGGACAAAGAACTAATATGTCCTTGTAATTTAACAACTTCAGACAAAATTGGCACTCCAGTGATGTTTACAGCTACGCTAATCCGGGCCTTACAATAAGCCTCAAAGACCGCTCGCCCCCCACCATCACCCTGCAAACCAAACCACTCCCGCACACATACTCCAACTTATACAAAAAAAAAACATAAAATTCACCAACGTTGGCAAAACACCCGACCTTCTTAAGACAAAGACAAATCAAATTAATGAGAACAAAAGTACCAAAAGGATACTCAAACAAGCAGAACTCATCCCTGCTCTTCATGTAAAGGATCAAATCTACCCCCAGAACAAAGACAAATGTGAATTATTTGCAAAACTCCTTGAGCACACATTCTTCACTTCTCCAAATCTATTCAATGCAAATAACTCTCAGCAAACAGCAAGTTTACCACCTAACCAAACCACTAATAAATCTATACTCTTGGAACCAGTTTCTCTCCAGGCGTTCGACCGAGTATGGATCAAAAGTCTTCTATACAAAATGATAAAGCTGAACATGTCTCCATATCTGCTAAACACAACAAAAAAAGCATTGCACTGGATCAAATTATATGATGGAGTACCGTTGCTACAGAAAATCCAACTCCATTAAATACTAAGTGGAATTTGGTCATCAAGTCTAATACTTTTTAACACAATAATGTGTTAAAGTCAATAGAGTAAAGGCTTATAATAATAAAATAAATATAACTATTCTATGTTACGCGAACGATAACAGACTCTGAGGATAACTGACAGGCACTTTTCTTCATGTTTTCTAGCTAAAATGTCCAAAAGACATTAGTAGTCTCGACAGTAGTCACCATGTGGTGTAAATTAGAAATCAGAAAAAAAAATAATAGAGCAATAGTAATGTCCTTTACGTATCTAGGGGTGAAAATATTTACCAAGAAGTCAAACTCAAGTCATAAAAGCGACACGAGCATTTAAGTGGCGTTATTTGGAAATAAAATACCCAAGAACCGAGAGGGAAGCCAAAATATAGAAAACCATAGTAAAACTGCAGAGACACGTGCGGACACTAATAAAACAAAACAATTTTTTCGAACCACAGAGATGACTGCAATAAGAATGGTACTAGAACAATCAAGAAGAGGTAAACTAAGAAATGAAACCATGAAAAAGGAGTGGGGTGTAATGGGTATTATGAAATTTGTAAGGAAAAGACGGAAAGATTAGAATGACAATCTCCAACAAATTAATTAAAATAGCAAGAGACCTAAGACCGAAAACGAAAATGCATCAGGGCCGACTACAGAAAAAATGGCTGGGAAATACCATAGACTAAAGCGTGAAGAGGAATGTAAACCTAAAAATAAAATAGGAAGAAGAATAATGTATTATAAAAAGTAATAGTGGAACTAGGTACTTGGAAAAAGTCTGGGGTATCTATGCACTTTACATTTAAGGAAAGGGAAAATATATGCATATCCATTTGTTTCATATACTACTTGTGGTTGTAAACTTGAACAAAGTATTAGACGTGACAGACTTAATTTACATACTCATGGGGGTAAAAACAATTAAGTATACATATGGTCATAAAGTTTCCTTTATATAATCTTCTAGGTATAGGCTGCAAGGATTTTAAGTGAAAAAACAATCCAAACAGTGGACGGCATGGTGGACTGACTCCGAAAAAGACTTCCGATTGACTCCCTTGTCAAAGGAAAAAACAACACTAGCGAATACTACGCAGCACTTTTGGAGAGTTTGAATAGACCAATAGTGAAAAAATGTCTTATAATGACCAAAAAAGTTTATATTGTATTAGAAGTGTCAGTTGAGCCAAAGTTCGTCATTGGATTTCACCTTCTCTGGCGAATTTTTTGGTGTTTCTGTTTTTGTATGGGAAAACAAATACCATTTGAAATCATCAAACATATGGGAGAAAATAATCACAAGGTATTATACTTAATAGTATACCAGGTATAGGAAACAGGAATAACATCAGAAAACTTTACCGATTCCATAAAAGAAAAAGTAGGCAAATGTAAAAACTTTTGGACATTCAGGCCAGTATCATATGCATCGAACATATTAACAAAAAGATATACAGAATAGGACGGATAATGGAAGAGCAATTTCCAGATCAATTTGGGATCAGGAGAAATCCGGGCACAAAAGAAGCGATACAAGTTCTAAGAAAATAGTGAAAGAAAAAAATTTATATATCGACACAGGAAAAGCCTTCGAAAAGTAGGGAATGTACTTTTTGATGTAATGCACAGGGCAGGTTTTAAATACAGGGACAGAGAAGTTAATTCTGTACACAGAACAGAAAGCAATAAAGAAACGCACATAAAGTAGCTCAAATTAATGGGAGTAAGACAAGGTTCAGAGTCTAATTATACCAAGTCCCTAGAATACGTTCTTCTCAGTCATTTTGAGCTCGCTAGAGAGTTATTGGATTAGGATGTTCTCTTTTCCTGGATATTCTTCGGCTAATTAAGGTTGGTTATGTATTTAGGGGCATCAGTTATAATGAGAAAATAGATTTTTGTGTATGGTGGTTTTGCCGAGTCCCACAGTTGAACACCGTACGCCCAAATTGGTTTGATTGTAGTTTTGTAGAGAAAAAATTTCCAAGGAGGCAGTATAGTTGCTTTAGTTTTAGATTTAGTTATTTTTCCTGTGTTTGGGTGTATGCTCTCCACTTTAATCGTCGATTTAGAAGAAGTCTTATTACATAACTATTGTTTATGTAGAAATGGAGTTGTTATTCATATGCACCTGAGGGTACTTTACTGGAAGATAGTATTCACGGATGTGTTTTTCTTCTAAAGCGATTGCAACTGCATATGGTATAAATACTTTTTTAAATCTCTTTTTATCCAAGTTCCATTTGGTAGTTTGAATAAAGAAATATATTATTTTGATTGTTTGGGTCTCTTTGTTGTTCTCCAAAGAGAGACAATATTCTGAATTGGTTTTGGATTGATTGCTCTTTCATCTTACGTAAGAATATTTTGAAAGATGAACTTGCTGCATATAGTCTATTTTTATCATTTGATGCTCTTGAATTTTGGCATATTCTCTTAAGTCTATGATTCTCAGAAATTTTCTGTTTTACTAATATAGGAAGAACGTTCTAATTATGATATTTAGATGAAACAGCTGTTGCTTACCACGTAGTTTATTGGATGGTTTAGTTTTAAGTGTGCTTTCTTTATTTAATATTCTTCAAAATTATTTTTAGTTAGTCTTCTTATGTGTTGGAGACCTGCAGCAATTAAGTATATATGTACCGTTCATAATTATGATAGGTGAATGGTCTGATAATAGATCTAAGTTTGATTCAAGGTAATTTTGGGATATGCTTTTTACTACACAGAAGTCAATGAAACCAGATAGTTTGTTGATATCTATAGACCAGTTAGTCAGTTGACAGTTTTCTTCCTTTGGTTGTAATAATTTTGAATTGTTATTGGACATCGCAATAAATTGGCTTCCAAGAGTATTGAAAAAGTGATTAATTTTTACAGTTTGTCAAAGTTTCTAGTCAATTTTTTACGTTTACACTTGTTGCTTGTAAATGGTCATATCTGAGTTTTTCATGAAAGTGTTTGTATTTAACGTATTTTTAGTTAGTAAAGTCTTCATGTATTTATGCGTTTCTCAAAATTATTGATTAGTCTCTCGCAGATGTCTGGCCCGATGTTTTCTCCAATCACGCGTATGATTTCCGCCTTCATTGCCAGGATTGTGCGTGGTTTGTTAGCGTACCTGTGATTTCACAACCTCCCATAAGAAAAAAATCACAGGGTATAAGATCACAGGACCTTGTCGGCCGTTCCTGGTTGCCATGCAAAGAAATCACTCGTTACGGTAATTTTTGTAGGGTCAGATAACCATCCCGCACAAAGTGTGGCAGGTCGCTCCATCCTGCTGAGGGATCGTCAGTCTCTATATCTTCAAAGGTAGGCCACAACCGATTAGATATGTTACGGGAATTATCATCTTCAAAGAAAAACAGTCCAAAAGCCGTACCATACAGTCGTTCTTAGTGGATGCATTTCACACTTCTGGATTATCTGAGGATTTTTATTTCCCCAAATTTGGCAGTTCTGTTTGTTGACCAACCCACTCAAGTAAAAGTGGACTGAAAATTGTTTTTTTTTGAAAAATTTTCGGCTGCGGCCAGTTTTTCATGATCAACAAGCTTAAATTGTTGCGTTTGTTGATTTTATACACATGCATATGACGGTCTACGCAAAATTCGATGTGAAGAAGTTGTCGGACGCCAGTGATATGTTGCTCTGTCCGACGAAACCGATTCCGCCCAGGCGATTTCCCCGTTCCCACTGAACCAGTCGTCTCAAACTTCCTCATTAGTCTTTGAACTGTAGATTCGTTAAATGCTTCAGTTCTCCCGAAAATCCTACGGAGTTTTTGCACTGCCGGTTTCACCGCTTTGGTAAAATGTTTTAACAACTCCATTGTAAACTGTTCCACAATAAAAACGAACCAAACAATCTGATGTATTGAAAATACAACCAAGGCTAAGTTGATGGGAGTAATAATAGAATACAAAAATGATAAAAACAGACATGTCAGCTTCAAAACAAAAAATCCACCCGATTCAAATTCGGTACCCTTTATGGAACATCCCTTAGAATCTGAAAGCTCAATTATTTTTGTATTCATTTAGTGTTTTATTTTTTCATTATCGGTGCTCAACGAAAAACATGGTAGGTGCTATTTGGAAGTTGAATAAGATAAAAATTTTGATTTTAATTCCATTAAACTTTTATTATAAGAATATAGTTTGCCAGTTCTTTCTTGAATCTCTACCTCATAATTTTGAAAAGTTTTAGTTTCGTAACCGTATCTACCTATTTGATTTCACAATTGCATAAGTGACGTAAGATATTTTACATCCGCCACGAGTGTTTTTTTTCCTGGCGGGTGACCTATTCTATATTCAGTCACTAAAAATAATTGAGTAACTGCGTTCATTTGAACAAGGGGTAACAATGGCGGTCGTCTTAGGCGCGGTGCTTGCCACGTCGTCCCGCATCAGAGATGGTGCGCGACGCCCGGGCAGAAAGAGCCAATTCGCAGTCCGTGCTCCCACGCGGGGTGTTAGAGCCTTGCAATTATTATAGGAGTGGCTGTTTGAGAACTTTTTCTATTGCATTATTTCCATTAGTTTCTTCATCGTTAGATAGAACCTCATTGTATGATCAATAGTCACTTATTTTCAATGGTTTTAGCGATTCTACAGCTTTGTCTATTTGTCGTATATCTTGTTTTCATCTCTTTTTAGGCATTCTGTGTGGGATAAGGGAGAGTTGTATTATATTGTTGATTCATTGTAATGTGTTGTTGAGGATGCTGGATTCCCAGTGGATACTGTAGTATGTGTCCGAAGTTTGGTTACACATGAGATAATAAGGTAATTTTGGGGGATGTGTTATGTGCTGCACCTGCGTACATGATTGAAACATACACTGGGAGTAGCCATTCTGGTCATAATATGACGGGTGGTCGTAAATTATTTATCACATAATTTGCATCACTTCATTCGTTAACTCTTAAGTGTAACATTTAATTCGGAGCACGAAACCCAACTGAGAAGTTGCTTCTTTTTTCTTTATATGTGTAAAGCACTTTTTGGCGTCTATTTTAATTGCATCCATTTTTGACAACGTGGTAGCTTAACAAAAACATTCAGGAGTGGCGATATTTCAAGTGAAAATGGTGGGAAGCGTATTAGAGTAAAGGCAGACACGCTTCGGTTAAATATAATCCGCCCTTTTATAGAAGAAAAACGCCATCACTCAGCCGCACAAACTCGTGACGTCAGCCGACATTATTTTTAAAGGAAACGAGCCAAGACAAAACAGTTAACGTCGTTCGAAATGACCCTGTTATCTTGTATCTGTACGTGTCTTGTTTAGCGATATAAAAAAGCAATCATCTACAAAATCAGCGTCGGTATCGAGTATTTCTATGTTACCGGCGGGACGCATTTGTCCGCTTGCTTAGCGCTACGACGTCCCTTCGGAATAAGAACTCGTTTAACTTGGAATGTGTATTTATTTTATTAGTGTCGCAACTAATGGTGTATTACATTTCGTCTTCGCGTGCAAGTTTCCAAATTTACGTCTTTTGTTACACACTTGTTTATTTCGTGAGCATTAAACGTCCGCCCAACGCCCCGCTTTTTTGGCCAATTTAATTTTGCCCGAAAGCGGATTGTTATTGCCAAACACAAAAAGGTTAACTGCCAACATAAAAAGCGAGTAAGGACGCGCAAAAACGGGAGATTTATTTAAAAGATCGCATCGCGCTCTTTATTCCAGGAAAATTGTCCGAAGAATGAAACGGAAGCGCTTTCCTTGGGAATGCTCGAAAGGTAAAAAAGCGTGTTTCGTAAATAGGTGTAATTTTGTTAGTCAAGGGCTCATATACGGTTAGTGAGCAGGGAAACGCGGAGATACCTCCCCGGGGGCGCAGTCATTTGGGATTAGAAATATTGTATTATGGATGCTCGGAGCCAACCAAAGCCGTCCGTGTGCCGCCGCCAAACGAAAAACGAAAAAGCGGCGAGGACTCGGGGCCTTGCTAGAGCGTTAACGTTCTTTCTCCAAAAATTTGCGTCCCTTCCAACAGTACACGTTCGCATCCCCAGAGGATCTTTTGAGAAAGTTCAGTAAGCAAGCTTGGGGCGATACCCCGGGCCTTGGTGCTACATTTTAGTGCAACGATTTTCTAAAGTAATTTAAAGAATAGCCCATTCAATTTTAAAATGTCACGTCGAATTAACTATGCTGCGACAACTGCAGCGAATAGATTGGCAGCATTTTCACAGGTTCGGCTTGAAAATCACACGAATGGCGGAAAATGAAAAATAAAATGCGGCGAAGCCAATTTCTAGGGAAATCCTCGCATGATTCCTGCCGCGGTAATAAAACTGTAACTGCTGGAAGTGTCGTAGTTTACTGTTACATAATTTTGAAATACCTCGATTGAAAATGATGAAATGAAAGGCGATAAGCCGCATAAAGCCTTCCGTGATACACATTCGTCGATTATCTCTGATTTCATTACACACGTAGATTTGTGCCCTCTGCATTGCCCCCACGTCACAAACGTGCGCCTACGGAAACGCGCCCTGGTATTTGCGGTTCAGAAAAAGACGATGAGAGAGTGGCCCCTATGGTTGCTCCTCGTGCCGTTCAAATTGATTTGCGTGCCAGATAATGCATTATTAAGCACCTCTATAACAGTTGCCTATCATTATCGCTTACTGACTCTGACAATTGTTCGTGCCTAATTTCTCGTATTGTGTGGTGATAACATGTCAAAATATATAAATATTATTTAATAGTATAAGCTATTACGGAGAATAAAAATTAATTAAACCCACATGTTTGGGACAAATGCAAGTGGAAAATTAATTAATAAAGGAGAAATAAGACTATTAAGTACTCTCCCCGCTCACGCTGCAAAATACCTTGTATTTGATGTCACATTAAGTAATTAACCCTCGTAAGCGGATTATATTTCAGCTTTCACATATAGAACGAGTTAAATACCCAAATTAACAAATGAAAGTTTGCGTATTCATTTAACAGTATAACACAAATAGAATAAAAAACATTTGCGCATACATATTTAGCACACTACGGCGTTCCATTCATTATTGACACGCTTCGTAATCAATTCGAATTTTTGGGGGTTGTGGATACCACTGTGCTCAATAACACTTCCAAACGACGGCCAAGGCCATTGGAAGGGTTTCGGGCTGTTTTGTTGGAAATAATTTAATGCATTTTATGGCCGAGGGTTGTTTTTCACTTCAGGTTCCGGAAGCACCTCAGCACCCAATTGCTGATCTTCGTTCTCTGTACTAAATAGCTATTTCTGGTTCCTTATTGCTAAGTCTGCACCACTTTACTTCTTGATTTTCTACAGGCGTCTTGAGAAAACCAGCGATAGCTCTCCACTTGAGAGCAATAGTTCTGTTCCTCTCTTAATACTAGATCCATGTATGCTCAGCTATGATTTTGCCTTGATCTACTGATTAAATGAACCTTATTTGAAGCACGCATCCAGGTCCAATATGTTGACAAATTGTGCTTCGTGGCACCTCCAGAACTGGTTCTGGTCCAGATACCGAGTTTTTGTGACATTTCCAAACCAGTCCAAATGTGAGTTTTTAGCTCGAAAGAGCTTTTAATATAGATGCATTCAGGGCTTGGTTAACCCATTGCAGCCTAAGGCGTCAGGCTTGGTGAGGGGGGGGGGCAAAATTTTGAGTTAAGTAAACGAAAAAGTGTTGCAACAGAAATGGAGATTATTTAGGACCTGTCTAGTATGATCGACCACCCTCGAGTTCAAATTCGAGAAGCTTCTGATTCGTTCTAGAACCGCGCGTTTGAATATAAGGCGGTGCATATGGGCATTCGAAGCAAACAAAAGTCAGTGGGGCAAACAAAATTAATGTTTTTCTAGTGACTGTTGATCGTTGCGTTAACAGTATTATAATTTATGCACAATGAGTGACAAATATGGTCGAGATTTGTTCAAAAAAACAGGTGGGGCAGAATTCAGAAAACTTTCAAAAGAGCGTCTTCAACGCCAGGATGTTGTGATAACGAAAATAGCAAAACTAGACACTTCTTCTCACCTAGTAGCAACCACAATAATCGCCATCGACTACACTGGCTTCAAGCTGAAATTGTAAAGCATCAAATGTACAGCTATAATACAAAGCCCTGAAAATACTCTTAAAAAGGTAGGATCGATGATATCACTCAACGACCCATTGTGGTGCGTAAATAATAAACTTTGTGAGTTGGTGGCCTATAATGGCATTCAACTAGCCGATTGACGCCAACAGCTAGCCCGCTAGAAGGGAAAGCGCCGCAATAATTTAATTTTTAGATTTCCTTCTGCAGATGTGGATGAAACGCCAAGAGTTTTTAAACCCCAATTATTGCACCAAGACACCAGCCGTAAAAGCCTTCATATTTGTTTCATGGAAACCCTTTAAAGAAACCAAACAGCGCCAATAGCAGACTCAGTATCCAGCAAAACGCAAATAATTTTATATACACCAACCCTCCATACTTTAGAATACAAACAGCAACTCACATTTGGCGAAATATCAGCTACCTAAATGCAATACAAGAAAACAACGAACGAATGAAACAGAGAAGACAACTCAAGCATTCTGGATCTATAGAAGAATTCAAGGTTCAACAAAACAGCATGATTCTGAACATGTTTTCAACGCTTATCACCAAAGTTCCCTATTTATTGTTCTTTCGATTGGCTTGAATCAATTGTCTTTATATTCCAGTTTTACAAGAGACCGTTAAATTTTTTTTTTTTTGTTATTTATAACCCATTATTAACTACCTCTACTTCATTTTTTATTTCAATGCTTTCACGTTTATTGTTTTGTTGCTCTCTTAGTTCTTGATTTCCTTTTTTATATATTTTATTTCTTTATATTCTCCCATTTATATTTTTTTCAGCCCTGTTTCCATCTGTCTCTGTTCTGTGCCTCTTTAATCCATGATAAACCCGCTGTAAGTTTTATATTGTCTGACCAGCGCTTAGGTAGTCGTCCTCTGGATCTTTTTCCTTTGTATAGTCTCTATTGTAGTACTATTTTTGTCTATCTTTTATCCTGGCATTTGGCCACATAACTTGGAAAGTTCTACTTGAGTTCCGTTATTGTTTCACTCACATCCTTTACTTTGATTATGTCTCTTATGTGTTCGTTCCTCTTCCGTTGTATTAGAGAAATTCCAATTCTCCGCCTTTCCATAGCTCTCTACGTTGTTTTAGCGTAACCATTAATTTTTTGGTGATTGTCCAGGTTTGAGCGCCATACGTCAGAACTGTCATTACACATTGTTCGAAGAGACGAGTTCGGAGATACATTTGGATGTTCTTGTTCGTTAGGGCATCGCTTAGTTTGCTAAAAGCTGCCTATGCTAATCTTTTTCGGTGGTTCATTTCCGTTGTCTGATTTTCTTTTCCCAGTGATAATGTGTGACCTAGGTAGAAATACATTTTCGATTCTTTGATTTCTTATGGTGATATGAGGGTCTTAATTGCACGTGACTTTCGTTTTTGCGATATTCATATGGAGTCCGGTTTTGGATGCTTGTTCTTCTAAATTTTGTTAGCATTTATTCCAGCTGTTTTTTACTTTCTGCTATTAAGATAACATCATCTGCGTATCGCAGATGATTTAGTCGTTTCCTATTTATTAATATTCCTTTATCTTGTCAATCTAGTTGTTTGAACATGTCTTCTAGAGCTAAAGTAGATAGCTTTTTGACCATAAATCGCCACGCTCGCCTGGCAGGTTGGCGAGTGGTTAGGGGTACAGGTAGGGTTAACTGTGGGATGAGTGGGGGATTTAAAGGTTAGGACATGGTTTCTCTCTATATAGGGGAGGTGAGAGAGAACCAAGACTCGCGTGGGCAGGGTCGTATGCCTGAAGTAGATCTATCTTCCTCGGGGTACGAACAGTGCCTGCCCGCTACCCAACCCATTTATATTATTTCCAATTTAGTTACCTTATTTTTTATTTTTTATTTTCTTATTTGTTTAACCAGCGTTCAGTCTGTCTTTTGAGTTGTTCCTAAGTGTTGTTTTCTCCTTTTTTTGTTTATCATCCGCTGTATTTGACATATCTATCTATTTATGCCATTTCTGTTACTAAATTTCTATTACAATTTTTAACAGATCTGTTTTTTAATATAATTTTATTTACAGATTGTACGTGGGTGAATCAGATATAAATTAAAGTTATTTTTTTAGTTTATTGAAGCATCATAAACATACGAACATACAAAGTTATTTTCCACATCCCGCTATCGTAGTCAAGGTGGTTATAAGCCGATCGGACAGAAAAGTTTCGACGGCAACATCGTTCTTTCAAGGGCCCCTTTTAGTGGTCCAAACAAGTAAGTTAGAAAGAATTAAGTAGGGAGAGGGTGCAAGCCGCTTGTCCTAGTAAGAAGTTCTTATAAGCCTTTCATGGTGTCGATTAGAATGTCCGTATCGTCAGCAAACTTAATAACGTTCAAAAATACACCATCTCTTTTTAAAGAATTAAGATATTGGCAATTCTTTTTCTGCGTTGTCTAGTTTCCAGCTGTTGAGTCGGGGGTCTTAACACCCCTTGCGCGGCACTAGGGGTTGTTATTCATAGTGATGTCCTGGGGATTAAATTGATCCGAAGTGGTATCCCGTTGCCTTCTCCTGTTGGTATGGATATGGGGAAGGATAAATATAGAAGGGGGTAGGGATTGTATTAGAAGGTGAAGGGAGAAACCATGAGCTGCTCCTGATGTAGAACTATCTTTTCTGGGATCCTAGGAAAGCTTCTACTCGTTACCCTCTGATGTGTACGTAACGAAAATTGTAAAATCAAGTAAATGTTTTGTCTAAACAATCAACTCCTTTGTAGTTTTTTGATAACGTCCCAAACAAAAATTTGAAGGATGGCCCTAGATACTTCTATACGCCTTTGTATTATTCTCCATACACTGTAGTATGGTGTATATTTCCATTTGAAATTTGAAATATTATATAATCAGCTTGAATAGAGTATTAAAAACATGTTTTGGAATTCACCATTATTTATAAATCAAGATCTTTTATGGTACATATTATTTGCCTAATTTAATTCTGTACCGAGAATTTTGTAGTCCCATTCTGGGTCCTTCTTTAATCATATGAAAAAGATAAAGATTCAAAAGAGTCTAAATTCCAGCAACTTTGTTTCCATTTCGCCCTGTTCAGTTAAGACAAGCAAGTCTTTGAACCTTACGCAATACCAAGGCTAAACAACTACATTAGTATGGTTTGGCATGACCATTTTTAATTTTTTTATGATTTTGTCTGTTTACTGATTCCAGATTAAGCGTGAAGTTTAGGTAATTCTTAAATATCTCACACCTTGTTGGACGACCTTTAAGGGCATTCTGGATTATATTACACTGTTAGATAGAATGTTTCCGTTTGAATTAGAACTGGTGTTTTGAAATCTAATCCAATTTAAGTGCTGTATATTTATTTAACCGATTTAGTACTAGATTTTCTATAAGCTTAGATACCATTGATAATAGACTAATTGGGCGATAAGATTACACTTGGTTTGGCCATCTTACTTTATAGCTGCCACTAAGTTAAGCGTGGAATTGCGTTAATTAATGCTAGTGATTGTCTTTTTCCTCTTTCTGGCAATTCTTGAAGGGTGGGACCAGTTGCTTAGTAATTTTATCCCTTGGTATATTTTACCAATTTTAAGACCCCCGAGAGCTGAAAATTGTGGTGAGGCTTCAAGAAAGACATTTTTTCAGAGTTGGATCTAAGTACTTCTGCTAACAGCTTTTTCTAATATTGACCCAAGTGCCATCTTGGTTACGAAATAGAGGTATATGTATCCATGGCCTCTTGAATTTCTTTGTGGCTTTTCATCTAGAATAGTCGTCTCAGGAAAGAGTATCGTTTTTTGCCATTTCAGTTTTTTAGCGACCCGATTGCGTTCTTTTTTGTTCTAGCATTTCTTTTTCCTTAACCAATTTTATCACCTTTTTAGAGAAGATTTGTGAGTTGGAGTTTTGATTTCCATTGGTGGTGTAGCGTACCATGCTGCCTCTTGTATAGATTCATATCAGTATTGAGGTATATATTCTTAGAGGCATCCTAACCATTCTTTCCGTCGCTTACATAACATTGGTTTGGCTTCTTTTCTATTTACTGTAACACAAATAGTACGTATGATTACTGTGTGTTCTGATGATAGGTTATTGGATATAATATTTACGTAGTTAGAAAAATGTGGATAATTCTCTCAGTTATGACTACATCGTTAAAGTCCCCAATTCTAACCCTAATGGAGCAAACAAAGGATGTAGCAAGGGTTTGCTTATGTTATGTCAAGGGAAACAGTAGGCTGCGACTGTTGTAATGAGCTTTGGTAGTTTATTTTTCTTTCAGAAGTTCGTAGTGTATTATAGATTCTCGAATGATGATGGCAGTACCGTACCATCCGAATGTTCATACTTTTATATGAGTTCTTGTGCTAGAATGGGTTTCTGATATAAAAAGAATATTAATATTATAAGGCTGGTTAAGATTTCGATTTCTTGTTTTTTTTTGGAAGCCCTTAGCGTTCCAGAATGCAGAGTAAAGAAGCGATTCTCTCGGCCCCTGGAATTAAAATATGTATGTGACTTAGGACCACTCTTCAGGCATGGTCTTGCTTAATTTGATAAGTATGATGAATAACATGATTCTCTTGGAGATGCTCTTTTTGTGCACATCCAGGTTACGCACATTAAATTTGAACACGTTATCAGTCATACTTTTGGTGTGGTAGTGCTCTTGTTCCATAATAACATTCGAGCTTTTTATCATTTCCTGATAGTCATCAATTTGGCATACAAAAATTGGATGGGGGTTGAATGTTCCTTTTGGAATCGTCGTTATCTTGATCTTGTTTTGAGAATTTTCCCATTCTTTTCAATCGTTAGTGATATCCCTTAAATTTTGTTGTACGATTTGTTGGTGTAGGGGTTGGGCGTGCGACATGAGCTCTCAAAATGTCGATTTGACTAAAGGTGAACTTTTTGATCTTAGCACAAAAGTATTATTGGTTGCATATCTAAGGTACAACATAATTGATTGGACTTCCTGAGTAGCGTTATATATGTGAAATGAAACATAATATGCAATCTCTTCAACCATATTTTTACAAAAGTAAAAAGGTTGCAATTTATGAAGGTTTCAAAGTGTTATATGACTTACATATCTATCAAGTTTGTTTAGACCATTTAGAGATAAACGGGATTGATAGAAGTGGTACTCTATATTGTATACTATATATAATCTTTCAGCCATTCAACTTAAAAAAATATTTTTGTTTGTTTTCTTCCAAAAAACTTCAAATTACCAAATATAGCTTTGGAACTCTTAATGTTGTACCATAATTCTTCTAACATTAGAATTGTAGCTCAAATGAACCTTTTTGTTGCGATTTTTCATAATTATGGATGGAAAATGGGAATCTTATATTGCTGATAGATTATTTCACTTTATATGTGAAGGGCATGTTCTGGTTGAAACGAACGAGGACATCTGGTGTTCTCACATCCATTATCTTTTTGCATCCTCTGTTAAAATTGTAATATTATGATATGATGTATTGTTTGTTATTTTATTATAGTGCTTATGTATAAGAATTCATTTTGAGTAGTACAAATGTGCAGGCCGCCTTGGAAGCAACTCCCGCAAACCCGGAAGGTGCGAACGAACAAGCGCTGACCCCTCATCGCGAAATTGTGTCGACTCTCACCGACCGAATATGGAATCTCTCTAGGTTTTCTTTGGACAGATCGGAGCGGAACAATTTCCTGTACAGACACGACCTTCACCGACACTTTTTCATCGACTCAGGTTTGTACGAGTACGTCACGTACGCGCTAAGCCCTTTGAACTTGTAATGACGCGGCGCATGCAATGAAACTTCAGCTTTTAACAGTAGCCATGGCGACGAGCACATCAATTGGACTCGGCAGCTATTCATTCGGAGTGTGTATTTATGTAATTTGATTACACCTCGTTAATTAACGGAAATCCGCTTAATGAATTTGCCAGGAAGTTAAGTCACACCTTCAGATATTCGTTAGACCATAAATGCTGAAGTAGTTCGCCGAAAGTTAATTTCTGGCTTGCTTAAACCGACGCCGGTCGCACCTGCAGCAACTGATTGTCTAACACCTTTTCAGATAATCAACGAGCCGCCGTCGAGTGCGCGACTTGTCTGAACCATGATGGCGTGCAGCTCTACAGCGGATCTGAAAACAACAATAAAATCACCTCTCCTGTAGAAGGAACCTATTAATTTTGGAAAGTTACTTTTCTTTACTTTGTTGTTGAAATCTAGATCAATTAGGGGTAGAGTTTGATTAGAAGCAAAAATTAAAGAGAGCATTATTATTGTTGTGTTTAACAGCTGCGTGTTAGTTTTTATTTTATTATCCACGACGAGGTTCTTTGGAAGAACGTAGTATCCAAGTCACTCTTTAGCTGAAATATGGTCTACAACTTAGCGTACTATTAGCTAGCAGCCGTTTGAAATCTGATTGATTTAAGCAAACTATGATGCAGAAATAGCTATATAATAATGAAGTGAAATTTTAAGATGATCTAATATAGCACTATACAACCATGTATTTACTAGCTGTGTGGTTCTAATTTTGTTATAAACAACTTCGAAGTCTTACTTAATGAACTATTTAATTAACATTTTTAAACATCATTGTTGTTTGTGTACCACGCTCTATATACCCGTACTAGATAAATATACAGTAATAATTTTATCAAAAGTATTAATGTCTGTAACACATTTATACCCTCTTTTAAAATAATGGACATGTATACAAAATAATCAAAATTTAATACCATTTGTTCCTGCGAAAAAATATGTTTTAAGTAACTAAGTGAGTCACTGGAACTACATTCAAGTTGTAAAAGCTGGTTCTCAATGTTGCATATACTAAGAGAACTATATAAAAAATGCATGTTTTTGATTAGCCCCCATTGAGTATCACACACTTATCCCAATCTGTCTATCAGTGCTGGAAGATCTTTTGACATTGTCGTTGAGCAAAACTCTTCCCGTCAGTTCAAGGAGGCAAAAAAGTTGCACAGAATAAGATCTGGATTATCTGGAGGGCGCGACACACAATTGATGTTTTGCTAGTTCAAATATGTAGCACTGCGTACGATATGTTCAGTAAGGATCTTCCCAATCTGTCTTCTCAGTGTTGGGAGATCTTTTGACATAGTCGTTGAGCAAAACCCTTGCCCCTCAGTTCAAGGAGGCAAAAAAGTTGCACAGAATAAGATCTGGATTATCTGGAGGGCGCGACACACAACTGATGTTTCACTAGTCCAAATATGTAGCAATGCGTACGATATGTTCAGTAAGGATCTTCCCAATCTGTCTTCTCAGTGCTGGGAGATCTTTTGACATAGTCGTTGAGCAAAACCCTTGCCCCTCAGTTCAAGGAGGCAAAAAAGTTGCACAGAATAAGATCTGGATTATCTGGAGGGCGCGACACACAACTGATGTTTCACTAGTCCAAATATGTAGCAATGCGTACGATATGTTCAGTAAGGATCTTCCCAATCTGTCTTCTCAGTGCTTGGAGATCTTTTGACATCGTCATTGAGCAAAACTCTTGCCCCTCAGTTCAAGGAGGCAAAAAAGTTGTACATAATAAGATTTGGATTATCTGGAGGGTGCGACACACAACTGATGTTTTGCTAGTTCAAATATGTAGCACTGCGTACGATATGTTCAGTAAGGATCTTCCCAATCTGTCTTCTCAGTGTTGGGAGATCTTTTGACATAGTCGTTGAGCAAAACCCTTGCCCCTCAGTTCAAGGAGGCAAAAAAGTTGCACAGAATAAGATCTGGATTATCTGGAGGGCGCGACACACAACTGATGTTTCACTAGTCCAAATATGTAGCAATGCGTACGATATGTTCAGTAAGGATCTTCCCAATCTGTCTTCTTAGTGCTGGGAGATCTTTTGACATCGTCGTTGAGCAAAACTCTTGCCCCTCAGTTCAAGGAGGCAAAAAAGTTGTACATAATAAGATTTGGATTATCTGGAGGGTGCGACACACAACTGATGTTTTGCTAGTTCATATATGTAGCACTGCGTACGATATGTTCAGTAAGGATCTTCCCAATCTGTCTTCTCAGTGCTGGGAGATCTTTTGACATCGTCGTTGAGCAAAACTCTTGCCCCTCAGTTCAAGAAGGCAAAAAAGTTGCACAGAATAAGATCTGGATTATCTGGAGGGCGCGACACACATCTGATGTTTCACTAGTCCAAATATGTAGCAATGCCATTAGAAACGTACGATATGTTCAATAAGGATCTTCAAAACTATCCCATAATACTTCTCATTAACCCTCAGTATGCTGAGACGCTTTACATAGACCATTACAAGTTAGTGAATGGAAGCAAAAACCTTTCTCTTCTTTGAAGTTGAAGAATTTGGCGATTTTCATGCTGTGCTTGTTTGTTTGTTTTGGGATTAGTGATAGAATTTTGATCCACCCGCACTCATATCTAGTTCTCTTTTACTATGAAATTGTGTAATATATACCAGTCTATTTAATGCTATTTTCACTACGAGCCAACTCCATCTATAATTTCACACGCAATTTTTACAATCCAAAAAAAGGCACGCTCACTTTTATTTGACTCGCCCTCATATATGCGTTTAACTGTTGACAAATGAGAATAATCTCGTACAAGTGAAGAAGATGTATAATAACACGACTGTGTGTGTTTAAAACCCTTACAACTTGAATGTACTTGCGCTTACTTGTTTTAATTGTATGTTTGCAATAAAAATTTTGCGGATATCCACATTATGTTTGTATTTCATGTACGTTGTATTAAAGAGTATACAGGCAATTACAAAAATGTACAAATCATATTTTCATGTACTTTAGACATTCGTTAAGGTTTTCCTTATTTTGGTGTATTATCATGTGAGTATTATTTACAGCAATATAGTTGTGTTTTTTAGTGTTTAAGAAATTATATTATTGAGTTTAGTTGACAACCTATTGTAAAGTTATAGTCGAATAAATTTTTAATAGTATGTAATGCTTCTTGGTTGCACCTTTTTTATATACGAGGTTTGTTCAGTACATTTTGTAATTTAGATTTTTGTTTGTTAAGAGCCTTTTGATCTATGTGTCCGATCGCAGCCTCGTAGACTTGGGTTCTTTAATCCTTTCAAGCGTGCCCGACTATTCCTGTTTATTTTGTTTGTACATTCATTTCGATCCATAATATTAATCTTGAAAATCATGTGGAATGTGAATTTTGGCGTCATATGATCTTCACTCGCATGTATTTCCATGCAATCTTTGCAAATGGGCGCGTCGCGCAGTCTATTAAGAGACTTTTTCCATAATTTCAAAATGAAGAGGGACAAAGTTTATCAGTGCCTGCATTGCCGCTGTTAGTGTTGTTTTTATGGCCCCCGTTATTTCCAGACAACCAAGTCTTTGTATCTTACTTAATGCAGTTATAGCGGTTTTTTGCGTCATCTTTGTCCATCATGCTACTGTGGGTACATCCAGTACATTTAGGCTAACACTAATACACCCTGCGTCTTCCTTTCGATTTTTTCGAACTTCACTCTAAGATATTTTACTTCATCTGATCACTTTATTTCTACATCTGAAAGCCTAAGAAGTACTAGTCTCTCTAGGTTTCTCCTTCTTGTGAATGCTATTATAGTAGAATTTGAGACACTTATACTTAATCCCCCTGCATCTGTCAAATGTCTGTGATGTTCTACATCTATTCCCTTCAGTAGAGAAGATAGAACTTCTCCTTGCATCTTGAACCGTTGGTGTTTTACATATCAGGAATATATATACCAATCCTGCACCTTGTTTCGCTCAGACCTTTATTCCTCAACGCTGTAATGATTAAATCTAGGGATGTACTGTTATACGCTCTCTTAATATTCAAAAAGACAATTAAAAATGCCTCTTTATTTTCTACAGCATTCTGGTAGCAAGTAGATGCAAAACTATTACTGTAGATACTCCTGCTCTATATGCATTCTGCTCTTGATGTAGAGATCGAGTGACTATTATACCATCCCTGATACGCCTGTTAAGTTTTCAGTGCAAAAGATATTAAACTAATTGATCTTAGAACCTTAGCGTCATCCCGCTCTATTTTTCCAGGTTTTGCTATAAAAGTAACTCTAGTCTCTAGTTTGTACTCCAAAGCGAGATTTGCCTTAAATACTTGTATATCACACGTCTGTGATATATAAGGTCATTTCCCTTCTGCAATAGAATAGGATAAATGCCGTCAAGCCCTGGCGATTTATAAGATTGGAATGAGTTAATTGCCCACTTTATTTTGTTTACACCTATCACTTTCTTTGGGTCCCGCTAATTCTTTCTTGCTCACTTTGGTGCAGTCTGCGTCCCTGGAAAGTGTACTTTAAGTAGTTCACTCATTATTTCCTTTTCAGCGTTATATAGTCTTTTGTTTCCCTTTTTAGAGTAGTTATTGGGCTTTGAGGATCTTTTGAGAGTATTTTGTGGAGTCTGGCATCTTCTCTTACAGTGCCTCCTCCACTTGTCTCCCTTCGATTTCCTTAGAGCCTTGTTATATTCATTTAGGGTCTTTTTATAACTATCTCATACCCCTTTGCTTTCTTTCCTGTTTTTTCATTCGAGCAAGGCACATTCTTGTTGGAATTTCTTATTACCTGAAAACAGTTATCTTCATACGGTGACATTACGTCATACTGCCGTTTCCCTGTTGCAATCTTTAGTTCCGTACTATTCTTGGTGGTTCTATTCACCCCTCTAAGATTGTTTTTAGGTCTGCCTCGTAAGCTTCCCAGTTTGTCGTTAGCGGGGTACGATAGGTTTCTTCTATAGGGCTGAAACCCCCTATTTCAAGGTAGATGTGCCTGTAGTTAGAACAACATACCTCTTCAGACACAAGTCAATTTCTGACAAAGCTACTTTAAAAAATGCGCAACGTATTCTTCTTTATTGACCTTAAATCGTAGCAAATAATAAAGCAATATTTGCTCTAAAGTATATCTACAGTACTGAAATAATTGTAGAAGATTCAAGAAAAAGACTATGAAGATTCCAATGTACGTGATTTCAAGATTATGACTATATTGAAATAGACCATACATAGGTGGTCAACACCACTCAAAGACATACCAAAAACCTCGAGATACTTCTGCTCATGCACAAGAAACCACCTAGCAAAACTACAAGGACTTCAATGTCTAGACAGACTTAATAGCAGAAAACTTAGTGTTAGACGTCCTCCTATTAACCTTCTACACACCCCATGGCTATATTGAACTATTTCTAAATTAACGAAAATAATACTCTTGCTATAGCAGACATGGGAGATCAACTTTACAACATCCCTAAATGAATTCAAAATTGTTTTTCCAGCTACTTAATTAAAATAGCACAACTTTTCAATTTGCTTACCAACGTCATTAGCAAACTTAATCTGTATTGAGCAAAATTTTCAGAACTATAACGTGCAATACCAATGGGTTTCATGATTATAAACAAGAAGTAATAAAATTCTTGAATTTTAACCAACTATGCATTCTTTTAGTACCTGAGACCCACTTTACCGAACGAACTGATTGCTTCATACACATCTCATCATGAAAAAGACAAATATTACGTTAATGACATTTAAGCTACAAAAGTACAGATAAGAACACGAACGAGTGGAACCTGATTATAACTTCTGTCTACTGCCCATAACGTCCCACCGTATCTTCAAATAAATATAAACGATTTTTTTAAACTCTTGAAAACAATTTTAACACAAAAAAGACTGGAATTCGCAACCCTCCAATTGAGATTAAGGATTGCAATCTTCTACGGACCTTAAGTGACATTACACTCAGCAAACTAATGAAGGACCTACTTATTGGCCAACAGACTTGGAAAAACTACCAAATATCCCGGATTCTTTTTAAGAAACTGTTTAATAGATTCAAATTACGACCTGTTGTCGCACCACACTCTTGTTATTCTAAGAGTGAGCACTACAGTCATCAGTAAACTTATACCTCTAAAGCTGACAACGGTATACACCGATTACGAAATATTTGAAGAACACATAAATAAAAACATTAATCTCAAAATACGCATTAATGATCTACTACATCTGGATGTCGCCGTTCAATATTTTACTAGCCTATTAGAACAAGGAGCGTGGCAATCGACTTCTAATATCAAACAAATAGCAGGTTTTATCAGCACTCCCTTATATATTATCGGACAACTCATCGGCAAGAAAAGACAACCACATACCATGGAAGATCTACACTATTACAGAAGACTGTCAAGACAACCTAATGCAGCACTTCAAGAAGCTTAAAACTCAGCCTTTGAAACATACATTCAAAACTAATTCGCAGACCATAGTCTATAAAAAACCATAAGAAAATTTGAGAGAACCACGACACCATTGTCTCTGATAAGACAATATTGAATGGCCTCACTTCAACAAAGAATCACCAATCTTCAAGTCTTTGAAGCAGCTGGTCCAATACCTATCATTTTAATGATCCTGAAGCCTTTATTGACTTATTATGACAGATGTCGCCCACCTATAAAGTGAGGCAAACAAAGCTAAATAGCCTGGTTAAACCAATATAAAGCTCCAGGAGCTTTGCTACCCCGCAAAGTTGTCGTCTTGCGTACAACCAGAAATATTAACTCTCTGCTACTTTTCTGTTATATGAAATTGAACAGAAAAAATGGTAAACCTTTCCATGAAACATTGTCATACAGGCCTATAAGCTTACTACCCATTTCTAGTAAAGACTATCAACTAATACATTTCTTTCCTAGCTGTCAGCTTCGATTTCTAAAAAAAAACATGTCGAAGCAAAACATTAAGTATCTAAGAACCCCAAAGAAGAGAAATTCTGCAACGGAGTGTTTTTAGATGTTTTTAGATGTTTCCAGTGTTCGACAAAGTGTGGCATACAGATCTACTTTACCACCCCTTCTGAAATCTTGCTTTACTGAGAGAAATTTATCTGAAAACATAACGATGCTGTTTTCAAAACAACGTGCTCGGCTTGCTTTTCCGAAACAGAAAACACTGCGATTCCTGAATTCACTGACGACGTTGCTATCCTATCATCAAAGATCTGAAAATACACTGAAAACATGCAAATCCACTTAATGGCACCTAATGAATCAACCTAAATCTGTTCTCCTGTAACCATTAACGGAGCCCCTGTGTTTGTTAAATTATATGTTAAATACCTAGGATTACATTTGAATTAACACCTAATGTAGCAAAAGCCCATATAGACCTTCAACTTAGACCAATGTATTGGCTCATAAGTCAAAAATCAAAACTATTTATTAAGAATAAAATTCTATCACACAAGACTATCTGGTCATATGATCTTCAACTTTGGGGTGCACCAAACCTACTTAAATACACTATAAAGATTCCAAAACAAGACACTCCATGCGATTCTCGATGTAATTACATCAAGAAAGAAACAACAACCGTTTCCACTAACTATCAGCACCTGCTTACGGAGCATTAAAATAAACTTTCAGAAATTCGATATAGGAATGGACTGCTCAATAGAAGATCTACCTTAACAGCAATAAGAGATGGTAATATATAAGGAGAAGTGTCAGTGGACACATTTACTTATTACCTATAGTAATGTAGATTGTAAATTTTCAATAAATGCCCGCCAGAAAACTCAGAATGATTTTTAGCTATCAGTTCTTCTTTTTATATTGTTCTTTTCCAGAATCTTGTTCTTTGCCTGAAACTGCATTTAGGGTAACATTATCACCTCGTCACCTTTCACGACACGTACCGTTTGGAAAAGCTCTCTTGATGGCACTTTTTCCAATAGTAATATCCAAATTGTCGCTCGTTCGTTAATTCACCCTTAGAGTGATCATCTAAGATAATGTCTAGTTTAGATGCTTGCCAATGGCTGATCCTGATTTGTAGCCGATGGAAACTTGAAAAGTACCTTTGTGTGTCAAGTAAACTATATCTCTCTATTTTCTAGTACATCTTCTGATTTACTTTTACGACCTGTAAAACAATTATTAATTTTAATGAAGTAGGTGCTGATGACTTCATTGTAATGACGACCTAAACATTTTTCCAGATATTCTCCAAGAATTTGACTATGGAAGTATGGGATCTCTGTATGGAATTTCTTAACCAACTCTTCCATGGCTAATTGTCTTTAAACCGTTTTTACTGTTACTGTTCTGAATGTTGAAAATTGCCTAAACAATTCATCTAAGATCTATACTGTTTAAAAGAAATCCTTGTTTTGCACGTACACTAACGCAGGCTAGTGATTTGCTAAACCACATAGGCGATATGGAGTTTTTTTCTTTTGGCTTAGTTCATCATGGTCGCAGATTTTCTTGCTAAATTTTTATAGGTATTTGGCTTCTTTGAAACGAAAGAGTACATCAATGTCAAATATATGAGAAAGTTATTAGAAATACTAACAAGGGATTTTGTGGAAATTTCACACTTGAAGGTGATTGTGACAGCAACGATGTTCTTTCTAGAATCTTCGATACCACCTAAACATGATTGTGATCCAATATTCTGTCTTTGACCAAGATAAGACTGCAAGCTCTTTTCACTGCCAAAGTTCAGGAGTAACTAACACTCAGAAATCCTCTCGCCAGCTGCAATATCTCAACATATGGGCCTCATTTGCACCATACTGCAAAACTTTTCTAATGTCCTATGTATTAGGACTGGTCGTGTTTGATCCACATTAAAAATCAATTTTTTATACCAGATATAAAAATAAGGATTGTAATTCAGTATTATTAAAGATAAGCAGGAATTTACTTAAGGTCTGAGATTATTAGGATTCCTTGCACACTAAATACCAGACAGGTGCGTGATAAGAAATTGTTAGAAGCTTTATCATATTTCCAGAGAAATAGAAGAAAAACCTGGCAGTCTATGAAAATGAACTGTAATTGACATACGCAAATGAGGACAACTTTACTGGTCGTATCATTTGGAAGTTAGACGCCGATGAGTAAGCACGTGCGATATCTGATGAATAGAGCAGCGAATGTGTGTATTCGAAACTATTTAGGGATGGCAGAAAATCTATAGGAAGTGATCCACGCTCTCGAAGACTAGCAAAGAGCAGAACACTAGAGAATGCTGAACGTGTACAGACTACTATCTATAAAAATGGGTGACTAATAGTCTAGAAGGACTTATGATGTTCTGAAAATTCTAAAACCTAAAATACACAAAACGTATCGTTATAACATTCTTTTGACAAGGCAGAAGGAATATCGTGCTGTAGTTTTCGACACAGGTGGCCCAGCCATTCTACATTTGCTATTGACTGCTCCTGGTTATTTCTAAAACCTAAATTATTCCAGATCATCCACGAAATTTAGGCCAGTATAAGGAAGCATTTATTAGCGATTTCAACAGAACCTTAGAGAATCTCTTGTAGAATGTGCCAGTGGAACGTAGCAGCAGTCGTGATGCTTTCTAAACCAGGAAAGTCAGGCATGTTTCCCCAGGACCATCGCTCCATCAGCCTCTTGGCGACCCTGAAAAAACAGGTGGAGCGTATTATTTACTACCACCTGAGAACACCAGTCGAAGAACTCGAGCTACTACCGATCAACCAACTCCTTCGTGTGGTGGAGCAAATCACGAAAGACTTCAACATCTTGAAGATGGTTTCAGACTCCATACCGATGTTAATGGTACAACTGATCTCCCGCCCTCTTCAATTTGTACGTGGGGGACATCCTAACGATTGTCCTGTCTAGTAGTACGGCACGTCCAAGAGCAGCTGGGTAAGGTAAAAGAAACTGTGCGACAGGTGTAGAATTAGGATTAACCATGAGAAGAGCGTAGCGGTCCTGTTCTTCGCCAAAACGAAAATCAGATGGCGCGGCGACTTCGTTATAATCTTCACAGAAATAGGCTGGAGAAAAAAGGCACAATACCTTTGAGTGGCCATAAAGTCTGCTTAAGAGTACATATAGACAATGCCGTGAATAAAACCAAGGCAACTACACCCCAATAGAGAAACGACACAGCATAACAAATTGAACATCTGCAAGATCCAGGTCCATCATGACGTATCGCTGCGCTGTTTGGGGAATACGTAGCAAAATCGCAACCAGCCATCCAAGAGTGTATCGTCCAGTGTGTTCTACAACTCTACGACAGTCTTCAGGGTCACGGAAATCCAGCAATCCGTGGCTTATACGACTATGAAGCTCCCGACTTTGATTTACTATAAGGCGATACGGGGACAGCCTAACAACATAGGCCAAGCCAGGTCACCGTAGAAGATGGAGGTTATGGGCTAAGATTCAGGGACAAGAAAGTAAAGTGAAGTGAAGTGACAGTGCTTTAATTTTAAAAGATTTTTTCTGAAAATGTCCGCTGCAGTTGTGAATAAAACGTCAAGAGTTTCCAAAATCTAATCCAAGAACCAACAACACGATATATCTTTATTCTTACTTTGCACCTTCCTGTATTTTAATCCTCAAGTGCCTTTTACATGATATATTCATTGTATGATAAGGAACATAGCAGAAATGAAGATATATATTCTCTCTTTGAAACATTTTTTGGGTAATAGAGCTAATCCAGTCCTCAGGCCATTATTTTGTTGTCTGCACTTCTTTCTCTATAATCATCTCTTCCCTTTTTAGTAGCTTTGTTATATTTAAATATTACATATTAATATTTTTCACTCTTCCATTATTACATATTTTGTTGTTCTTTCTGTATGACTATTGTTTGTAGAATACATTTTTGTTTATCTTTCTCATTAATTTGTTTATTTTTTTTTTGTATTATTTTGCATATTTCTTTAGGTATCCGGTCTTGTAATATCTATAAGATAGTGTCTGTATTGCTGAGTATTTTTTCTTTGTGTTTTTCTAGTTGTGGTCGTTTTTTAATTAATTTTTTGTGATTGATTTTTATGGCTTCTTTTACTATTTAATCGCAGTACTTTATTTTTTTGTTGCATCGGTTTGATAGCTTGTTGCTATCGTCTGTATGGTTGTTAGGTTAATGACACATCTAACAAGATACAGAGAAAATTATTTTTCGTTTTGAAGAAGATTTTTGCAAAGACTGATTATTTCTCTTTGGCTATTATTTACGACCACCTTCGTAACTCGATGAAATTGATCAGTGAGATAGATCACTTTAAGGCTTTCCCGTAAGCAACCATGTAGGGATGGGGAAGAAAAGTTAATTAGAGGGAAAACTGGAAAGATAAGAGATAGAAACAGTTATTTGAAAATTATTAAACCCAAACAATACAGAAAACGTGAGAAGATCAAGAAAGAAAAGACTCAATAGAATCACCTACAAGAGAAGAGGTCACTAAAAAGGAGAAGAGATGTTAAAATATGGAGGACCGATGATAACGGAAGAAATACATAAGTTAATAGAAAACACTCGGAACCAGGAAGCAATACCACGAGAACTTTATTGATGCTAACATATTAAATAGCTTGTATTGGCCTTTTAAAGTATTAGTCTTCTTTAGTCCATTACGCAAATCAAGTAGCTGTTTCCAAAGTCCTCTTACGCAAGCTTTCTAATGATTTTTGAAATACTGTCACTTAGACTCAAAGTAGCTTTGCCAGTTTAGGTGAAATTTGAACTAGAACTTCAACACATTTTGCTGTTTCTTTCTTTATCTACACTTTTGTTAATCATTGTCATTTGTATTTGTCCAAGATCAAATAATTTATGCATATTACGTATACTTACAAACTACAATTGAAGTTCTGTGTACAAGTCCAAGACAAATTTCAATCGCAAATCTCAAGCAGTTATACAAGTAGATAGGATTGTACTAATATAAATCACATTGACAAATCAGAAACGAGAAGAGATAAAACATCATAGTGGCAAGGGTTATTCTTGTGGACCAGTAGTCTTTTGTGACCTTTTATTTTATTACACTTGTACTAGAGGGCAGGTACAAACAATTATGTAATTTTTTCCAATTTTACACATTTTACTAGAGTTTCTTTCTCTTTAGTTTGGTTCTATTTGCATTTTTGTTAGTTGTTCCCGTCCGGAAATCCAAATGGTGGACTGTTCTACCTTTGAAATATTTAACTTATTAAGTACTAATTTCTTGGGAAATATACGCCCTACTACCAATCTAGTAGTATCTGAAAACACTTCGTTCTTCAAAATAGAAGTGTGTATATTCGATCGCCAGAGCCTCGTTTGTAAAAATAAAAGACACCGTAAAAAGGGGAGGTTGACTTTAGAGCTATCTAGGCTATATGTTTGCATTTTCACTTCCTATCCCCCTAATAGATATAATAATATATTATATTATTTAAACTAAAAATATGATTATTTTAGTGACTTGACCAAAGTAAAATTTATTGAAAAGCATTTTTGGTTTTCTAAATAACTTAATACTAGATAATTATAAAAATGTGAACTATATATGAAACTATGACAATAGAACATATGACGACCCTTTGAGTTGTAATACGATATTATTGCAAATTTAATTTGACTTAAAAAATTATTTTTAACATTTCGTGCATTTTTAATGTTTTTTTATTATAATAAATAAAATTACAAAATATTTTGGAGCACCCTATATAGGTTTAATATAAATGTGATAGACTGTGTATAATTTGATGTCCTTGTTCTTCTGCTTATATCGCTGTAATAATTAGGTTGGTAAGACTGATTAACCTAAAATAGAAAGGGGTGTATAAATAATCTAAGAAATAGTTGACGATATTTCTTAAGATTAATTATAGTGTATCGGTAAAATTATTAAATTGCCGGCAGCAAAATCCATCGAGAGCAACATAACAATTTGGTATTTGCATCGGTTTGCGTTGTGCATTTGCGCAGAAATGGGATCGGCGTTATTTTTGTTTGGCGAGTTTTCGAGTAGGCGTCTGCTTCAGTTTGTTGGCGAAGAAAATGTGAGAGATTTTTCCGACGTCTAATTATAACCGTTGCGTCTTCACTCGCAGCGTGAGTCGAGTGTAACTCGTAATTTCGAGAAGCAAAAGGAGTAATCGCCAATTGCGCGCAATTTGAGGGGAAGGTTATGGCGCTGCTTTAAGGGACTAACGGCCAGTTCGAACGTGGATGTTGGAGTGCAACTGACGATTCGCTTGCTACAATATGGAGGGCCATCTTGTTGCAGAATTTTCTAGCAAAACTGGCAGCGATGCCAAGACTGCGTGCATGTACTTGCAAACCTACAATTGGGACCTGGACCAGTGCCTCGACGCATGGTTTCGGAATCAAAACACGAAGAACTCCGAGAGATCTGAGGGTACGTATATGACGTGTGGGTGTCCAGTGCTTAACGTGTGTTTTGCAGCTAGGAAATTAGCTCGAGGAATTTCTCGTGCTACCGACAACGAGAACTTGGTTTTGAAGGCGCGAGATGCAATTGCTAAGGATTACGAGAACAATCGTTTGTTCAAGATCAATGATTACCATGTCGAGGTTCCAAATACCACCTTCCTGCTACCCGATTTTTCGGTGTACTGCGAAGATTTACGAAAATTTCTGGAGAGAGATCTCATCGAGAAGTCTGTTATGTCTTCCTTGGAAGCCAGTTCGAAGCTGAACTGGTGGTGCTCTGATTTGGGAATAGTAAATAGGTATGGCACTGTAAATATATTTCTGTTCTTGACTGTATCTAGAGTTATGTATTTTAATTTCACCCATGTAAAATTACTTTATGACAACATGCATAATTGGTGACTACGAGTATGCAAGCCAAATTACTCATCCAATCACCCACTTAATGAAACTTAAAATGATTTTACTATGAATGTTACATTAAATACAGGGGCTACATTACTGCTAAAACAGTGGGAGGATAACTGATGCACAATAAAATTGCAAATTAGTGAGGGTTATTTAAAACTTCTCAGTTCTTCCCAACTTAACACCGATGTTCCAAAAATTAAAATCTTGACCTGGGTGTCATTTTTGTATTGCATAAACATGCACTAGTGTGTGAATGGATTTGGCGAACAATACTAATATTACATGTTGGCACGTGATTAGCGACAAACTTGTTAATGCTTGGAACAGAAGGCAATTTTAGTGCAAGGTTGTCTGGATTTTCCAGTCCACCTCTAACAATTTTTCTATTATTTTATCCCTTGCAATACAATCCTCTTGTTACATGGGTGTTTTGCGTTAGTAGTGAAACCATACACAAGGTATAACTTCTAGGTGCTGGTCTCTTTTTGGTTGTGGCCCTATGTTTGTTTTGGTCGATGATCTTTCCACTTAATAGTAGTTCAGGAGCGTCATTTTTATTTATGATAGAATTGAGTTAGGCGTTGATGTGGCGATAGGACAGCAGTGATGGCCTTTGAAGTCAAAAAGTTTCTGTGTATTTGTTAATGATGCCTTTGACTAATATGATTTGATTTTCCAATTTGAGGTCAGAACTTGTTACCAAATAGATGCAAAAGCTTTCACGGCTGGTGTTATGGTGCATCATGTGACTGGTTCTTGGGTTGTTAGGCCGTGGTCGGAGTTTAGAAACTCTTGACGTTACGTCTCTAACTGTGACGGACATCTTCAGAAGAAAATCTTAGAGAAATTTTTAAAATATTTTTTTCTGAAGATGTCTGCCACAGTTGTGTAACGTCAAGAGTTTCTAAACTCCGACCACGGTCTAACAACCCAAGAACCAGTCACATGATGCACCAACTCGTTACCATTTCAGCATGACATTATCACATGGTTATGAAACTAACGAATGGACCTAAATATACCATTTAATTGGTAAAACACTTACGAGTACATCGCCTCGGAATAGAATTTGGTACTTCGCTCCTGCAAAAGTTTGACAAAGTTGGTTATCTGAAGGGTCTGTCTCTATGCAAAGTTTGGGTATTATGAAAAAATTTATATTGTTTGTCTTTTATACAGCAGTAAAGGAATTAAATACAATTTCGTTTTTTAAGTCTCACCATGCCTCAGACTAAAAAAGACCTTGGACTCTTGAACATGGAAGAATAATTTGGCTGTTTAGTTAGAAGTTAGCATGAAATTGTAGTTACCATGAGCCTAAATACATTGGCAGTCAAGTAGCCCTGCAAGGAATTCTACAAACTCAGGAAAATTGATAACTAGATAGAACAGATTTTTATAGATGGTCTGCTTACATATAGTTGGTTTCATAAGGCATCGTATGATAATTTAACGTCATCTGATAAAAAATTTGTATCTTTTTTAATGTTTTGTAGTGCAAATTAGCTTGTTTTAACTTTGTGATAGTTATGTTCAATTTTATACTATTCAGACAACTGCGGTAATCAAAATTTTTTGGAATGGAAGTGTTACCTTCTCTTCAGTATTATCCAGAGTATCCTTTAATAAGATAAAATTACAAGTAGTTAAAGCATAATTAACATTTACATAAAAAAAAGAAAATCGCAAAGTAAATCTTGGTCTTGGAATTTTATAATCAAATCTCTATGAATAACTTTTTAACCTTCAGCGCCCAAGGATGACACTTAGTTTTTCGGATTCTACTCTTCAATCTGAGTCGAATGACACTAGTCTGAGGTCTCTACGATGTATGCACCAGAAGTTTAACGATATACAATAATAACTAGTTAATTAAAGGCTTTATGAACATGATGTGTTGCTTAATTAAAATTTAATGGTCAATTAGAATTTATCCTACCACTAAGAGCGAACCAAGACGGAAGACAGTTGTGTGAATTTTGTATAGAATGAAATATCCAAAACTGTCACGCAGAAGCTTTTTGAGCTAGTGCTATCACATGCGTAATTGAATATGAAAATACATGTAGGTGCAACTAATGATTTTCAAATACATTTCTATTTAGTGAACTTGATTCATGATGTAATTTTTTTTTGTTCGGTAGCCCAATAGAAGTATTTAGCATATTTCTATTTTTAAAGCTGATGAATTCTTAATGAGATCTTGGTCAAGGTCGCTTCATAAATTTCAGATTTTGTTGAAATTTCCGCTTTTGTAGTTTATTTACTTTAATGTAAATATCTGAAAATATTTGTAGTTTGCATAAAAAGTGAAACTAAGAATTGTTATGACCTTGTAGTTCACCTAAAAATATTTGCCTCTATTAGTTACACATTAAACAACACTTGGTTAACTGTTTATTAGTGTAATATTCAAAACATTTGGAAACACTCAAGTCGAGGTCAAATAATATTCAATAAGACTAACCTTTTCTGTTTTCCTTTTGTTATTTAAATCATCTTATTAGTATTCAGTATTGATGATATGGAGTTAATTTCCCATTTACTACCTTTTGATCACTTTATTGTGCAACAACATGAGAGACCTTAGTTTTATTCTTCTATTCAATTTTCATCATTTGCTCTCCAAACCTCACCATAATTTTACACGCGCGTTTTACCTTCTCTGACAGTCTGATTTTTATTTTTAATTTATTTTTTCTTGGAAATTTGTATCTTAACTAAACTTCCATAAACAATCGCCTATGGTCCACTTGTTAGGGGAGCTGATTTCTTACCATCAGATTCAGCTAAAAATAACAGTAATGTTTTGTGCTTTCTTTTTGTTACCCGTTGATACTGTTACAGCACCTGGAACTTTAATTCTGAAAAATTTAAAGTGTTTTAATGCACAACATACACTAAGTGCCATAAAAATTTCCATTCAAATTAATGAAAGTTGGTATACATGGATATCACAATGTCAATTTGACTTTGACTGTCTATGTAGGATTGCCATGACTTCTAATAGTATCCTGGTAACATAACCATAGATTACAGCTGTACATAATCACTATGTTTATAGAATAAATGCCAGTTGTAGCATGCCTTAACAATTTTTAAAATTTAAGAGAGATCAGATCCTTCTATTATGAGGTGTAGGGTGGTCGTTCTGTCAAATTAACCTCTACCAGATACAACCAAATTATATGAAGGTGTCAGAAGTAGTAATAGTATTAAGGAACATATATGCATCAAAAAGGCTGTGCAGGTAGAAACAGGCTAGTAGCTTATATAAGGGAAGGAAGAAATATTATGAGGTGATTTGTAAAAGATGGTTTATATTTTTCAGGTTTTTTTGTTCAATTGACACCTCAACATCTCCAACTTTAGAGTTTTGTCATGAATGATTGGTGACTGAAGAATAACGGTGATTGTTAACAGATATTCAGGTATGAAGAGGCAGCTTTCGTTATTAAGCAATGTATCACCAGAACAGATGGCATTATTGTGTGAGGAGCAATCGTCTGATAGCTTTTCTTTATGGTGCAACTCCGACAGGATAATTCACGTTTATGTATAACAAGTTTTCCAGGACTGGCTTTGTGTGAACAATACCCTTTCTTGCTTCTCTCTAGGCTTGTTGCTTGTAGAACATTTATGGAGCTAATTGAAACAGTAGTTTCAGTGATTTGTATCATTTGAAGAGATATTTATAATTGTGAAACAATCTTTGCCATTAGATTATGCCACTGCACACATCCATGCTATGGGTAGTGCAGCATTATATTGGAGAACTTTTCGATTGTTCAATTTTACCTGAATAAATAGCACATTATCTTGATATAATAATTTTTATGTGATTCTTTATCAAAGAGTATAATTATTTTTATTTACTAATAGCTTTCTGTCTGTTTTGTAAAATATGGGACCTGTCATGGGTAAATCAATTGATCAATTGGTGATACTATCAGTATTTATAAGGAGGTAATAGTGATTTTGGAATCCCTGTACATAAACAAGTTTCTAAAGTAGAATTTTCAAATCAGCTGTGAAATGTTACTAGGTTCAATATTAATAGAACTGGCTCACCAGCAGTGTTTCCAGGCGTTGAGAATTTTATTACCCTGGACGTCCCTTGTGCGCATGTCTGCTTCTATGCTAAATGCTAACGGTACTGTTCTCAATTCCTAAACATTTACATTTTAATATTTTAGATTTTAACATTTGGGAAACGTAATAAATTAGCCTTGTGTGGATTTATTGACGCACAATTATTTGTATTAATTTACCAAATTAATTATTTGTTGTTGTGTTATATTTCTTCAAGCAGATTACGCTACAACAACATTGAATAAATCAAATTCAAACAGTTTATATTGACAGTAATTTGAGCAGAAAAAAGATTTTCCAATAATTCAGAATAAGATAATCGGACAAGATACAACGTGCCAATATTTCCTTAATTTACATGCTGTAAGAATTTATTTATCTATGGGCATTTTAACTGTTATTTTTAATAACCGGGAACAGTACCGTTAGCATTTAGCGTAGAAGCAGACATGCGCACAAGGGACGTCCAGGGTAATAAAATTCTAAACGCCTGGAAACACTGCTCACCAGTACACCACTATTTTTTTGAAAAATGAATTACTTTCACTATTTGGCACATTACTCTTTAATTTTGCATCATTGTGATCCGATGATATTTTTATTTTTAAAAATGCATCTCGGTGACCATTTAATAACTGAAAGGTTTTCCATCCATTAAAAATTAGATTATTAATTGCATATTACTTGGCACATAATGGCGATAATAAAAATTATTTATTAGTAGTACTTTAAAATGTTTATAACCATAGATCTTGTTAATACAGATTATGGCCTATATCCACGACTGGCGATGGCAACTGTCTGCTCCACGCTGCATCTCTTTCCACTTTTGGCTTCCATGACAGAATGCTCACTCTCCGCAATGCACTCCATCGTTTCATAACGAACAGCACGGCAATGGAGGCTATCAAACGGCGTTGGCGTTGGCAACAGACGAAGGCCAACAAGCAAAGCAACGTTCAGTATTCAGAAGAAGAATGGGAACAAGAATGGAACACTATCGTTGATATAGCGTCAGCAAAAAAGCGGAAGTCTAACCAGCAAGGTATTTATGAAAGTTTGGAAGAGATTCACATTCTTGTTCTAGCACACGTGTTGCAACGTGTTATTATAGTAATCTCAGAGACTATGCTAAAAGACAGTTATAATCAACCATTGGCGCCTATTAACTTCGGTGGTATATATGTTCCATTTGAGTGTGATGTAAAAAAATGTCACAAATGTCCTATATTACTAACTTACGATATGGCTCACTTTTCTGCTCTTGTATTTATGGAAAAAGGGCATGATGCTGGTCCTTCCTTCTTCTTTGTGCCTATTACTAGTTCTAATGGCGAGTTGTTGCCTATTCAGTTTTATTATGACCCCGGAGAGAATTACAACTGGGAGAATTTTAATGCCGAAGTCTCAGATGCTGCCGAAAAGGATTTATTGAACTTGCTCAAGCCCTATTTGGATGTTATTGATTATTTTGGCAATAATGCTAGCCCTGATAATGACTCGGAAGACGAAATTGAGCGACAGCATTTCTTTGAATATAGCGACATGCCCGACACAGAAGGAGGAACCCTGTTTACAAACAAGAATAAGGCAGCAAAACAATTACAGGTTTTGGGGAAGCAGATGGGGAGCATTGGTAAATCAATGAGCAGGAAGTTGAAAAGAAACTTTGGTTCTCTCACAAAATTGGCTGTAAAACCGAAAAAAAAGGAGGGGTGTAAGGAAAGGATCTTGTGTGCCGAGGTTCGCATAAAGCGACATGCTTATCAAGCTGAAATGATACATAACTACTTAAAATATGTAGAAGACAAATATATAAAAGAGTGTCTATTGTCGCACTTTAGCGATATCTCAGAGGAAGATAAAGCGCAAGTCAAAAGGGAGGGGCTTGTCAGGTGTGTTAACGCTCATTGTGATTCTTATGCTACTTTCTTGACCAGCTATATGTGTTCGGACTGTTTTAATTCCCAAAAGAAAGAATATCTTTCGAAAGTGAGCGATTCCTATTTTGGCATTGGAAAATCGAAATTTTATAGAGAGCCAGATCTATCTGATTACTCTGCAGTGAAGCAGATACCAAAATCTAATTTGAAAAACGATTACACTCTGTACTTATCCAATTCAACATTTTTTAATGATACTGACCTACCGTATGGCTGCAACAATAACAATAATGTAACCGATTTAAATCATAACTTGAATATGTTAACCATTAAAGAGAATTGTGGGAAAGTATCACCTGTGCCTGGTTTATTATCCACGGAAGATGCAGAAAAGCAGCATCAGGAGAAGAAAAGAGTTTCTTCTCCAAATACAGCATCCATGGAAAAGCTTATTTCAGAGTTTGATTTTGGGCAGATTGTGCTGCCAAGCTCCAGCAAAGTTGTAAAAGGTAGCTTGGAAATCCCCACCAGCTCTTTGCAACAAGGAAACGAGCAGCAGGTGAAAGATGCAGCTTGCGATTTTGATTCGAGCAGCTCCTTAAAAGCCGATGATGATCAAAAGGCAGCTTCAGAGGGTTGCTTCCGCCATTTGGCGGAGTCTGAGCCAGCAAATCCCTCGTCCAGTGGGAGTGATTTAATGGATCAGACAGACAATCTGAAAGCCTGCGGCGACTCTTCTAGTGGAGAGGGTAAATCTAATCTGTAATGTTTCATTATGCTAATGCTTAGTATGTGCAAGCATGTACTACCTGTGATGCGTTTTTAACTTATGTTGAGTATTTATAATGACAAATTTATTAAGAAATGTGTGGTTCAGTTATTATATTAGCTTAAATTATAAGTCGCCTGTAAAACAAACGGTACACATCTGAAGCTTTTGTGTCATAAGTGCTTCCTCCTTTTAAAAAATCATTTATAGAGTATAGTAAGATCTTTGTTAATGTTTCAATAGCAAACGGGGTTACTTGAGCATTACGCAAATAAGGATAACTTTGTTGAATGTTTGTCTAATTTTTTCCAGTATTTTGCAAGTACAATAGGATATCGTTCAATGCTTATAGTATAGATAGTATATGAATTAATAAATTTGTAACCCTTTTTAATGAAATAGCCCTGACATAACCCAGACTTACTGCAATTTTTTTGGATCTTCAATTTTCTTTCCTTATTGCCAGTGCTGTAAACTAAATATGACTTTTGTATGATACTATGGCTCATACATTACTATAAAAAGTGACATGTTTTAGTACAAAAATAATAAGTTCCACACAAGCGAATACTTAAGGGCATAGTACTTAGTGTGTATATTGAATAACTAGTAGGTATTACCAAAGTTAAGATTTACATGTAGTATAGACACTGCCTTCATGACAGCTTTGAAACACCAATAATTAAATCACTAATTTTTATACTAAACAGCTGTTTTGTTAGATTAGAGTGATATGTATCCTATTAACTAGTTGATATTTGTTTATTAATTTCTCTTAATTTAAGTTATAGATGTAAGTCAGTGTTTTTGAAAATTGCGATATTCATTTGTGTTAAATCTTTACCAAACTAAATTTAACGTTTTGATCAGTTTTTAATAACATATTTTATAGCTTAGCATTGTTTTCTTTTTTGATGGAATTAAGAAGTATACTCAACACTTGTTTAAACTATTGAAAAACATGCATCAGCTGCTCATGCATTTTAAAGGCAAACAGAGTGTGGATCGTCTATATGCAATCAATTTTAAAATTGCTTCAATTTTGAATTTGGAAATGATACTTTCAGACTGAAAAGACTTCACAAATGAAATATCACAATTGTTACAACTACTAAAAACAGCTCTCTACCATTATCTTGATAGTGGAGATATAGATAAGGTTTATTATTGTTCGTCAGTGTATTTCAATGACTGATTATATATCATATAGTTTAATAAGTATTCTACAGTATTAGATTCTTTACTGTCAATTTGTTGGTAAGCTATTTTTGTATGTGATAATAAACTTTAAGGTAGTAAATTAGCGAATCTTGATACTGTGTGCCATCAAATTCCATAGTTTTGGAATAGCATAAGAGGAAAACAGATTACTTTCTCAAGACAGCTTACAGTATCAATTTTCCATTAAAATTAAATTTCTACATACAGTGCCTTATAAAAAATTGATTATTAATAAATTTGTAATAATGTACTTGGTTTTTTATTTTCATGATTACTTTTTTGTAGAAGCTTTGGTTACTCAATGTTAACTTTGAAACTCATGATACCGAGTTGAATTAATATTGTAAAAGAAACTACAAATTGTTTTAAGTATGTTCAATACTCGCCCAACTTAATGAAAATATTGTAGAATAATTATGATTGTTATAACCAACAAGCTACCAGGTGTTCCGTAAGTCTATGTATGACATCATCTGCAGATCGTTCAATTCAACTTCAATATTTGCATTTGGAAAACAAAACGCGTAAAATGTTTTTCTGAATGATAAATATTCGATTTCTAAAAAGATACAAATGATTGAATTTTGGTGTGGTGAAGACACCACCAAAACCATTAAATTGTGAAGAGAGAGGTGAACCGGAAGTCATCATTGGATCAACGAACAAGGTAAACCTTTATATTTTTTAAAAATCTGATAATTTAAGTTATTTCAAAATTTTGTAGTTTGATTCAGAATTGGTGGAGTACCAGAAGTGTCTAGAATGATGTAGTAGATAATGAAAAGTGAGAACATTGAGAGAGTTCAAAAACATTACCATGAAACTCCGACAGTGAGAAATGCATCAAGAAAACTCAAAATCAAGAGACTATCTCTTCGCCGAACCATCAGTCTAAAATTAGAACTTTTCTTTGATACAATTCAAATTCATCAGCCATTACATGACAGAGGAATTGAAAATCAATTATGAAAAGGTATGATTTCTGGACATAATCACTGTATTTGGGGGTCATTGATAGGCTGGTCTATTCACCCAATTTGAACCTTTGTAATTATTCATTATGGGGTTCAAATAAAGATATTGTGTATCACCTGAGTTGAAGATGTCTTGAGAATCTGGAAGTCTTGAAAAAAGGTTCACCAAGACAGTGTTAATGTTGCCATTGAATCCTAAAAAGTTGAACATTCTATGAAAATGGAAAAAACAGTCTTAGAGGAAATTGAGAAAAAAAGATCAAAGTGGTATGGTCATATGAGGAGAATGGTACTAAATGGATGACTACAAATAGTTTGGAACTGGAAACCCTGAGATGAAGAAAAAAAAACGACCTATATACATATATAGGAATATTCTATAGAGTAACAAATTATATAATCAATTGTGGTTTGATGAATGTTGTGGATGTAGTAAATGCATTGTTAACTATGAAGTAATTTTTTGACATTCCTTTTTATTTTTATGCAATTTAAAACATGAAAAGGAACGTTAATTTTCTGAAAGGGAAATCAACAATTTTGGTAAAACGCATGGGGAAAGTTGATCTGTTTTGCCATCATATAAAAAAAGGGTTTAAAATACACCAGAGAACACACATTGATATAATTTTAATGATGAGGATGACAGAAAACGCATTAAATATTTTTTTATCCTTATTGTGAGCAAATTATGTTATTAAAATTAAATGTTATCATAGAAACTTATGCTGCCTTTCTAGGTTTAATAAAATTAGTTTTATGGGTGATTGCAAGTTTGAGATCTGACAGTTTTTATGAAAAAGTCATCATTTGAGAAGCCTCTAGGGTAAGGGATGGTTAACAATCGATTTATTCTAGTATCCGGAAAATGAATAAACAATAAAAACAACATTAATGTAAAAAATAAATTTATTTACATGAAACTTAACATAATTAAAGAAAATAGTATTGAGAATCATATTATTCAATGTCGGCCTTATTAGCATCCACAACGGCAGCCTTGAGCCAAGACAGAACTTCTTCCTTGATCATAATTGTTATTACCTCCATGGTGGAGGTCCTTAAATTGCTCTTGGTGTTATGATACCATTCATTGATCTTTGTCTCGTCCACGCCCCATATGTAGTAGTCATCAAGGGGACAAGTTGGGACTAGTGGGAATATAAATTATTGTATAGCCATACCAAGGTATACCTTGTGGTCTGGAGCGGAGTCTTGTTGGAACACGCACTCCCTCCCAGCAGCCACTTCCTCTATACAGCTCTTGACAACTTTCTCCAACGTGTTGATATAGTTGTTGGCGATCGCCTTCAGACCTTGCTCAAAAAAGTGAGCTGCCATGACATCCTCTAGGCTGCTTACAAGTCCCAGCACCATTACAGAGCTGAGAAACTTTGTATGAATGACGTTAGATACTTCAGAGACATCTTGACAAATCTAAAGGTGATTTTTTTAATATGATAAATGTTAAGGTTATTAATGAAAAGCAATAGCAACTGCAAATTGAAGATATTAGAACCAGTAATCTTACCCTTACCTCAGAAAACCATTTCAAATTATTACTTAAGATCACTACAAATTTCCTGGATTCAAACAAAGTACAAAATACATTTAATTTTATTTACCGGTTCCCAAGATCGTTAAACTCAAATATTGTTCAGTTTAACAATCTTTACGGCATTGAAAAGAAAAGAGTTTAAGGGCCTTACTAAAAGTAAGAAAAAATATATAAGAGGGAGTGAAAACAGATGGGATCAATCAGTACGTGTATTTACAGCTGCCTCTGACTATCTTCCCTCAGTCGTTTCCTCTATTTTTCCTTAGTTTCAAATTCCCATATTTCCCCATGGCTTCATCTGGCACATCTCTTAATGTTATTCTCGACCTTCCCGTTTTCTTCTTCCTACCAGATTATGTTCCATTATTTTTGTTGTAAATCGTTGTGGTGGTACTCCTCTAACGTAATCATAGCAGTCTAGCGATTTCTATTAAATGTAGATAAGTATCTCTTCCTTCATTCTTGTCTGTATTGCATATTTTTAATAATTCAGCTCTATGCACTGTTTGTCATGATGCTTCTAATTATGGTGCTAAGTATAATATTTTAACTTCCAAATGTATGACCTATTTTGTTCCTATTTAAATATTTTTCTCTGAGTTTACATACCATATAATCTCCACCTTGTGCAACTACCTGATCGGCGAAACTTAAGATACAGAGGTGTGTATCTCTAACTGGAACCCCCACGCCTTTGGATTTTTATCTCTAGGTTGTTAAGGTTACTTTGAAGACGGTAAGCCATGTTGAGTAACCTTTTTGATGTTTTCAATGCTTCTATGATTCCATTTTTCATTGACTGCATTTTCCTGATTTTTTTAGATGTTTCTATCAATTTGAGATGTTAAGATTTTCGGTAGATTTTCAAAGCTACTTCCATGCCATTGAATCATAAATTTTTGAAGTCAAGAATAGCAAGATGTACTGATTTACTCCTGGCCATATTTTTTTCAATCAGCTGCTGAACTGGGTGAACATGATCCATACAAGATATTTCCGTTGTAAGTTCAGCCTAATATTTTCTTATTTTATCTGTTATATCCTCTTCTATTTTTCTGATTAATTTTTTATAAAGTTTTCCCATAGAACTCTAACGCCTGGGTAGCTTTTGCTAATTTCTCTATTATCTTCATTAAAAGCCGCCCCAAAAATTTTTTAATTAAAAGTTGTCTCAAAAGTTCTGTAATACTCGCGAAAAGATTAATTTTTATTGATAAATTTATTTAAAAACAACAAAAACTACTCTTCGAAATAAAGGCTATTATTTTCTACGATTTTTTACCATTGATCTGCAAGTTTTCGAATTTACTTTTGAATCGAAGAACTCTTGGCGCGCTTCTTCAACTTCATCAAATAATTCGAACCGGCCACCACCCAAAAAGTGTTCCATTGAGCGGAAGAGGCCATAATCGGACGGGGCAGCATCTGGACTGTAGGTTGGATGCGGAAGAACTTTAACGTTGTCCAAATCCTTTCAATTTCTCCTTAGTCTTTTTGGCAGTGTTTTTTGCTTGGTGTTATCTTGATGAAACAAGCGCGCTTTCGGTTGACCAAGGCTGGGCACACTTCTCCGTCAATTTGTCGTAGACACGGTTCAACTGCTGGGAAAAAAGTGTTCAGCATTGATGGCGCGGCCATTCGTCATAAATTCAAAATGGAAAACTCCTTCAAAGTTCCACCAAACGCAAATCACGATCTTGGCGCGGAACCAACGGCGGAATTCGAAATGGAAGCCATTTCTTCTGACAATTACAATTGGCCAAAAAGATCGACTTCTCGTCCGACATCAAATCGGGTGTTTAATGGATTGTTGAACAGTTGGCAAATCTCGACTTTTTTTACGGCTTGCGCTTTATGCGTTCATGCGGATCCTCTTGGGGATTCTTGTACACAAAGTTAAACTGGTGGAGATGCCGCTGCACTGTTGACTTGCCAGCTACAAGAACGGATCCTAAATCTGGGCGAAGGCTCATCTTCCAATGTTTCAAGCAAGTTTTCATCGTCCACCGACCGATCGGAACTAGACTGATTTTTGAGACTCATGTTGCCGGAATCGAAGCGCTTGTACCATTTGGAAACAGTAGTCGTGGACGCTTTCAACATCGCAGATTTCTTTTGCAGTATCTTTTGACAAAAGTCCCTGGTTTCAGCTGCAGCGCATCAAAACCTGGAGTTATATTTCGTCCAAAATCAACTTGCTGCTACACTATAAACGCACAAAGTCACAAAAATAAAATTTTTTGCAAGTGTTGCAGAATTTTTGGGATAACATAGTATGTAGGCTTCTGTTCCTTGCTATGGTAGTTTTTCTCCAATAGTCCGCAAACATTCTTTGGATTATAATAATAGTTCTTTGGATGTTTTTTATTCCTTGTAAGGTGCCTAATAATTGCTCCTCTGACTTTTGTTCTGCTACATTACTATCCTCATCTGTCGTTGTAATCGATCCCCACTGTTGTTTAAAGAAAGACTATTATATGTATTCCTGAAGGGTGAAACACTGGCGGTTCAGGTTGCAAGAGGATATCTGCAAGAAAGGGGTTTTTTCTTCTACTGTGGAATCTAATGGACAAACTGTTAAAGAGATAAACTGATATAGAGCAGTGGAATACGCAGAGAACTTTGTCATACTATTACAGGAAAGATTTCACAATACAATTAGGAGCGTATGCAGAGTATCCTAAATTTGATCACAAATTTGACAGACAGAGGAACTAACCATAAGTTCATCAGAATCATAGTACTGGGACCTCTTAGACTCCGAGGTGTAGAAATAAAGTTATCAAACGAAGTAAAGTATCGTGGAGTTATTTTATTCTCAAAATTCAACTGGAATCAATACATTACAAAAAATCAAAAGGAAAACAGAGGAGACGTTAGTGTCAGTCAGACGAGCTTATAGAAAATCATGGGATCTAAAACCAAAAGTAAACCTTCATCTTCTTTATTTTAAAATCATGGAAGAGGTAAGAGTGGCTCTTTATAGACTGTGTAACGCACTCATCCACAAAGATTGTATTAAAGAGGGATATCTGAAAATGTGATATGGGTGAAGTCATATTGGGTATGAGAACAAACCATATGACATTAAAATTCCCATTCAACATTGCAAGGTTAATATTATGGATCGAAATGAATTAACTTTTAAACAGACCGATTAAAGACCAGGTCTGGAACGGAAGTAGGCATATATTGTAAAAAGGAAAACTTACAGTTAAGCTTTTCACCAGGAAAATATACAAGCGGAAATGTTTGCTATACTGCAGCGCGCCAGGCAAAATAATTTGAGGGCTTATCAAAATAGGGAATCAATATATTCACGGATAGTCAGGCATCATCAAAGGCGTTAAAGTACCCGAGGGTAACATCCAGGCTGGTATTGGAATGCCGCAAAGAACTCGGTGCTTTAGCAGACCACAACAAGTTAACTCTATTGCGGGTACCAGAATACTAACTAAAGGTACAATAGGAAGCTGGGTGAAAGAATGAGTTAAGAAACAACAAAAATGTGTTGGGACAAAGACATGGAAATACCTTCGTAAAAGGACCATCTCATAAACTAATTAGTATATGGCAGGAATCAGTTACGAACTGTTATAGGTCTCCTTACAGGGCTTTGCTTTCTCAAAGGATAAAATAGGGTTGCACAATAATCATGAGTTGCAGACAACGTGGCAGGGAACCAGAGAGAACCATCCATATTTTGTGCGATTGTGAGGCTGTAGTTCACAAGAGGCAAGCTATTTATGGATAACCAATAATCGGTCCAGAAGAATACATCAACTATTCAGTAAGGGACTTGTACAGACTGGTACAAGAAACAAGGATACTGGGAAAAAAGCTGCAAAGAAAATGGAAAAACAATAAGTCCATGAGGCTGAAGTGCTACAGTAGATATAGATCACAGGGCTTTCAACAGAAAAGTGTGACAACCATATATTTTTATATTTATTATATTGTTTCTGTTCCAGTTTTTTTCCTTACAAGTAGGTCGTTGCTATTCTGGAATTCCTTTATCATTCCCTTTGACTTTGTTCTTCACTCTTGTATATTCTACATCCCACATATTATTTTCATGTTCTTTTTCTTTCTGTTGTTTCTTGATTGAGGATTAAGTTTGGAGCCCTCTTGTTTGAAGGTGTGGATTACCATCCAGAGAAAATTGTTCTAACTTTTTAGTTAGTATTAAGTCTTCAATTTTCCTTAAGATTCTAAGGCCTGATGCCATAACCCCGAATAGGAGGGCTTTTGTATTGTCACCCAATATGGGACAGTAATTGTTTGTAGTTGCCCATTCTGGATCAGATGCTACCATTGATTTTATCCCAACCACAAAAAGAAGGTTGTCATTTCCGCCAAATTAATGTTGTGCTGTTTTTTGACTTCATCGCCATTGTGGTTTTCATCCATAACCCTTATCCAGGGTTAACAGGGGCCAGTTAAACCCAGGTATTTAGCAAGGTAGTATTCCTCCATTTCTTCTCCTTCCTTGCTTGATAGTAAAGTTTTTCAAAAATAAGTGTTGGGGATCAAATAGACAACTTTATAAATTGCATATAATACTAAGATTTAGTTAATAAATCTTTCAGATTGGAGATCTTGAGTCTAGATGATCCTAAAAAAATTTAAAGACAGATTAGTTTAGTTAAAAAAAAGCACGGAAATAGTAGGAAAATTCAAAACCAAGGTTGTTTCGCAGATTAATAAGGTTTTGTTGCCTGTCTTAAGTGTGGTTGCAGAAGAACCAACTTTTTTTTGTTGATTATTTGCTTCAATATTCGAGTTGCTTTAAATTTTGCCTGTTTTACTAGAATCTCTTAAAATTTCTTTCTCTTATTTTCAAAATTTTACAGAAATAGAGGGAGATATATGCATAAGGATTACCATTTCAGTAATAAATGAGCAGTTGGCAAGGCAGAATTATTCTACCATACTGTTCGTTTGATTTTTAGAAGTAAAGTTAAAATTGTGGATGTAATAAACAAGTTTTTTGAAATACAGATATCTTTAAAAAAAAGTGCATTATCATCTGTGAATGAATAGAAGTAATATATATATTCATCTATAGAACGAAACTAAAAACGACGCAGTTTGGAATTTAGTTCATAGATGGCAGCGAACTTCACTTACTATCGCAGTGGTGTCTAAAATTCTATTTAATTGCGTTGTTATTAGTTTTTCAATAAACTGGCAATAAATTTACCTTTGATTAAAATTTCAAAAAAGAGATTAAAGTTTTCTTTTAGTGACAAAAATTAAAAATCAGTGTGACATTTCATAAAACAAATAAAACATTTTTTAGTAATAATCGTTAAAAAACTACAAAATTTGAAAATAAAAGTTTTCTTCTTCATAGTCTCTTTTGACCTCATTGCAGTTTCCGGTATTGAAGTGAGGATTAAAGTTTTACAAGATTTCATTTATCTTTTAAAAACCTCAGCGAGTCAAATTCAATTACGATTAAATTCTATATTTTTCTATAAAAAATAAAACAAACACTACACACAATCATGTAAAATTCCAAAATAAAGAAACTGTAGTGCATTTTTGGACAAACTTATAGGATCAATTAACGCGATTTTTTCCTATAAAATCTTAAAACTACCCTTTCCAATGCATGTCAGATTTGCAACTAAATAAAGAGAGTAAGTGGTGCGTATAAGAATGTATTTAAAGCAAAAATCGATGAACTACGGTAGCGATAACTTAACATTAGACAAAAATAAGCGAAAAATTGAGGAATTGAAAGGAAAGAAAAGCGAATATACAAGTAAACAAATGCCCAGACTTCACCCATAATAGACAAAAATGTATTGTGGAAGAATTAGAAATGAAGAAAGGAATTGAAATTAGAAAAGATTAAAAAGCGTGTAAGAAAAATATTTCAAAACTGAAACAGGAAAATAAAAAACTAAAGAAGTAAATATATTGCAGAATAAAGTACAGAAACTGTATGTGAGAACGGAGAGGGGAAAGAAGAAGCAGATAAAATTTTGCGCAATAAACTTAATATCAGACAACAGTCAGATGGGTATGGCAAATAACGATGAAAAATGACAAAAAGCTTATGATAGTAAATTCTGAAGATTGGGAAGAAAAATTAGAAATAATGAAAAACAAAAAGAAGCTAAAAGGCCCAGATATCTACATAGATAACGAGAGCAGATAAAGAAGAATGCGGGGGATAATCAGAGATAGAGCGAAACAAGAAAAGCAAGTTATAAAAAAATCATTAGAAGTGGATTTGGGACACAAGTATAAATAAACTTGTTGGAGGACGCACACAAAGAGACTAGATAATGGACGTAGTGATGGATTTGCAAAGACGACTACGAGAGAAATATATATTATTGAACACTAGGATTTACATAAGTTTCCAAACTGGATATATAGCATGTAAAGATACGAATAATTTAATAATGGAATTGCAACAAGTATCAGCTGACTTCTACAATATTAGAATAAAGGGAATGTATAATGAAGATACATGCACCATTTGAGAAGAAATGTGAAGAAGTAAAAAAGGACTACTAAAAGTTATAGCAAGAACTGTCCAGAAATGGTCTACTAGTGAGAGATATCAATGCTAAGCCGACCATAAGTAATAACAGTAAGCATGAATATCATCTGTTAATAGAATAGTAAAAATGAAAATGCAATAAGAAACAATCTTAAACAAAAATTTAGAGATGTAAGGACATAAAGTATTGAAGAACACTAGACAAGATTAGAAGTTGTAGTTTTAAAAACAATGTTAAAACAGAATAGTGATAATAAATGTGGGTCAATATAAAAGAGCAGAAAAAGAACAAAACTCAAGAAAGCATGACAAAATTATATATTATAAATAATAAAGAATTAAAAGAAAAACCAAGCAAAACCAAAAAGAGAAGACACCGAACAAGAATTACAGAAAATAGAAAACAATTTTTTACCTAAAGAATCATGGAACTTCTATCACTCAGGTAGTAAAATCTCACATATGGTAAATAAGGCATGCGTAAAGAAAGGGTGAGGATAGAACCACAAAGTTAGTGTTGAAAGGAAAAAGAAGACCAAGAGCAAATTGCTGGTTGTGGTAAAGAAAAACTTTCAGAAAGTAAATTTCAGGAACTGGGGGATGGCAGCTAGAAATAAGAGACGATGAAAAGCTGTAACAAAACAAGCTTTAACTATAAATTATTCAACTCGTTCACCAGAGCTGTTACAAATATCCCAACGAGAATGACGACTGTTAAAATCTCAAATCAGCAACACATGACCTTGTAAATGTCGTAAGTTGTCTATTGATCTTAGTGACCATATTACAAATTGTGCAATTACTTGAAATGGTGTTAGTTTGGGACGTGTGAAAGCCACATCAAATCTTATAAAAAGTGCCACTCCATGAAAATTGGAGTAACCAGTCATTGAGAACCGAGAATTGACTGCACTTTTAACTCTTGCAAGCTATAAGAAAGTGATCGTGTAGACGGATAAGGCGGCGAAGATCTTGGTAGTGTGTGTTAAAGCATCTTATATTCCATTGTACGATAGAAGCTTTAGAGGAATGAGATAGTGTTTGGTGGTTTGCTGCTTTGGGATATTTTGAAAGTTTGAACAGTTTGAATAATATTTGTTATAGCAAGGGCTTCCTTAGCTTAAAGAACAGAACTGTATTCTTGAATAAGGCTATCTATGACTCTAATTTGTTTATAGGATGAACAGTTGCATGATCGACATATAGGTAAACCGTTGCAATTGATGCAACTTCATCAAGACATGGGGAGTTTGACCAAAATGACATAAAGGTTTAAATTGACACTGCAAAATTATATAGCCAAAACGTTGACTTTAGAAACAATGAAGAGGTGGAGGAACATAAACATGTACTGAGAGACGGAGATGCCAGCAATTACGTACGATAGTAGATTTAGACAATCAAAAGTCAAGTCATTCGAGTTAATCGTCGACATAAAAGAACTCCTTTATTTTTAACTGGTTAACAATGTCCTCTTCAGAACATACAAGCGGATCTTCACAAACTTTCAACACCCCTCATCAAGTTCAATGCTAAATGTAGTTAAATGTGATTTTCAAGTTTTTAAAGTTTGCTACTTCAATTAATAAATCACTTGCCATTTCCTTTACTTGAGTTGGAGTACCGCTAGCCACTTGTTTCAATTTCTATGCGATGAAAATAACTAACTTGACTAAAGTTCGTTTCATTTCTAGCAGACATCTTGATATTGATATTGACATTGCTATTGGGGCAGAATTAGAAATATTCCGCTTGGATGTTTGGGGTCAAACTCTAGCTTCAATTTCATTTTCACTGACTTTAAAGGACAAAATATTCCTATCTGAAAGATTTGGTGCTTTAATAGGGACACCACCCTCATTGGTTGGATTTGAAAGAAGTATATGATGTTCCCACGAGCCACTGGGAATAGGAACGCCGATTATGGCAGAGCCTCATTTTATATCAACACATTGTGTACCGTTCAGGTTTTGGCTCGGGTCTCACGACACCTTGCTTTCCACCGCTCCTTTAACGTCGGAAAGACGGGCTGGGACCCCGGGGTTGCCAACGCCCGTACTTTCAAAAGAAAGCCCCTGGGGGATATCATTTCTCTCTAGGAGGAAACTTAGTACCCACTGTAACCAACATTGGGGAAGCTAACGGTCCTAAAAGTAAAGAAAACTAATTTAATAAACTAGGAATCTAAGGTGTTTATTAACTCAGTGAGTCTATCAGACACTTGGGTGACCTTTGATAATATTTAACCTTTTTGTAATAAGCCGACTTTGCCACGTTTGATATTTTTTCTGAGCAGCTCGAGGGACTCCTCGAAGATTGTCTTTAAATAACTTCTTGGGGTCGTCTATCTCTCAAAAAGTGGACTTAGTTGTAGAAACTGGTAAAAATAACAAGAGCTCGAGTCAGAATACCTTGGTTCTTGGTCACAAAGAATCTGAATGGAAATTTTTATAAAGAAAATACTTTTATCTTAAATACATTATTGGATGGTACTGTAGAAGAGTTAAAATCAGCTCGGAAAATTAAAGATGGTTTATTAATGTAAACTTCATCTACTGCAAGTATTTTAAAACTAAAAGAAATAGGAAATTACTCTGTTGAAACTTCACGTAGAACTCTTAACATGTCCAGAGGTGTTTTTTTTTGTCGCGACCTACTAAAGTGTAGTACAGAAAATATTAAAGAAAAGTTCGAGGAACAAGATATCGCATCAATGGTCAGTTTGGTTACACGTCATTTTAATGTAATCATAAACAGACTTGTAAATGTGGAAAAACCCAATATGGAACTTCAAAAGTCCAAATAGAGAACACATTATCTTCTAGAAGAATGTTTCTATAATGATGTGTTTGCAACCATTTAGGAAGTATAGTAATATAATACAAATATGCAATTAACATACAGTATTTAAGCATAACTATCTTCTAAAATAAAAACTCTGAGCTCCTAACAATATTAATGGCGTTGGAGCTGAGAAGGAACAAAAGTTCTACTTTTGTTACTCGACCATCTCGTAGGTTTGATTAAAGACAATATCAAGTTATGAATTTGCTAATGTGTAGAGGAATGCCCAACAAAAATAAAAACTTAGTTCTTTTGAGTTGGTTGAGAAAACTATTTGTTGTCCATCGATTTTAAATAGGACCATTAGTAAATTTGTTTCCTCAAAAAGTCAGCAAAGCACATACACAGAAAAAATAATTGTAGCGTGGATACGCAATTTTCTTCTTTTTGGACTTCTATTGGACAGAATTTAAATACTTTGTGCAATATTTCTTTACTAGCGAACAAGATTTTAGGCAATTTGTGAAAACCAATTTCTTTTATATTCGTTCAGACTTTCAACATGTTAATTCAGTTTACTCTGTTTTTGGTTCAAAGCACATTTAAGGGTGTTTTTAGTTTTTTCAATGTATGAAATTTTGATTATATTGGCATAATTAAATGATTTTTGGTTGTTTTCCGGAATTAGAGAAAAACATTTTGTAGGACAGATCGGACTTCATTGAGTATCTCAAGAAAATGCCTTATAAAAGTACTGTTAAATTCTTTTGAAGTTGCATCCCTCATCTTTTATCTTTACTGTTCATAGCCTCTTAACCAACTTTTTTGAATATTTGAACGATAGAAGTCTCGTTTTTGTTCATTATATTCTTTTTTTATATAATTCTCAACAAGTACAGAGGAAAAAATAGTCTCACTTAAACCAAACGACCTTTAGTCCCTAGTATTTTCATAGAACATAATTGTAACAAAAATAAAATAATTAGAGAAGTGTTACAGACTTTGACCAAGCTAGCACATGACCATTTGGTTTGAACGTTGTGGGACGAAAATGAATTGTATGAATAATTAAAAGCTACTGACAAATTCAAGATCAGATCCATACAAAAAGTTTCTTAAACTCGTGGAGTGTTTTAACCCCGGACGAATCATTATTTACTTCCACAACAGAAAATCAATATTTTTTATTTTCTTATACCTGAAAGTTGAAAGTCTGCAATTCGTTCGTAACAAGTTGACCAATGTTTTAAAGGTTGTGAGTATATAACATACCAATTTGTTTCTTGAAATAAAATGTAACATGGCGTCGAGTTAAATTGAAATAACCTTTCCCCTGGGTATTAGGAAAATACTGTACAAGATAAAATAAAGTACTGATAAGGACAGTAGCTTTCAGGTAATAGAAAGCCCAATATCGAAATCAAGGTAGGTATTGTATAAATAATTAGTTTTTAATACCATCAGACATGTTTGGAAAAGCTGAAATTATTATGTGCTCATGGTGTGGTGCACTACTATGAAATAGTGTGGGTAAGAAGCAATTATTCTCACTTTTTCGTTTACATGTTTTTCCAACAAATTTAACAGCGCATGCCAGAAGTTTAATTTTAGGTCAGTGGGGGTCAGCAGCTTCAGTGAGAATTCTCATGAATTCCAAAGCGTGTGCACCGGAAGAGTTACCTTTGTTCGGCTTTCAAAGGATAAATGAAAAAACTCCTCGATCTGCTGTATGTTGTATTATAATTAAGTCAACCAGAATTCAAGTGTATATTGCACATAAATACATTACGATATATTACAAATTCAAGCCATTACAACTCACATACTAAATTTGTACTGCATGCGATGCGATAACTAACTACTAAAACATTTGGATCAAGTAAAAATAACAAATTAAACTGATTATCACACTATGTTATCAGCACCTTTCTTCTTCATTGCCACAAACGCTGTTCCTTAAACATCCTAGCTTTCAATAAAGAGAAATGTAGATGTAACTTTAGCATTGTGTTACCATCAGAAATACTTAAAGGCTGCTATATTTTTCACCAATGCCCATTAAATGTGCAGCATACATATGTACAGCTTTACTTATTTGGTGGGTAGCTATGTACATACAAATACTAAGAGATATGCAGTAATGGTGAATTGAACTTTACTAACGTTTCCTAACGAGGGACAAATAACATCTAGTAAATAATTACAAATTATAATGGGTATACATTTTGCAGTACCACCTTAGAACCAATCAACTAACTTGTTACATTCTGACGTACGCCAAAAATAACAACGGAATGTGTACGAAGTTTAAACCAAAAGCCAATATCTAACGACCTACCTAAATATAAAATATACAAAATAATTTTAGCTGTTCAAATTTTGCAGCAACGTCTAAAATTGCATGCAATGCAGTTTATCAAGTTTGGCACTTTATAACAGTTACACCGATGTAGTAAGTTGCTAAATCGCTAAATTTTAATACTTTGTCTTTTGGCCTCTATTAATACAGAATATATTCGTAAACAAAAACAATACAATACCAATGAATACAAGTTCTCGGTAGAGATCGAAAAAACTCAGTTCTCGTTTGCACATTAAAACACCCATCAAAATAGCTATTCTACTGTCATAATTGCTAATGATAATAAAAAACATTTTACTAGTTAATTGAAATAATATAACTCAAATATCACTTATCCAATTGAGTATGACCACGGATGTTTAATTTTATACTGTTCTTTGTATGATGCGACAAATATTTTTTATCACTGCCTTTGCAATGGTAACTTTTGGTTATATTTAATTTCTCACGTTGTAAGCAAACGAGAACATTAGTGTTTCCCGATCCAATCCATACAAGGTTTTTTAAAATGAAGGGCATACAAAAACGGTTTGAACGCAACTCAATTTAGTCCTGTAGCGACCAGTACAGTATTTCATGTTCTTTGGTTTAAAAATTGTTAGTATCATCAATGAGTTCATATTTTCTAACAACGATTATTGCCGTTAAGGGCAACCTCAGTTATACACAGCTTTTTAACAGTCTCAGTCGTCGATAGTCTAAGGAACACAGTTGCACATAGATCTTTTGTAGAGTTTCAATACTTGTTACAACAGTTTACTATGAGGAAGAATACCAGTTGGTAGGGGTGGTCGGTGCACCTTTGCCGGGGTGATACAAGTGAAAACCGGCACTTGGCGTTCCATGGTGATAAAACTGAGACTGCTCGACGTAAGAATATACTTGCGGTTTTAGTGGTAACGGACTCTCAGTGTACTGGTGACGCAAAACATCTTGGTACATAGGAGCGTCGAAGGCTACGCTGCTGTGAAGCTGCTGATGTTTATCTCGTGGCGATACACTGGACGGAGGAGTCATGGCTGAATGATAATCCATTGCATACCCGGCTGAATAATTTTGGTGCTGCGACAGGAGAAACTGATGATCGCTGTATGAAGAAGACCCTTCGCTACCTGGAGGCGTAGGCAGAGTTCCTACTTGAGCATCGCCACCATAATACGATGCTGAACTGGTTGATCTAGTACTTGTGCCCGTTATGCCGTGTACGTTAGCACGAATCACACTTTCGCGGTTAGCGTACAACTGTCTTAATAAAGCAGACGCTGGGAGTGGCCCTTGCTGCTGTAGCTGCTGATGATGCGCCCCGATCCACTGAATTGTCGTGCGTTGTTGCTGCTTGAGGAGAGCATCCGTGCTGAAGTCGGTCGGTTGGTGTACCGGAGATTTGCAAGCAGGCAAATGTTTTGACATGGCGTTTTCTAAGTCTTTAACCGAAGTACTGGTGGTTTCGTCGTGATTCTTCGGGCTGGTTCCGGTCGAGTCTGCCGGAACGGGGTGCGCTCCTCCCGTGGAGTGGCACGAAGAAGATGCCGGGCTAAGTACCATGTTGCGTTGGTTTGTTGGCTCTTCTTCGTCTTCCGAAGAACCGCTCGTTTCGTTCGTCGATTTGCGCTTAACCGCTCTGTTGGGCACTTTACGTTGCTGGGCGTCTGTTGAAGTTTGCAATTGGGCTAGATGTTCTGGTCTACGGCTTCGGGGGTCTCCGGGGTCCTCGGCACTCCCGTCTTCCATCCCGTGTGACGGGTCTTGCGGTGGGTTCGGCGGTGCCCCGCTGCTACGATCATCTTACCAGAGAGACACATTAACACTAGTTATTACTCAACTAACGCTATATGATTAGTAATGGCGGTACGTCAACGTACCTCCACGATCTGCATCAGGGGATCCGTTCTCCGGGTCGTTTCCGCTGGTTTCCTCTCGTTTCACAGTATGAGAATTTTCCTCCAGCTGGCAGCAGTCCATGATAACATTTTCATATTCGCGGCCGCTACAAAACGCGCACATTTTAATAAAATTTGAAGTCTCCCCTATACTTCAATTATAGGTATGTATCATTACCTAATGACGTAGTTGACGCATATGATATTTTGTTCGTCCACGTTTTTCGAGTTACACACCACAGTCGCGCAGGTTTGAATCCATGTGTATCCACCACTTTTGTTCATTATTCGGTAATAGTGCGTAAGTACCTGACCTTTATTGATAACTGAAACGAGAAACATTAATTATACGTAAAAGAAAAATTCTGAAAGTAGGGTTTAAGAAAAAAGTGCAACTTACGGTCCACGTGACACTTTCTTAATTTATTCGCATCCTCGCCATGGCATAATGTATACAAATTTTTCCCAGTGAGCTCATCGGAAGAGTAATCTAGAATGTCCGAAACCTTAGGTTCGCAGTGGGCTATCCGAAAGTCAAAGTTAATCCTCGTAACGAACATGTCCGATTCTAAGCGTATTTCGTGTACGCTAGGTGGCGGCAGGGCGATTGCTAGACCTACCATTCCTAACAGGGGGGGTTGAGACTTGCGGGAATGCGAAAAGGTATACTGAGGCCGCAAGTGGCATAACAATAACACAACCTGAAAGAAGAGCCTGTAACGCCAATTTCTGCTTTTCAGCTTGACTGCAAACTCTAACAGTCATATATGACGAACGTTAAAGTAAAGAGTAGAAAAACTCACCCTGTATCCAGAAGTTTTAAAGTGGCAGCCCCGTTTAGTTAACGTCGATTTCATTCGAATGCAAAAAGCTCTTTCTAGTCCTTTATATGGAGGATTTCCCGACAGGGACATTAAGGTGGACACTAAAATAAAACAAAAAGTTTTATAACTATATATCAAAGTTTTTCTGGGATAAATTGTTGTGGTTTGGTAGTCTTCTCTGAATAATTACCACAACCACAAATTCGCAGCACGCCTGCCTTTGTTTTACAATTAGAAGATATAGAAGTCTAAAGTGTTGAAAGTGAGGGACGATTGCTGCTCGTGATTTATTCCATACGATTTCCAATTTCCTTGGTTGCAATTGAAATTTGGAATGAGTTTTGTAAATTGGCTGCAAAAGAAAGTGGGACGATATGAAACAATTCATTGAGTAGCCGATTAGAATTATGGTGGCCGGCAGCCACAACATTCCTGGGCGTGACACACAGCGTCGCCACAGAATAACAATTGGCCACGTACGCGGGCCGCCCTTGCTTTGCATGCTTAACCACGGCTTCCTGTCACATCCACAACAACCATCATCGTTTACTGCACCCGCAACGTAATTGTAATTTTAAATCCAAAACTTTATTCGAATGCGTCAAGTTTTTAAAGAGAAATCGTAGCCGCCGCGGTTGCGTCGAACACGTAGGCTTCAACATTAGCATAGATGATGTTCGAATGTCTACTGTTCCACTTTCTTCCACATGCAAATTTAAAAAAATATACAAAATTTTATATAGGCTATAACTAGCATCAACCGCATAGAACAAAACAGCGTCGTGGTTTGGAATGTTCCTCTTACCGTCAGGGTTGTTAGTGCCTGTTGTAGATGCGCTCTCTTCAGAACCACTTCCTGGAGACGCTAGGTTTTGCCCCTGAGATAATCCCAGTCCCAACTGTTCAGCCATTTCGGAATGATCCAAATGATGCACGTAATCAAATACGCTGCTTCCTGTCATTTCAACCTGTACAACAAAGTTAATCGATAAATATGTCCATTGAAAAGTGTTCTAATTATTGAGGTAGCCACACGTTGTACAATTTCGCTTTACTGTTAAAGTAGACATTCGTGTAAGATAAGTGAGACCCGAAAGGTAGAGAATTGATAAAAAGTATCGATAACGGTAAGGAGGGACGCTTTGTAGGCAATTAGTATGTGGTGGCGCAACGGGAAAGAGATTTAAAACTATAGGTGATAACATGTACGTGTGCAGCTAAGGTCGGCCATGTTCTCGGCAGTTGCAAACACCCTATTGATTGTAGCTCTCGCCAGCCACATTATGAATGGCAGGCACGCTGCTGCAGAGAACTACGTGAGGAGCATTTGCCAGTTTGGGAGGGCGGCGGTGGCGGCGGCCGCCGTCGCTGACGAGTCGTGCTGTACCCACCTGCGAGAGACCCAAGTATATAGACACCGTCTCCGATATGTAGAGAAAGCGACCGTCTGCTGCTAGCGCCAAAGCGAAGCCGTCCAGGGACTGCAAAAAAAGATCCGTCAACTCAGGTCCTGTACATGCACGAAATCTACATTAATTACGCTAACTGTTGTTCCGAAACAACCGTTCCTGATAAAAGCCGAGCGCTCAAATAAATCTACAAGGAAAGAGGCAAATTTAGAGACATTTATCAAAATGTATCTTCCGAGCGGCATCTTTCTGAAACGTTAGAGGGCAGTTAGTTATTCACATCATGTCTTGACGGTCATTCTTTATACACCGAAGGGATCAAACGTCAGTCAGGACAAGCGCAGGGAAAATTGGCTGGAAGAAAGCATAAATAAGGGCGCACCGGGACATTACGAGCATGTCGGCGTCCGCCGCGCGAAATTAGCAAGCGAAATTAGCAGCTCTCACCTGCAGGATGTGGGTTCCTTGGTGCTGCTCGAATATGTCCATCGCCAATCCCGCCGAAGATCTACTCCTTCCGGCTATAACAACATCATTATTAGATGAGTCAGGCAAAGCAAAAGGGTAATGCAATGAATATCAGTTGAGGGGTTCGTTAGTCTGGGGTCTGGAACTCTATCAGGGGGATTGCTGAACTTCTTATTTATACCTATACACTTCTACTTAGAAAGCCCTTGCTTTCCACACATGGCATTTTTGCGCATCTGTCTAAACTACAACCCTATCTGTTCATGTTTTCGGAACTTTTAATTACAAATTACGAAATATGAGCAGATACAAACGCACTTTCATATCGTCGCGAGTTGCTGAATACGTTTTACAGGTGGCTAATTAATCACAATAGGCTATAAACTATATCGGCCTAGCATCCGCAACATATGCCTACGATTTGAATAATTCATATTTTCAAATAGAAGTAAATTGATTTTTCACTGAAATATGCAATGACGTCTGCAAACATATGCTGAACATATATGGCGTATGTTTTAGTCTAGGCAATTTTTTGATTAAGGAATTCTAATGAATCTTGCATTGCATTTTCTGAACTTGCATATTCCGCATATTTTTACGTAATAACTGTAAAAGTGCATTTTAAGACGTTTTAAACAAATGCGTGCAGCTTACTTTTCGAGCCGACAGAATGGTGAATAAGGAGTGAATTTTGCTAAAAAAATGTTCTAAATACACACACAAAAACCCACAAAGCAGGAAAATTTAGATTTCGTCAAATACGCCGTGAAGTAAACTGAGATTAAGTGAGTTTTTGGAAAGTAGCCGTTGGAAAATTTAGGAACTCTAATTATACAAATTAAAATTGTAAAAGTGAATTATTGCGCATATTTATTTGGATATCCTACCTTAATTTCGTGCATATATGCGCATATTAATAGCAGTTCTATTTATGATCAAGGCGTTTTTGCATTATGTAATTTTAAACAAAAAGATTAAACATTTGACGTAAATTTTAAGTAGATAAATACGAATGTAGAAAATTATTTCAATATAAAATTATTATGCTTAGCTAAGAATCTTAGAAAGGTAGCGAACAACTATTATATTGTTTTTATTCATCTCTGACCTTCTATAGTGGTTTAGTAATTTTTAAATTCGTTTTAAAGTATTTTTATTCTTATTAAAGGCAATTTGAAAAATGTAAAATGCGATCGCATCTTTTTACAGGTGAGGAATTTTTATAACATAAATAAAGCACCAAAAATATGAATTTTCATATATTTTCTATATTTACTAAGAGACTCTAAATATTTAATTTATGATTTTTATTTTGCTTATGTTTGCATATATTCAAAACGTAACACATAACTGTCTGCTTATTTCATTGTATTAAATTATGCAATAAAACATTACATTTTTTAAAATGACTATAAATCATATTTGCATTTAATTTTAGTAAGTTTTGGCATCATATTATTATATGCAAAACAATAAAGAGCAGAAGATAAAAATTCATCAGCATTTTTATGGTAAGATTTTTGTTTGTTTGGCAATTTGCCAGTAGTAAATATTTATTTCAAACTGCGTTTTTACTGCTAAATGCAACTAAAAAAATTCAAAAACTAGGAAACCAATTACTGAATGACTTCGTTTACACTTATCAAAATATGAACAACTAGAAAGGGACTGACAAATTATTTTTATTGTGTATTTATTCATAACATCTATATTTTGTCTAAAATGCATACCTGGTCAGTTTTTGCTTTATTTATCTAAAATTTTGTACATTCTTGCATTTCAATTTGTGGTTTCTTTGATAATAAATAAATTTTCTTAATGAATTCCTACGAAGTACTAAAACGTTGGTCTTCTTAGATATTGCAGTAGTGCATATTAATTGCATATTTTTCTATTCTACATCTAAAATGGAATTTAAATAAAACCGCTGACTTTTCCTATATTTGTTGCAAAATGAAGTGAAATACTGAAATATTGCTTTTGTTAAATATTTAGTTTTAATCGCATATTTCGGCATATTCTTCCTGTTCTATATGTTACACCTTTCATCACCAAATGAAGGCAAAACTAACGCCCTTCTTAAAACAAAGTTTGCGAACGGAAATAGAAAAATAAAAAAGATGTATCGAGCCTTCCACGGTGCGCCGCATATTTTTGCAATTGCAGCCACATCCAGCGCCTCGGAACCGAACCCGTCTAGAGCGCGATAAAAATTCATAATGCCCTTGTTGATTTTTTGCCGTCATTAACTGCATGACCCGCCATCAACATAATTTACTGGATGCCGCTTAATCACCGATCGATCCGTCTCGGCCATTACTGCGGCGCGGCTTTCCAACTTTGGCTTAACTGGCACATCATAATCTGCAATAGAACAAATGTCATAGCGCTGAATTTAATTTAATCTAGCGATGCGGTGCAATAAACATTTAACCGATTAGGCACGCGCCGCATTCACAATCAACATTCTTTCGCTATGCCGCAAGCATGTATTTGCTCTCCCTGCGCCATTGCCGCAATATATTGCTCATAAATTAGAGATATTGGATGATTAAGCGATAATTATAAAGTAGCAGTTTATGGCTATCTTTAAGGCATAATTACAGTTATTAAGTGCTTTATAGTTAGTTAATCAGAGTCTGAATAATCAGCCATTCAATTGCTTGGAGACTCAACTGAAGCTCTGTTCTGCATTGTGTCTTTAACAGTCATGTTTAGTCTATTTCGGTATTAATTTTGGTTAAAATCGATAACTTTTTATTTTTCTCTAGCAGGCGGTTGATATTAAAGTTTAAAAAAATTAATATGAGAGTGATTTTTTGTTTTTAGCATGATGAGATAAAAAGATAATGTTAAAAAATTAAATATAAAAGCTAGAAGAAATAATAAAACAAACCATAGCACCCTGTAAGAATGATAGTTCGAATCAAATAGAAGATAAGACGATATCAGTTCAAATTATGAGCTTAGGAAATTCTAACAGAAACGCGAAGTAGCTAAAATAAATCAAAAATATAGACTACTCATTGAAATAAAAATATTGATATTTACTTGGTTGTAATTCAATCGGTTTTAAGAATTCTCTAAACCAGAAATTTACTTAAAAAACCTAAGCTTCCAATTCAGAGCCGTAGTGGTCTAGTGGATAGGTCGCTAGACTACGAAAGCTAGAGAAGCGGATTCGAATCCCGCTCTCGCCCGCATCATCACAGGCTGCACTAAATGACTATCTGGAGGTGTCAAATTCTGGGGTAATAATAAGGATGGTCGGGGTACCTTACTACCCTTGTGTACTGTACGCTCTAGTAGTAGCAGACTTATCCTGTTACGACGCCAAAGCGCCTTCGTGGCCTACGGGGAACTATTATTATTTATTATTAAGCTTCCAATTGAGTTTTGATTTAGAAAAACATCTCCGTGTCTGAGAAAATTTAATGTCTTTCTAGACACTACTTCTAGAAAGTAACTTCAAGGCAAAATGTCAAAACAAAAACGGCATTTGAAGTGAATTTACAAACTTCTCCAAACTTAAGGCTGAGATACAAAGATTAAAATTGAAATAGGTAATTAGAAAAGTCGAAGAGTCACGACAATTTAAAAAATCTCCATATTCGAGAATCTTGGGTGCTTTACTGAACACCTCTTCTATAAAATAATTCCCAAGAACAAGGCAAGACGTCAAGTACTGAACTAATATTTAAAGACAATAAGGTATCACACTAGAAAATACTTAGTGTCACCACTAAAAACAATATTTTAATTGAATTTACAAAGTTTTCAAAAAAAAGGTTTTAAGGATGGGATATAGTTGTGATTAGAATTGAAACAGACAATTAGAAAAGAGGATATAACCAGAAGAAACTCATGAAGAGTACTAATGATGTGACGTATTAAAAGATGAGAAACATCTAACAGATTTATGAGTGGAGTGACTTTAAATCGAGCCCTTTTTATGTGTTATAATGTTTTATTGTAAGTACATAGTCCGCGTCATATAAAAAAATAAAAAAGATGATGTTTAAAGAAAGATAATTTATCATGATCAGAAACTTAAAGAAACCTCTTTATATTAGAGAATATTAGACATTCCATTAAACACTACTTCTGTATAGTAACACCAGAATATTTCAAATGTCAAATGTCAAATGTCAAAGACGGTCTTCTAAGTGAATTTACGAATTTCTTTAATTTGGAAGAATCTAGGGGTGAGATATAGCAATAAAAAATGAAATTGATAATTAAAAAAAAAGATGCTACTGGAATAAAGTCATGAGTAGTACTAAGGAGGCGAAGTATAAAAAGGTTGAGAAACATCTAACAGATTTATGGACTCATTCTTCGTACATCTAGTCATTTTTACGCATTACAATTTTTTTATTGTAAGTACATGACCATAATATTAACAAATATGAAAAAAAATAGTGCACAAAGAAAGATATGACCTGCACTGACTGAACGACTTCAAAAAAATTCCATATTCGAGAAAATTGGACGTCTTACTGGAAAGTACATCTATAAAGTAACTCCATAGAATAAGACAAAGTGTCAAGTACAGAACTAATATTTAAAAACAATACGATACTATTCTGGATTGTATCAAAAATGTTTTATCCATGGGCCACAATTGGAAGAAGTGGTGTTTTTTATGTATGTAAGCATACCTCGACGATCTATTTTAGGATATCAGCCGATTTTAGTTGTTTATACAATCCTGTTACTTAAAGATTAACGACGGATAACACATTTAATGAGATTTGGGGCTATTAAGCCTACTTACGTACCCCATATGAAATCCCAATAACAGTTTGCACAACCACGCAATAGCACGTGCTTCCAGAAAATAAACATGATCTTGTGGCACCATAAAGCTAATCTAGGCGCGCCTTAGAGCTTATTAGTGGCTGCCGAATTGTAGCACACGTCACTCACGCCATTTTTATTAGTTAAGGAAAATCTCCTTGATCCCTCAAGATAATAAAAGGGAGGCGGCATGTCCGGGCACGGTTCACAATTCTGGATTTTTAACGACCTTCCACCAATAAAGGCTGTAATTAGCTGCACTATAATCCCTATTGTTATTTGTAGATCCATCTACTCTAACTTCAACACAAAAGTTTTTAGTACGCCTGATGTTTATTAATCTCACTCTGTGTATCAAAAATTGTGAGAGCTGTCAAAGCTCAAATTCAATGTAATTCTATACAGATGAGGCTGTTTAGTCTCTTTGCTAACGTTAATAATAGTGCAAAGTGTGTTTTCAACTCTTTATCAAAACTGAAGATAAAAAGTACCTAGAGATCACTTTGTAAATGTTAAATAAATTTTTTACTAGAAGAATCTTTAAAATGCTCATGATTTGAGTGAAAATGATACTCAATTCTTCAAATCCTAACCAGATAAATCCAGCCAAAATAAAGATGGTAAATAATTCTGCCCCGCTTACCTTTTTGTGTAAATTTTTCTAATTCGTTTTGTTTTGAGCTTTGCTCTTTTTGGTCTCTTGATCTTTGAACAAAGAACTAAGAGTGTAGTAATAAAAATTGATTTTTATAAATCAAAAGAACGCTAAAAGAAAATGTCGGTATCAAAACTGGACATTAACAATAACCATGTTCATTAACAAAATGTCAAAATGAAAATGAGAGACTTTTTTATATTCCGCATCTTCTTTCAAGATAGCAATAATGAAAAGAAGTTGTTCTTTTCACTGTTGTTACCTTGAAACTGAACAAACGAATGCAAAATTACAAATGTTACAGTAGAGCATGTTTAAGACGGATAGTCTTTCCTTTTTTTTAAATTTTTGAATTTTTTAAGCTCTTAAAAATGAGTTATATCGAAGCATCTGGATATTAGACTAAAAAAATACCCTTTAAGAACTTTCAGGAACGCAGCCGCAGAATTTCACTTTGGTATCGCAAAGAGCTGTTATGAGAAATACACGTGTCATTGAGAATCATGACCCTCCATGCTTTTAAGAAGAATCAAGCGTCAATATATTGGTTTTTAGAAAATAAAAGGTTTTCCATCAAAAGGTGTCATTTTAAATTATAAAAACAGAACACGAAGCTTGTCATCAATCATGGAATAGAATATCTTTCGAGTGGCCACTTAGATTCTTCTTGCCAATCGTTTGAGGAAATTTTTCATGTTTTTGTCTTCGAGTGTTCAAATTGTTAGTGGATCATTGAAATAGACCTTGTGTTTGATGAAGTTTAATGATATTACATCGCATGGTTTGGTCTCCATTACGAGAAATCAATGTTTCGCGACTTGTGCGACACGTAGCGCCGTCCTATTGGAAATAAAGGTCATTCTTGTGTACGGCATCAAATTGTGGTCAAACAGTCAGTCAGCATTTCATGATCACGCACACCATTCACCGTAACAGTCTCATGATGCCACCATCTATAACTCTTGGTGAAGGGGAGGCTTTTCGACTATTTCTCTTGGACTTTCAGAACCCCAGATGTAGGATAATAGCCTTGAAAAAATAAAGTTCAGTTTCGAATGTACGGCGCTGTTCATGATCTGCTGCCATTGTAAGCTTTTAGGCCCAGATCTTTGTACAGGCTGACTTGATCAAACGTCTTGAAATCGATATCAAAATCAACTATAGAGAAGATATTTCCAACATATCTGGCCGGCAAAGAATCCTGTGGGTTTTTGAGCAACTTTGATAAGGCAGTTTATTTAAAATTTTAATACCTTGCGCAAGCGCGCATCTTTTCATTTTTGCTTAGTATAGTTTTTACCATTCAGCTATCAAAAGTGACAGCTCTACTATTAAAATAACATTTCTAAGGAAGACCCTTTCGAAACTAACAGGATCATAAAACATTTAAGATTCAAAGAAGAAGGTGATTTCATCGATGATGATTTAGATCATCAAATTAGTACTGGGTGGTGTAAAACTTATAACAACAATTTACTTACTAAAAGTTCAAATCTTGATCAGAATCTAAGAGCAACATAAAATACAAAGGTTTGTAGATAGTTATAAATACTCGATATGAGATCCCTTATTCTTGTAGATTTTATAGGTACGCTTTGGCCAACCCTGATGAGTTCTTAAGGCAATTCCTTCTAAGCCTTCTTTAGAAGCTTCTTTTAAGGCCAGCAGTGTCTTGAGTTTTGACATTCCAAAGACGTCTTTTAAAATACCCCCAAAGGAAATAATCCATGGAAGCAGCATCCAGACTCTTGGGCATTCACTTATCAGGTGTGATAAACTTCATCTAAAGCCTCATCCCCTCCATTGTCCACTTGGATGTGCGACTAGAAGTTGAATCCTGATAGAAATTAAAGTCTTCATTTCGATAAACTCACCGAGCATCTCTGGCCAAGAATTTCACAAAATGGAGTCACAATAGTGTTTACTATTGACTAGAATTCGGTTGTAAGACCACGGATTTTCTTCGGAAGAACTTTGCAAGTTTCGAATTCTTTTCGCATCTCTTAAGGTATTGAATTCTTTTTTAACCTTTAACTTTAGCTAACCGAAACCAAGCCTCACATGTTGTGATGACTCTCTTCCACTTTTGGTTACTCAGAATCTTGTTAAGACTATACGACCTGACCTTTCTTATCGCGATGTTGGCGGCCGCCAAAACATCAACTTTTGGCTTGATTCTCTTCTTTTTGTCGAGGATTTTGTTGGTATGATAGCTGATAGTCGGTTGACTGATCTTCAGAATTTTGGTCATGTATTCTTGTGTCGGCAGACTCTCTCTATGCGTCCAATTATCCAACTTTTTGAGGCGTTTCGGTTCCTTTTTCGGCATATGCTTGTCTCGATTCTTAATGTTATAGACGAGTCTTCTATTTATCTTGATGTCTTGAGTTTTAGAGTGATGAATTATCCTTGATTCTGACCACCCAACTTCGGGATCAACTTTGTGACGTCCCAGTGTTTTGATTTGGATAAATTTCAATTAATAATCAAAGAGGGCATACTTTTGGACAGTTTTATACCTTTTTTTGGTGAGACAATTTATATGTAAGTAATTAAAGTTTGAATTCGTCCACTTATCCTATTTATAACCCTCTGTAAGCAATACGAAACAGCGCTTGTTGCAATAATATAATAAAATAACCATGCAGAAACTATAAATCTTAAATTTTCTATAGTTCTATAGTTCCATATCCCTGTTTCATTCATATTTTTGTGATACATGCAGAAAAACATTCTCTGGCAGAAAATTTTAAGCGAGAATCTACCTAACTTACTCGTAATATGTTATCAACTTCATTTCACCGCTTTTTGTTATGAAACAGCTGTAAATATATGCAAAATATATGTGCTTTATTTTATAATTTATGTACTTAAGTAAATTTCTAAATATTAGTGATTGGGAGTGTTACGATAATTAAGAGCCCATTTAAATTTAGCATATATTCACCCTTTTGTGCATATTTTAGAAAAATCTGCATATTAGGCATATTTTGCGTAATTTTTGTCTAGCAGTTGGTAAATTGACGTCAAAGACTTTTTCTTTTGAGAATTGTATTGCATTTTGCAACTTATGTTAGATATGTTTTTGCATATATTCGAAGTCGGTTGCATATTTTATCTTCATTTAATACATATATTGGTACATTATTTTACTTTTTCTAGTATAGTAACCATAACACGTTTCAGAAGGTGTTGCAATTATAATTTGCTTAAAAATGTTGATTCTAGACGGAGATGGACGATGAACAAAGTGATAAAATTGCAGTATTGCAAAAAGGCTGATTATAAAACATTAGGTGATATTTCAAAAGAAACATAATCAACGGTAATTCCATTTCTTGCATTATAACCTGGTGTTTTGCTGCCATTGTTCGGCGTCCATTATATAACACACATTTTGCAACAATCGCGCTTCGTTGGGTCATCTATCGTAAGAGCAAAGTTGCCGATCATTTTAAAAATTGCCAGCCAATTTCACACAAACGGCTTGCAGTCGCCGAAGCGTAACGCGCTGAAAGCCGTTCCGTAAGATATTTCCCAGGGCGAAATAAACATTTCGTAATTCTTTTTGCCTTCCTGCGGGCAACTGGAAATAATAAGACTCGTCAACGCGCCGAGGGGCCAGAGAAGGCCGAAGTTGAGCAAAATCAACGCTAACGCAGCAGCACAATTGGTGCATGCCTATCCTTCATAAAAACAATATGGGGAAGGTGGGATCAGGTCCCCGAGGAGCCCTGGCCACCGGTCACTATTCCCTTTTCTGATAATTCAATAACGGGCCGTCGGCAGCTCTGCCTTACTTACACCATTTATCATTACAGACGATATATATCTTCCAGGCCGGCCGGCTAAATTTGCTAGAGCAAAAGAGGCTCCGGGTGGTGCCAGAATTGCTGCCGGCTCATTTGCAGCCACGCACTTCCAGCGCCGCAAAAACGGCTTTCCTAACTCTCGATCAATTGGATCCATTTTTAGAACGATGCAATTAAATGATTCTGCAATTCGCTTCATGCGGCGATTTAAATGCCTCCGACCGCCGACGAATTTTTTCAGCCTGGTTACCTGCTGTAGTCGAATACGAATTCGTCGCTTTTTCAATAATTTCACGGTCCCCAGCTTCTCCGGTCTTATTACAAAAAGATTGGTTACGTGATGTAATGGCCGATCCCTTATAGGTACGCATACTTTCCCATGGTCTTCTGTTTATGACCTATTCAGCAGCTATTACTCGTCACTTTTTACCTTCACCAAAAAACTAAAAACAGTTTTAACGCATTGGCGCGACAAAAAATAATTTTCTCTGAAAAATGTTCGGGGCATCTCTAACCTTAAAGATTTAATGAGGTAGAAAAAGATTCTTCTGTTCGAGAAAAAGCTTTAATTATGAATCATAAAGATAACACCTCAAATTGATACAATTTTTAAGTCCAAAGATCATCCCTTAATAAAAAAAAGAAAAATTGTATCATCATAATACAAATTTGACCCCATACATTCACGTTGAAGTGGAAAGGTAGGTCTCTTTAAACTTCTTACAAGCTCTACTAGTTTCCAATACTTACAATATCTTCTCATCATAAAGAAACTGCTAAATGCTACTCAACGATACTTTTAGTTTTTTTATTAATGAAAAAATACTTTTAAGCAAAATTTGATTATTGTATTTTCCAAAAGTTGCAAGCAAAAAAATGCATATAGGAAGGAAAAAATAAATCTTCATTGCATCAAAACCTGAAACAATAATTAATAAAGAGAAACGGGGGACTATAAAAAAAGTATATTTAACAAATCAACAGTATTTTCTCCTACATTCACATCATCAATTATCAACGTCCTACCTTACAAGATAATGAACAAGCTGCGTTTTATCTTTTCAATACCAACCTATACTTTTTTACATTGTGGAAAACCTAACGATAATGTAATAAAAAAGACTTCAAACAATTTTTCGAAAAAGCTTCCGTAGATACATTCAAGAAGAATGTATCCAAAAAAATTTCTATATTTTTAGGTCACAACTTTTCCAAAAAGGGTAGCTGTCTGGGTTCTGGAAGAAGTCAACCTTAAACCATTTTAGGAATAAAGTTGATTAGATAGTAAGGTTTTGATGTTGGTACTTTACATTACAATTTTTCTGAAAACCAAAGGTTCCAGCGTAGGGCCATCTAAGCAAGATTTTCATCGTTGAAGAATAGATCCCCAATTTTGAATTTACAAAAAATTATATTCAGAACTCAAATTTAATACTTGCAGCTTTTAGGTTAAGGTCAGAAAGCCCAGCGGCTTTATCGTGTTCCCATTGATATTTTGATCTTCTCGAAAAAAGTTCCTCAAATGACTTCGAGGTTTTTGTAGGAGTTTTCGAGTTCTTCACTCATCTTTTCTTTGGAAAGCTTGATAAAGCTCATTTCACTCACTTTGATGGATCATCATCAAAAAATTCTTTCGAGACGACTTATCATTTGAGGTATCACTTCCCCTCCCTATCTAGAATTAAACCAAATTTCTTTTATTTTATTGGCGTTGCCGTTTGTTTTTTCTTTTTTCCCCAATTTGATCAATTTGATTAATGTCGGCTTAATTGTAAAAGTTGTAGCGAAAAACTTTAAAAATAAAGGTCCTAAAAATAAAAAAATTGGACGGGTCGTCTCTTAGGGTTCATAGATAGTATTAAGAGAAAAAATATATATTATGGTTCACTTTTAAGATCCAAAGAGCTATCTGAAATGGCAAGAAAGATATTTTGAGATACACTACATAATCAGCTATACATATTTATCACAGAAAGGGCCAGTGGCTGACTAAGACTAATACATCCAAATGGTTACCAGTGAAAATCAATAAATGGCTACTTTTAAGATTGATCTCACACTAAGTTAAGTATTGTAAAAAAATCTCAAAAATATTCACCACAATATCATAAAAAGTGATATTGGATTGACTTCAGTTTGTTATTTTTATGAAATACAACGGGCACAAGATTAATTGCAATATTATATCTTAAACACCACTAGTAGTAGATGAGTGTGCCAAATTAAGTATAGGAATTTTGAATACATTAATGAATCCATGAGACTAATTGAAAATGTTCCTTTTTTACATAATTATACCATCATTTTTGGTGGTACCACCTCTTAAAATTGGTTTTGTCATAAAGTGAGTGCAAACATGCTAAAACTGTTGAAGGTGTAGATTAGATAACAATTATGACATCCATGGTGATGATAAACCTGCTGGAAGTTTAAAAGAATATTGTTTTGAAGTTGCTTACATGTCTTGTAACATATGTCACAATTTTGAGACAATGTGTACCAAAATTAAATTTCTATTGTCCGTTTTGGTTAATAGCATTGTCATCAACCAATTTCATCCCCCTAGGTGGTTATGGCGTACTAATCATCACTAGGGTGTCGGAATAAAATAGACAGGCATAAAATTTAAGCAATAAATTTTATTAACACATTATTTGCTGAAATATTTAACCAAAACCTACAATTAATACTTGGTTGAACCTCCTTTACTGTCATACAATATTTTTAAGCTTCAAGTCGTGGTATCGACAAATTTTCTGCCATTCTTTTATCACCGCTTTGTTCTTATGTTGGCATTTTAATCGTTCTGATCATGGCAAAAATTGAATTTGTTAATTCTTGTTCCTGCTGTTGTCATTATTGAAGACACTCTTAATTTCAATTTATTTTGCAGCATTTGCGGTGCCACCATACAAAAATCAAAGCGATCTACCACTATACCAAACACCATCCCACACCATTATTATAACTCCCACATATTTTATGGTGTGGTGAAAGGGTTATCATCTAATTGACTGGCTAAAGACGTCCATATCTAGGTTCGACCATTGCCACTAAATTGACGGTATGGGCTCTCGTTAGAAGAAATAACAAACCACCAAAACCAACAATTCTGTGGATGCTTTTCTGGTAAGGTCTCGGCAAGAGTGTTTTCTTAGTGGCGCGTTTTTGTAGTCACACGCTATGCAAATAGCTTTGAATGGTGCTCCTGATTAACAGCTTCTCTTACCACTGTTCATTCTGAGGGTCCTAGAAGGCCAGGCTTCAGCAGTGCTAATCATTTGCCTGTTCCTTTAAATTGACTGATAATCAGATTCACTGTTGACAAGGATATTTTTTATACGCGCATTTATTTCTAGTTGCAAGGCATCATGATCAACCTGATCTATGTTACTACCAAAGGTAGGTAATTATCTAGATCTTTGCATCCGGGTAAGTGTGGTATGGTTCAAACAATACTAAAGTGTCCATAGACACCCTAGTGTATAGCTATCAATATAAAATATGACTTCGTAACGTGAAGACACGTATGTTCCACTTCAAACCACACAATTAAAAGTGGCCCAACTAACATTTTCGAAATTAGTCAAAAATTATTCTATGTATGGCACATTGTAATATTCAAAATTTTGAACCAAACAGCCTGAAATAAATGTTAGAGGGATAAAGAAACAACGAAATTATTAGACAAATTGACAATAGAGAAAAAACTAAACTATTTATTAGGTATGGCAATACTTAATAATTTTCCTAACCAGAGTTTTTATTATAAAATGTTAATGGCAAACCAAAACAAGATTTTTTGCACAATTAAACTTCCCAAAACCTGCTCTTATTCAATTTATCATTTAAAAACTGAAAAATTGATTTTTTTGAATTTTTCGGGTAAGTATAACCAGCAATTTTTTAATATAAAGCTCAACTCTGTGTTAACCATGAGGGTGTCTTTTCTTAGTACATAACTCTAGAAAAAGATTTCCTACAACAGTCATACCTTTAATCGCTTTAGAACTGTAATTATCCCGCGCCAAAATATCTGGGCATTCGGTTTCTTCTACCTGGCCAGATTATAGGAAATATTTTTCTCTGCTACATTCGCCATGATTCTTACCTTTGACCGACTTAAGAACAAAAAAGAGTCAGATTGCAGTTAGCCGTGATAACGCGCACCACCTTAATACCTATACTCTAAACAGTTATATGCAGTTGTACGGAACTACTGAATCTTGACATTCCCAACTTAAGTTATTTGAACGTTCGACGATTATTGGTAGCATTAGCTGGAAGAAGTCTGTTTTAGAAAATCGCACGCCGTTGCAGGAGTACTATATTTGCTTAATTGTTTCGCAGAAAAGGGGGTGCGGTTAAAGAACATTCGCGTAATACAAATCTCGTTTGAAATCTAAAACAAAGTTTCTAACCCTCTAGATCGATGTCAATTCATTAAGCCTGTATAAGTAAGAATGCTCAAGCGCAGTCTAATTCTGCATAATTATTTCACTTAGAACCCTCGCCGCCGCAAGTACACGAATTACGGCTGTAAATTTTCCAAGTTTGGTTTACAATAAGCACCACCTAATTTTATCATTCTCGGGCGGGAGCAGAATTGGATTTGCTAGTTGAACAGCGAGGGTTCGTGATTAGATTTACATGTAGTTTGGGGGACATTCTGTGCTCGTCAGGGCCCCTTTCGTGATGACATACTTTCAATCAAACGAATATGTATGTCACCCGCCCCCGCCGCAATTACCGCTTCTTCATAACCGCGCCACCAGCCCGCCGATGCCTTTTCTCACTGATGGAAAGCACACAGATATCGCGTGACTCGGCAAACAGCCCGATTTATTGGCTATTTTGCCTTAATTAGCCCGCAGGCTCGGGGCAGCTGGAGTCGCAGGGATAAGGCGGGCCCGGGCTACTGCGCGCTTTGAGCTGAATAATTGGCTGCAAGTTTCAGTTTTAATAACGCTGAAAAATGTCTTAAAAGTCGACTACACCGACATGTTGCTAAATTACAATTCACAAGCACGTATCACCAGCAAACGGCTGTAATGCAAAGCGCACAGAATCAAGATGGCCGCCTAGTTTAGTATTCCAGAATCGTAAATTGAGATTCAGGACAGTGTCACTGTCTTAACCTTATACTGCAAGCATAAGAGTGTACGGAGCAGGAAAATTAAGAACCTTCCCCGGATAATCGCCCCCTTAACTTTAAATGCAACTTTTAAACTTCCGCCAGGGGGTATATTCCTCTAGACCATCGGCGATTCTGTAAGAATCAACTGAACACAAACACTTAATAAGGTAGCATATTTAAACCAAATTTCTGCTGTGCAACAAGAAATATAGCGAAATCATATAGCGGCATGTTTTTGCATTTATTAGAAATTTTGTAAATAGAAAATACTAGGGACGTGTTTATAAATAATTTTATACACTAAATGTTATACGCCAGAGTGAACCAAGCGGTTGAGGCGCGGGTTGCGATGCAGGCGGACCCGGGTTCCATTCCCGGAGCTCTCTGATACCTGGCGGGTAGTCACTAAAAATAATTGAGTACCTGCGTTCATTCGAACAAGGGGCAACAATGGCGGTCGTCTAAGGTGCGGTGCTTGCCACATCGCCCCGCATCAGAGATGGTGCGCGACGACCGGGCAGAAAGAGCGAACAATTCGCAGAGAGTTAGAGCCATGGAATAAATGTTATCATAACAATTTAGTAGCAAAATTTTAAAAATTGTTGGACAATACAAAATTTCACAACAAAAAGTAACTCAAAAAAAGTTTTAGTTCTTTTCAACTCTAGAAGCGTCCTTGCATGTCAGCATATTTGTGAAATATAATTTTTATACGCAGATTGGAGAGATTTTAAAATATGAATACTTTAATCTTGTGTAGTACAGATTCCAACCTTCTAGAGTTTCAAACCGAACAATGGTGTGGAGCAGTTGTAGTTTAGACACAAATGTTATTATTACTAAAGATCTCTTCCCTAATTTTCTTTTTCTACCACAGAATAATTTAATTTGGAGATGAATATCTCAATATAATTAAGTGCAATAAGGAAAAAGAGAAAATATCGTGCGCTTGAGATTTAGAATAATAAAAGGTTAAGATGAAATGTTTCTTGGTGGAATATATACGCCACATATCTATAAAAAGAAACGCCGAAAGCCAAGTCAAAAAATAGACCTACAAAAAAGTTAGGAGAAGGGTGGTGAGCCCTGGTAGATGGGTCAAACCAAATACCGTTTGTTCTGATGATTGGTGTGACCACCTTTCTACAAAGGCACGAACTACTGCAAGGCCACCATTACTATAGTCCGAGTTGAGTTTCAGAAATGTTTATACGCCAAATATATAAGATTAGAGCGAGGAACAAAGTAGATTTAGATCTAAAAGGTGATGTACAGACAGTACCTACTGCGTTAGACAAACGATTGAAAAAATAGAGCAAAAAAATTACATCCATCTAACATTTGTAGACTTATAAAAAGCATACGACAATATTCCAATATGTGAACTGTGGGAGGTAATGATTAGAATAAGGGTTAGGGAAAATGGATCAACATACCCAAAGCTTTATACCATAATGTAAAAACACAAATTGAGCTTAGAAATAAACAACTAAAATAAAATAGAACAAAAAAATTACATCCATCTAACATTTGTAGACTTATAAAAGGCATACCTTCCAATATGTGAACTGTGGGAGGTAATGATGAGAATAAGAGTTAGGGAAAATGGATCAACATACCCAAAGCTTTATACCATAATGTAAAAACACAAATTGAGCTTAGAAATAAACAACTAAAATAGAAGCTAATGTTATGCATGATTATAATAAATACAAGTACTTAGACACAATTGTATGAAGCATAGGTAAAATAGATACCGAGGCAACAAAAGGCGAAAGAGTAACAAAAACACTTTATGGGCTTATATGTAATCAAAACCTCATAAAACAAACAAAGAAAACTATATTTAACACTAATGGGGAGTTTTAAAATACATGGAAGAAGAATGAAGCCAATTACTAATAAGATAAGAGATAAATTGAAAGCAGTAAAACCAAATTTCACGAGGTTTATAATATACACGCACAGATAGAAAACGAATAGAAGAGTTATGGAGAGAAAAATAGAGATATAAATTACAAGATGCTTAGAAATTAAGACACTTAATTGGTACATTCATGCCCAAAGAATTAATGAAGAAATATGACCCAAAATAGTTATGAACTGGTCGCTTAAAGAAAAAAGAAAGATGGGTCAACTAGCAGTAAAATGTCCAAAACGAATATAATAAAAGAGAAAAGAGATTGGAAAGACCAACAGTAGTGAAGGTATTGTCAAGTTTTACCTCATGCTTTAAAAACATTATTTTAAGCTATTTTTTAAAAGTATTTCATAAAAAGATAATGCATCCAATTCTTTTTTATCAAATATGGACCGAAATCATCAAGAAAAAACAGAAAGACGAAGTTTCCAGAACAGAGATCCTTCAAAGAAAAATGGAATGTGAGAAAGTATCTCAAGCTTCTAATGTTCCTCGATCAATACTGGAAGGCAGTCAGAAAGTTTGTGTTGAGAACCTTCCTTCTGAATTAACGATAGAAAAAATGTTAGGTCCCTACGATGCAGTTTTCATAGACACTTAAAAAGATGAGCCATCTTTAAAGAAAGGAAAAATAAAAATAATCCATACTTTCAACAAAAAAGACAGAATAATTGTCAAAGATTATCTTGAACTTAAACCATTAATTAACTCTAAGGGGTTTAACCGTTGAAACAAACATAAATTTCCTCTAACAACATATATATATCATAACAAACTTGTTTATCGTCTTCTGATTGAATTCTTGCAACTGTTGAGATATTTATGAATACAACAGAGAAATTTAGGCGACCAATGTTCGTTTTTCCAAGAAAACAGAACTACCTTGTCCTGATATATAATGCTTCTCCAAACTGTTGCTTATTTCCATGAAAGTATTTGAATAAATTCAGATTCATTTCTATTTTGGTTTAAGAAATTTAATGAGAACTCCAATCCACGTGTCCAAAAATATAGAACTTGTAATCATGCAGGAGGAAAGAATGCGTTTTTGGTACCCTTTTTCCCATACTACGCATTACCTTCAGCCATAGGAGATGTAATAATTATGATTCCATTAAGCACGTATTACGGAAAAAACGTTAATCATATTTACCAAGTAGGAAAGTAGCCGTTAAAGTAGTTTAAATATCTCCAGTTACGCGAAATATATTTCTGCACCTTTCAGAAACGATTTACAGACCTGAAATACCAACCAAGATAACAAATTAACTTCTTCTGGAACACTTCCTTCGGAGATTAAAGTAAAAGGCATTAAGTGTTAACCTTCTACATTTATAGATCATAGAACATTCCAAGAATACTAATGCCCTCTCCTCAAAAAGCAGGAAGAATCCGAAAAAGATAAATAGAAGAAAGAAGCAGAAATTTTAATTTTTACCACATACAAGTTCGAATTTGAACGAGGAAAACAACTCCTAAGTAGACTCTTTCAAACAGTAAGGCTATTGGTGGTACAGAATCATATTCCGAAAAAGAGGACCAGTCTAAAGCTTGCATATTTTGCAATAAACTTCATTCAAACTCCAAATTGAACGAAGTATGGATCTAGTAGTATATCTGCTAAGGTTGGGCCCATGCAAATTATTCAAATGTAGAGAACAACGATGATAGTTTTGTGTCCTACAAAAAAATAAAAACTCTTCTATCTGACTTACGTTAAATATGAATTTATAACTTCAATAAAAAGACAATACCACATTTTACCCCATCCGATGGGACAAACAAATTATTAATTACTAAAAAATTTTTCTGGATTGTCAGTGCTATTAATTTGCTTGCTAAACATACATACGTTGAAGCCAAATACAAATTATAATTAAATAAGTTCAAACAAAAAAATACGTATATCTAAACTTTAGGTACCTGGTTTTTCTCCGTTTTCCATTACTATAAAAATGGACTGTAGTTATTTTGATACTTATGATTTTGTCTTGTATGTAGGTGTTATCGACAGCAAAATAATATGAGGGTTTATCGAAATAGACGATTTAACACATTTACGGCAGTTAGACATCCCTGAAGGCGTTGGAGAACCCAAGAATAACACCCTGCTGCAGCAGACCAGAACAAGTTAAATATGTAGTGGGTACCAATTCACTGTGTAATTGCAGGCAACAAGAAATCGGATCAGCTAGCACAAGAAGAATCATCAACTTCATATATAGGCACCGAACTGGAAGTATCTAAAGGTACAACACAAAGCCAGGTAAGAGAATGGGTTAGAAAACAACATAAGACAAGAACTGAAGTGAAGAACTGTTAGTAGAAAGAAGAAAACAGCTACGAACTATCATAGGCCTGTTTTCTCAGAAGACCCCTCAACAAAATAGGGCTGTACAGTAGAGACCTGAGTTGAAGACAATGTGACAGGGAACCAAAGACTGTCATACATATCTTGTGCATGTGTGAGGCCTAAGTTCACAGGAGACAAGCTATTTATAGAAAACCAATAGTGGATGCAACTATCCAGTAGGGGACTTGCACAGATTGGTATAAGAGTCAAAGTAAAACAGTTATATGGCTACTAATATGGAAGAAACGAAGAAATTAGCGACAGAACAGAAATTTGGAACTTTCCAATACACCTCTGCATTATAATTTTTTTTAATTATTTGATTTCATTTTTAAAACTCTGCTTGTGTCCTCTTCCCATATGTCTTTTTTATATGTTCGCAATTTTTTTCGCTAAAACTTCTAAAAAAGATTTTTTAAACACCAAACTTACTGTAACAGATCAGTTTTGCACATTTGCATCTTAATGTAATGATCAAGAGATTTTTTGTAAGAAATAAATTTCAGAAGTCTATTAAATTAAGACACACTCAAATGCAAAGACACAGAATTCTTGTGCTTAATACGGAAGTACCTTTGTTAGTGCCATTATTATATTTCCTGGGGGGTAACGCGTTACAGTTATCGGTAAAGATAACGGTAACACGTTACCGTTCTCATTAAGTAGAAAATTTAACGCGCTGAGTTATGTTAAAGAGATAAAGTGACTTTATATTTTCTGTGTAAGCTTTGCTATTCATTTATACATTTTACATATATACATATTAAGTTCAAACAATAACTAAGATAAACAAGTTTATTAAAAAACATCATCTTTAATCTTTATTCAACTAGATGTGCCTTTTTAATTAAGCAACAATTGGAAGCCACTTGTAAAGTAACGTGTTACCGTTACATTTTTAAAGGATAACGCGTTACTGTTTTATAGAGTTAACGCGTTACTCGATATTTCCGATCTTCTAGAGACTCCCAATTTTTTAAATTCAATTAAATTTACAAGGCTTTTTCTTTGAAGAGAATTAAATAATCATTCGTTGCTTAGCATTTCCATATTATCCTAGAAGAAATTAACACTCCAAGAAACATAATACGAATTGGGGATTCCAAACACCGAAGTGTGTGAAGTTTCGAAGGTTACCAAAGCAGCAATTCTAATACAGATCTTCATAGATGTTTTAAACAGTAGAAAACAATACAGGGAGAAGTGTCTAAGATCACAAAGTACTGTGAAGGAAACTGCATATATAGTTACCCCCAAACGCATACTAGTAAAATAAGCAACAGTTTAATTTTAGGAAACCTTGAAAATTGAACAGCCAAAGTATACAGTTACTTCAACAGTCGACATTTCAGTTAATTTTGAAAAATAATAAAAATGTATAGGGTTACATCAAGTCAAAAACGTAACAACTTTCAAAAATATAGCAAGAAAAGATTCTAATATCGGTTGTCACATCAACCAACGGGACAACAACCTGAAGATGAAGTTGTCTAAAAATTTGCTAGAAGAGATCCAAACAGGAATTGAAATATTTATATCAAACCTGTATACAAACGCATAACCTTTATTTCATCTAAGATGAATATCAAAAAGATGAATATATTTTTCATATATGTTAAATAAGCAAAAGTCAGTAGAGGATAATAAACATTTCTACTGTAAATGGACAAGCTCGGGTAGGAGTTATTGACAAGAAGTGAAAGAATGCATCCTCAAGAGTGCACACTACTTGGCCATCACCCACATAGAAGATGTTCATGGATATGATGAGAAGAAAGCAGATTAATTTTATACTTGTGAAACATAAAAAAATAGTGATAGTGATCACATTTTGGCATGCATAAGATTTGACAATTTAAAAAAAAAGGAAAGAGAGAAGTGGAATGGAGAAGATACGATGGAATTTTTGGACAACAAAATTTGGGAAAACATACAAGACAAAATGAGATAAACATAGATAAGACATGCAACATTATAAGATAATGCACCGTTAACACAGCATATGTAATATTACAATTTAAAGAAGACGAAAGACGGAAACATTGGATCACAAAGAATATTGTCTATATAATTAAAGGAGAAAATATAAAAACTAGCAACTAAATGATGGACAAGAAAAGTATCGAGAACTGAAAAATGATAGAGAAAGTGCCAGAACAAAAAAAAAACATAGAACAAAAGTTTGAAGAAGTAAAGTACAAGACAACAAATTTTCTTTGGGGATAATTAAATGAAGAGAAAATCTCCTACCTAAAAAAACTACAAGAAAAAACTATACAGTAAAGACAGTCAAGAAAAAATAGTTCTGAAATCAGAAGATCAAGCCGATTAAGCTAAGAAAACACGCATGATAACATGATCAGAATACACCGAAGCAATCCAGGAACTAAAAATAAACAACGCATTAGCGACTGATCAAATTCCATGCAAAATTATTAGAAATCACGAGAAAGAAACCACCGAATATTTTATAAGATAATATAACAGATATATGAAACGGGAAAATTCTCGAAAATGTTACAAAGACAACATGGAAATAAATGCTAAGAAAATCTCAATCCTAGTCTTTAGAAACGCATCAACACAATGAACAAGAATTATACTTGACCATCGCACTAGGGAAAAAATGGAAGAATTCTTATACCTAAGAAGCACAATAATAAAAAATGGAAGAAGCGACAAGGAAATAAAAGGCGGAATATGTCAAGTTAAATCAGCTTTTTTTAAAAAGAGAAAATTTCTAATATCGGAATTGAAACTAGAAACAACTTCTGAAGACATTAGTCTGGAGCATAGCACTCTATGGAAGCGAATATTGGACGACAGCAATCAATAAAACGACGAGGCATGAAACTACAGACCTACTAATTGGACATATTCTACTCATAAGCAACTCCTAGAAACAATTATAGAAGGCAGAGTTAAAGGAAAAAACGTACCAGGCGCTATATGACTTAGATTATAAATAATTTATAATGCGGCAGTTATAATCAGTTAAAAGATACTATGAAAAGAAGATTGAGAATCAAGATGTAAAATCAAATCAATCAGTAGATTATGCTGTAACAAGAGTGCGAAAAGCAAAAACACTTATGTCTGCAGTGATCTACACAATATGGAAACTGTACCATAGAACAGTGGCATAAGGTACTATTTAGTGACGAATAGTATGTTGAAGATTTCCTAGAGAAGAATATTTACCAAAATGTAGAAGTAAACCACCAGGGCAATTTTTAGATCTTAATCTCATAGAAAACTTATGGCAAATGATAGCAACTATCATGCCTGTGTAATATAGAGAACAGTTTTTAGTATAATAACATCTGTCCCTTAAAACTAGATAGATATCACTAGAAATAGAAAAATCCATATTAACTTTATATTTTTTTAGTCATCTTATAGATACAATCCAAAAAAAGATGTAGCAATTGTATATCTTTTCTTCAAAGTTTTTTTTTTATTTGAAATCTTGCTCATACCTGCAACAATTCTACAACCTCTTCACTAGCAAGATTTGTGAAATATTTTATTTTTTAAACTTCATTTGTTGGATAAACAATTTAAGTACTGCCTGCAACAAACCATTTTCATAATAAATTTTTTAAGACTTTATTATTCAGTGTGGCAGTTCGTTGATAATCTGCTAATGAGTCTTTACCGTTTTGATCATGTATTCTCGCATTTTTTCAAGTATAGTACATATTATCGATTGATTGGGTCAACACTATGATACGATCAACTATAACTTCAATATAGCCCCATATGGTTGATGTTAAAGGTAGTAAAGTGGATTGTGACGATAATATGATTGATTTTTCTGGTTCTTATAGAATTGATGGAAAGATATAGATAAAGGTATTAGTTTTGAATCTACGGAAAGGTCTGATGATTAAGTTATATAAAAGTATACTATTTGTTTCAAAAATTCCTTATGAATATTCAGCTATGTTTAGGAGTCGTTTACCAGTAAATAAATGTTTTTTATTACATGATAAAGTACCGTGCGAAAGAAGAGGGTGGGTATAGTAAATAAACGCAAATGAATTCAGCTGGTCGAACTATACCAACCAACCAACGCAACATGTCAGTGTATCAAGGCACCAGTTTCATTGCCTTTCTCAATTTATTGATAGAAAAATGCTAAAAAATTAACAAAATCAAAACCAATTTGTATGGTAGGGGCAGAAGTATAGCTAAAATATATAAAAAGAGACTATGAAAGAAAAATAAATCTCACATATGTGATTAGGAGTAAAAATTCATGTAACGTACTGATTAGTGGTTACTAATCCATTTGTTAGTACTTCGTAGACAAGCAAATTAATCAGTGATAAATTTAGAAGACCTCCCCCCCACCCATGAGACGAGTGGTCAACTTCAACTCGATACAGAAGGCGCAAAATAGACAAGAATGGAATTTGGAGAAACCTATATTCAAAATAAATTGATATAGGTGATAATGATGATGATAGCAGTACATCGATTTTCTTTATGTTGCACCTAAATAATAGCAAGTTTTGTGAAGAAAGGGGACTCATGACATGATTGACTGCACAAAATCGAGCCTTTCTTTAATTCCATGTTGAGCAAGATCAAAATCATCTTTAGTTTCTACCCAAACCTTACAAATCGTTATTAGAGGTAGACTAGGGTTCAAAATCTATAAGAAGAATGAACCCAATAAGTATGCTGTGTTTATCATGTGACTCTTTCACTGGTCATGCCCTGAATTATAAATTCTATACAAATACTACCCGTTTAAAGAGTTATAAAGAAACTAAGGTACAAATGATTTTAAAATGGTCAGAAATCTGTTGAAGTGATCTACGCAGTAGACCAGTAACGAACAAAACGCGGAAGAATGTTGACCGTCAAGTATAGGCGACTGATAGTTCGAGAACTAGAAGAACTTGAAGATTTCAAAATTTAAAGTGTATGAAATTTTCATAGTTTTTATTATAAAAGGTATCTCAACAATACTTGTCCCTGAACTACTGTGTTATCAGAGCAGCACTATATTTACATAGACCGATTCTATACCAGCTCCACTTTGATGCATTTTCTACGAAAAAAGCAAAACTTTAGGTGTGGATACTTAATTAAAAACAGAAAAGATCTTCCAGAAGACAAAGAAAAAAGATGAAATACACTACTGAAGAAAATATCCTTTACTGACAGTTAAATGATAGTCTATCAGAAATGTCTGTTATCTTTCGACAAAAAAACAACCTACATCAACTAGACTAGAGGAGCAATTAAACATCTAACAACCAGGAATGAGTATAACAAAAACAAAACTGTTGTGAATACAGTGAATAGAGAAGTCCCGGCAAGAAGTGGTAAAAGATTTTCTTCCACTTATTTCTATTATGTGTTGTCAACAGCTAGCTGCTCTACAAGGAAATAACATGGAAAACCCAGCACTGATAGACTTTATGAAGGCTATTAGAAAGTAATTGACCAATTGTGGCGAAATGAAAAGTTAACAAGATACAAGTGGCAGTTCATCATTGAGTGCAGACAGAACATTCAATCGACACAGCTACAGCTGCAATGTGTGTGCTGACAAAGAAAAAAAAAGACAGGGAAAAAAACTCGGAAAAGAAATAAAGTTGTAGTTCAAGGAATACACTAATTCGAATATATCAGAATAAATCTATGAATATCTGAGGATCACAGATTACAGTAAATTAAACCTAGAGATGGCAAAACAAAACCTAAATATATATTGCGTTAAAAAATGTTTCAAAAGAAAGGAATAAGCCAAAAAAAACAAAATTAAATAACATTACATATTAGAATATAACGATAACCATAGACCAAGAGAAGGCAATATCAAAAGTGAATGGAAGAAAACTTAAATGGCTTGAACGCACAACTATTATGAAATTTCTAGGTCTGATTTTTAATTTTTTATCTGTGTTTTGAATAGACATGGACTTGAAAGTGTTACCATGCAAACTCACTAGGTGGGAGAGCTCAGCTTAGCAACCCAATATTCGGTTTGTTGATGCATTTAGTTCGAAGTTACTCGAGTGACGTTATGGGTGCGGATTTTAAGCAGAGAGTTAACATTAAGTTCTGCGTTAATCTAGGGAAAATCCCTAGTAAAACATGGAATACGATACAGTACTGTGCATGATATTAAGTGAGTTAAGAGATGTGTGCCATCAAATTTTGCGCGAACTGGTGAACTGTTGGAAAGGCCCTTATTTATGTTGGTGGAGATAAAAAAAGTCATGGGTTTGGTGCACCATGAATATGTGCTTGAAGGACAAATGATGAACCAAAACTTTTAGACTTTTTGCGCCGATCAATTCTGCGGCGCTGTCCTCACTTGTAGGTGCCTGAGCAGTGGTTCTTATTGCAGTCTAGGAATATCTGGCGAAACACCATACCCTTCCTCTGACAGATCCCCATATTCACCCATCTGTCGCCGTGTTTTTTTGGCCCCTCCCCTGTAAAAATGTTGCTGAAAATAAAGCATCATGAAGATGCTGCAGCAATCCAAACGGCTATGGTAGATATGTTGAGAAGCATCCCAGATGAAGCTTTCTCTGCTTGCTTCTATGAACTCCAGAAACAGTGGCAGATGCACATAAATAGCCGAGGAAACTACTTTAATAAGACTTAAAACCATAAGTTGGTAAGTTGAATAAATTTTGTTTTATGAGCTCGGTCTTGGGACTTTTCTGGAAAATATTGTATTATCAGAATGAACTAAAACAGAGAGGTAAAGAGGGGAATCTTTAAGAACAAAAAGTTGAATACGATATATTGAGAAAATAGGTAGAGTGACAAGAACTTTGAATGAAATGATGTGGAGGATAAAAGTGGAATATGGAGGAATAAGTGAATTCCAAGGTGAGCTTCAAGGACATAGAGGAAAAAGAAAAAGTTTGTTAACTTTTTTCTAGAAGTGCGTTTCACTTATATTTTAGTAGAAAAAATTGAACAATAATCAGTAATATACTCATTTTAGCAGATTAGGAGAAGGTTCTTCAACCCCTTAGCAGTTTTTTACAAATGGGTTGTAACGTTGCAAAAAAACAATTTGTTGTTTTATTTTTATTTATATATAGCTATGTAAAAAACAAGAAAATAATAAAAACCTAATTAATTTTAAAAACTTAAATTGTCATGAATAAGGTTGTCCAATTAGTACGTTTTATATAAATCGTTGTATCTAACCACGTGACCACAAATCCACCCATAAAAATGACGACCTTTTTTAGCCGGGGACTGGTTAATATGGTAAGCCAAGACAATTAAGGTTTTGTGTTCTATGATATATTTTCCTATTGTACATAAAATCTAGGAAAAAAAGTATTTTTTTAAATCTAAATTAAACTGCACAAAATTAGCGGAAAAGGAAAAAAAATATCGATGGATCGCAGTCAAGGGGTTAGGGGCAATGATTTAAAATTAAAATACCGTTGGGCCGGCCAAAATCACGGAATCTTAAATTCGTAATTTTGGCCTTCAAAGCGAGAAAAATGTACATGAAAAAAATTTTTATGTGCGAATTCGTAGTCAGGGAGTTAGGCATAACGATTTAAAATACAAATCTGATCTAGCGTACCCATTGGGTCGGTAAAACCCATGGAAACTTAAATTTTGGAATTTTGAGCTTCAAGGCGAGAAAAAGGTATCGCTCTAAATAGGAAAAATTTTTATCGGTGAATTCATGGTTAGGGGGTTAGGCATAACAATTTAAAATAAAAATCTCATCTAGCGTATCCAATTGGGCCATTCAAATTCACTTAAATTTCATAATTTCGACTTTCGAAAGACTTTCGGAAAAAAGTATTGCTCTAAATGAGGAAAATTTTTTATTTATGAATTCGTGGTCACGGAGTTAGGCACAACGATTTAAAATAAAAACATCATCTAGCGTACCCATTGAGCAATTCAAATTCACGGAATCTTAAATTTCGCAATATTGACGACCATTGAAGCGGAAAAAAGTACCGCGCTAGATGATAAAAATTTCTTTATCTGTGGATTCGTAGTCAAGGGGTTAGAGATAATAATTTAAAATGAAAATATCATCTAGCGTACCCCTTAGGCCGGTCAAAACCACGGAGTCTTAAATTTCGCAATTTTGACCTTCAAAGCGGTAAAATGCATCGCCCTACATGGAAATTTTTTTATCGGCGAATTCGTAATCAGGGGAATAGGCACAACGATATAAAATGAAAATCTCATCTAGCGTACCCAATTGGCCCATTAAAACTCACGGTCTCTTAAATTTCATAATTTTGACTTTCGAAGCGGGAAAAAAGTATTGCTCCAAATGAGGAAAATTTTTTAATTGTGAATTCATGGTCAGGGAGTTAAGCACAATTTAAAATAAAAATATCATCTAGCGTACCCATTGGGCCGTTCAAAATCACGGAATCATAAATTTTGCAATTTTGGCCCTCGAAGCGGGGAAAAAAGTACCGCGCCAGCTGGTAGAACTTTTTAATTGGTGGATTGGTGATCAGGGAGTGAGAGTAAACGAATGAAAATGAAAATCTCATCTAGCGTACTATTGGTCCACCGTGTACTATATACTATTAAATTTTGAAGAAATTTCAAACACAAATCAAGAACCAATTGTTTCCACCAAATTATAGCAGCACTTCAGGGGTAAAAGTATGGATGACAAATTTCTTTGTATTATTTTTACTGTACAATTTTATGATCAAAAACTTTAGTAGTGATCCAAGAATATGCCGTACTACGTGTTTTTCTTTTTTTTTTTTATTAACTTCATATCTTTATCTGTATGATAAAGAAAAGTTTAAGAACCCCTCTTATACTTAATGGGGATAAATGATGCAAGTTGAATTCGCTCTGTTTACCTTTTAAGGACTTGTTGGGAGGAGGCCCATCCCGATTCCATGGCGGGTCCCCGTGTCCCGAGAAGTCCCTCAGCTTCAGGTACGAGATCGTCAGCCTGATGATGCTAGCTTTGTCCAGCTGCGAAGTGATGGCGGCTGGTAACGGTAACATTTTGGCCAGTTCGTAGAACTCGAAATTTTCTTTTCCTCTCCTAGAGCGGGCCGCATCCCGGCTTTTCTCCTTGCGCAGCTCGAGGATGCTGTAACAAGAAAACGGCGGTCAGTTCGGGCGCTGTCGGACTTGGGGGCGATAGAAATAAACGAGCCGGTCGGTGCTTAATTGTACAAGCGGGCGCTAAGTAAGCGTAAACGTCGTGCTGCCGTGAAAAGCTTGAAATAATAAAGAGCGAGCCGTATTGAAATCAGAGTTCCCAGAGGGGCAGGCCGAGAATGGAAAGCTTCGGAATCGGGGCAAGGCGAGTTGGACACCGCTCCCCGAGGATGAATAAAAGTGAAAAGTAGCGGAGACCAGGGGTTAGCGCGCTGAAGATGATGATTAGACGTTCCTAAACTGAAATGTCCTGCGGTAAGTGGGAAACGGCGTTACAGGAACTAAGGCTGATGAAGGAGGGCCGACTTTATGACTCCCGAACTCCACACGTACCTGGAATCTAATCATGAGAGTGTCACTCAAACAGGGCTTTTTCAGAATTGCCATCTGTGTTGTTCTTCCTATCTTCCGATATCGCTAATTGAAGGTGGCTAATTGGAAGCCCCGAGTAGGATGAAACCTTTAAAGAATTCACCCGCGGACGTCGGTATAATTGCAATGTACATATCTAGGTTGAGGATGGCATGCGTCATAGAGTCTGTGCGGTTATGAAGTAGGCAATTTTTAGCGCGCGCCTAAGAATGGTAAGTGATGGTATGTTAGAGGTCCGGAGTCCCCGGGGAAGTTGGTCGTTAGCACGACACGTCACCGCACGTACGGTCGGCCATAAACCTCCATCCGTGGCTGCCAGTCAGCACTCCGACGAGTGCCTTGCTTTTACCGCTACCCGGACGTGGGCTATTTCGAAATCCAATCGGTTAGGGAGAGCGATTGCTTGCGATGCACACATGAGAAGATAAAAGGCTCCGTCCGTGGTCCCCCGGGTCCTGGCAAGGTGTCGCCAGGTACTGGGCGGCGAGCGAGGATGTCGATAACCTAATAATCGCCCGGCGAGGGGCAACTCTCCATGGACCGCAACGACGGTTGAACTAACGTCGACCAATTTCGTCCAATTTTACCAAAAGTTCGACTTAATTTTGTTTTCACACGCTGCCCCTCACAAATACCGTAAATTGAGCAGACGCGCTGCCGACAGAAACAATTCTTGGGGCCAATTTACTGCTAAGGGTCCCTCGCGTCCGGTGCGCGGCACCTCCTGTTATTGCGGTCACGTTATGATCACCTCTGATAGTTTTTTCGTTTTATCGAGCTAAAGAAGGGCAGTATAAGATAATACGATTATATCGGGGGAATAACGCTTTATAGGGGAAAACGAAAATAAAATGAAAACAAGTCCAATTGTCGCGGGCGGGATTTGGAGATTCCGCGCTAACATCGCTTCTCCCAGGCCCCAAGCGGCTCTTTCAATCACGAAGATCACTACTCAGTTTTACTCATTCGGATTTGGATGAATCACCTATGCTTGCTTACTTCGGTTTTGCTGCCCTTACACAGCCCAACTCTTCGGAGACCGAAATTTACGATATTTCACAAGGTGCTGGTCATACCTACCAAAAATAGATTAAGAAGTTCTGAAGAAATTGACATTACGTCATAAACATTTTTGTGGTTTTTTTAAATATTCAAAGTTCGTCTATGGATTTCGAAGATTCTGACCATCAAAATATTTAGAAGAATCATCTTTAAACGTGTAAAAAACTTTTTTCGGCAATTCTTTAAACATTAATAAGTCAACAAGTTCTTGGAAGAACAAAACGGTTATGGTGAAAATGTTTGCAGATCTCTGGTATATATTTTTCTGATTGCTGTCACATAAGTGTCTGTACATTTGGGTTAACGTTCTAGTAATTTGTTACTGACTAACACGTAGTGAAGCAGTGTTCAACTAACCTACATGACTAACATACATAGACCTTTTGCATACCAATATATGCATACATACCACATATTTAACAGTTCTTTTTGGTGCCGGTATGCCACTATTAACAAAAAAGTTCTTCCCGTCACCTGTCTTAGTATAGTGTCTTCCTTTGTTGGAGAAAGTAAATTAATCACCGAGTGACTAACAAGTCGAGGCAAAAACCCTGATAAGCTGCGTTTTCCCGACACTCCTCTAAACGCAATTCGATTGTGGGTTTTCGTTTCCAATTTTACAGCTAGGCCAGCCACAAAATAAAACGAAGCCAAAGGCTGCTGATGTAAGAGTTACGTTCGGCGGCGTTGCGACGGACCACAAAGCCTGAAACGCTCCCAAAGCGATAGAAAAAGCAAGTGAAGCGTAGAAAATTACATGACCTGTAATTGCGCCACCGAGCTATGGGAGACTCGTAAGCTGTGGAGACCTTAAGTTTCAAATTGCTAATTAGTATCATCGCATTTTATCTCCACTCGCCCCGCTCGCGTTAAATTCAAAAGTTACAGCCGAAAATCCACTGCATCGCTTCGAATTCACAGTCCGTTGTAAAAACGCAGTAAAGCTCAGATTTTGATGGCCCGCTACATTTACAACGCGTAAGTACACCATAAACAGACGCATTCCCGCCGCTTGAAGAGAAAGGTCAGCGATTTCGCGCGCGTGCATGCGTTTGGAGCGAACCTCGCGTTTCTTGCCTCATGCGCCATATCGGCGGCCGTGTAATTATATTTCGCGCAGTGAGGGGGCAAAGTTCTGGATCTCGAATTGCAATAAATATAATTTTGTACGAATACTTCCCTGGAGGACGCAGCATCCGATGGGGCTCGCGCGTTCCTAGCTGACAGGCCTTCGGAGGCTGAATTAGGGCCTTAATCATCATCGTGAAATGAGAGGTCAAGCCAAGTCGGAACTAAATTAAAAAATCTAACTGAAGTTCCCGACTTGTCTTACTGACTTGTAAACCTTCCTTCTCACCATAGAGGCGAAAGCTTTTAACGACCGATGATTTGCTCCATCGTATTGTTCGTTCTCGTGGTCGGAGATTGAAAACTTTTGATGTTTCGTCCATAACCGAAGGAAATCTCTCAATTTTTCAATTTTTAGAAGATTTCCTTCTAAAGATGTCTGCCACAGTTGTGGACGAAACATCAAGAATTGCCAATCTTCCACCACGAGAACGAACAACACGATGCCTTATTACAATACTGCCAAAAATTGCTTAAAAGAGCCCTCAACCAGACAACAGTACAGTACTAGGATTGAAGACCAGAATTCCGGAAAGACGATTATCTTTGATTTTGACAAATCCCCAAACTTATTTCTATATAGCATTTGGCTTAAGATTCTTTCATTCTTCATTTAGATGAAAAGCAAATACAAGTTGAATACCACTATTGACCAACCATGTTTAACGTGATTTTCCCGTACTGCTGAAAGGAAGTGTAAAACTGAAAAACTTTCGAGTAATATAATAATAAAAAATGGGAATCGAGATAAAACAAACCTAAGCTACTTCGGCCATATTAATAGAAACAGATTAGCTAAACGGGTTGAGTTCCCCAAAAGAGAGGAAAAGCAAACAAGTGTAAAGTATAGAATTATGAAGGTAAAGATATATAGAGGAAAAAGAAAGGTCATATAATGGACCTTCAAACTTAGGACTCCATCTGTTATTCGCAACCATAGATGGGACGTAAAACAATGTAAATCAGTTCTAAAGAAGAGGAAGTTTCTTCAATCCACATCATTTTGTTGATGGATCATGTAGGAACAAAAATTATCAATACGAAAACATTAATAGATGAATTAGAGACGAAAGAAATCGTATTTGGAAGAGAGAAGTGGAGGAAAGATGGTGCGCCAATTTTATTATAAATCCAATAGAAAATTAAAATGGTCAAATTAAGGAAAGGAAAGAATTTCCCCTAAAAATCATTTTTAATAAGCTGAAAAAGTCAAAAATAATTTGCCCACTCAACTAAAAAGGAGTTTCAATTTGGACTGACCGAAATGCTTTTGCAATTCATAAACACTTTGGTCGGGGCCTACAGGGTAGCAATAAATCAGAGAGAAGAAATTTCTAAACTCAAGGACAACTCCTAATATTATCAATAAATGCAGCCAACTTTTCCGCTCGGCTGCCCTAATACATTGTTTATGGCGCCACATATCATCTACTGTCAGTTTGTGTCATTATACTACAAGACACTGCTTTATGATTTCAAATTTTTGCAGGGTTTGGTACAATTTAAAACTGAATAGAAGGTATAGTCCGTAAGGTTCAAATCAAGCGACTTCCGATGGTTATTCTCTGCGGTACTAAGGCAGGAAAGTTTTCTTTTCGCCAACCTATTCTTCTGACTGTAATGCCCAAATCTATACATCCTACATGTATATTACTCGGAGCTATTTGGTCTTTAATAAATTCTATCCCAAACCATGCCAGGTAATGTGTCTGGTGTATAGCCACATCATTTCCTCTCATTTTGATTGTCAGGTTTGATCAAATGTAAAAATTTTGTCATTTGATCAGCAGAAATAACGATTCAGTTGTTGGTACATTTTCAATTTGGACAGAACCCTTCTTTGGTATCAGAGGGGAAATTTATTGATAATACAATTTTTTTATAATTATTGCTGTTATAAGCAATCCCCATTATGTCCGAGTTCCTGAAACCTTTTCATAGTCTATAAACAACTTCAGAAGGTCAATAATGTCATAGCAAATTCAAAGAAAACAAAACCGATGTTAGTACCATAATTTGTATTTGCAATTTATTATTTATTTAAAGAATTACTTCTTAAGGAAGAAAATTAGATTCGGAAAGACTATGTTTTAGTCTATTTTCATAATTGAATGTTTTCAAATTATTTATTTATTATCAGAACAAATAGTAATATGCACGAAATAAAGAAAAATAGAAAAATAGAAGTTTAAATTAAAACAAACTATTCTATGGTGGTTTTTGATCTGAATCAAACCAGAAAAATAGTCCAAGATCCTAACGAGCCATGTGACAATGGTATATTCAATAAGCAACAGAAGAAAAAATTATTATGGAAAACTACAAAATCTTTCATTCAAAAGCTGTGGTTTGTATAAAGACTATAAAAGGTTAATAAAAACTGAACCATCTAGAAAATTGAGCTAGCGAAAAAGTACCAGTTTTCTACGATTACATGACAACACGACAGATTCAAAGTTAGTTGACGAACTTTAAAGACAACTTAAAACTGTTTTAGCTCCAGTAAGAGACAAAGTTTCTTGTTTTGCACAACGGGGGAGCTCTTGCCCAAAAGGCGCTTGGGCGTTTTTGACTATAAATTCGTTCTTCCATTCAGCGGGTCATGTTACATAACGAGCAGAAAAGGCCGCACAAAAACTAACAGTGATAAAGACCGTTTGTCGCGTTGCCCGTTTTCTGGAAATAATCATCAGCATTTAACTCACGTCCTGCCCACCTTGTATGTAAACAAAGGAGCATAGTTTGGTCTAGAATACAAAACCGAACTGCCGCACATTTGAATACTGGCGGCGATGGCTGATGTACAGCTTCTATGTATTGTATTTTGATTGGCGGCGCTCATTAATGAGGCGTCTGGGGCTGCTCGGGTTGTTGGAAATCGACCTCACATTTTGTCACTAGCTTTAAAGGTTCAAACTTCAGTTAAAAGACAGTATTGGAGGGCGTTGCTAATGCCGGTTGTACGTCGCCATATGCATGACAAAGCGCCGACCAGCTGCGTAGTCCTTCCAGATACCTTTTCCCTGCTTCTTGTTGACAATTGCAACAAATACTCCTAGACACTACTGTTCCCTAATTGTAAATGAAATTTTGTTGGAATTGATTGCTGTATTAAAGAGTTATTCATTCACAGACAACTAATGAAAATGTAAAAGGAATACATATAACAATTTATTTCTGCAGTACCCAGTCAAATCTAAAGCTATTTATCCTTCTTGCGAAGGATGTGTTGCCACATGGAAAAACCACAGTATTGAAATGGCAATAACATAATGGTTTTTACGCGACGTTAAAATTATGTATAGATCTTTGACGACGGCATTTGTTTTCCAAAATCAGTCAAGTTTTTTTATTAAGAAAATTTTGAATCAGTTTTTTATACATAAAAAATAGAAACTTAGGAAAAACTGAAACAAAAAATAGTTTCCATATTATGAAGGCGTTTTACAATTGTCTATTTTAAAATTTTACCAAATGAAAAGAGTCTAAAAGCATGTATATACTTCCTGAGTTAGAGCATGTAAAATGTTTGATGCTGTTCTTTTTTTATGACTTGAGCCGACGTGATGTGTTCACTTGAAAATTGCGCTCTTAATGAGCAACTCTGCAAGAAAATGATTGTGTGATGTAGTTTCTGCGAAAATGGGAGAAGTTGTGTGATTTGGTGAAAGGAACAGAACAAAACTGGCTAAAAGCTCAAGGTATCAGTTTCATTCATCTTTTTTTGGTTTAATATTAACTTGATGATGTACTTTAGACATATATAGCAGATATAGTACCGATTTAACCATAGAACAAACATGCAGATAAGGTATGTATGTATGAATATAGCAGTAACAGTGTCGAGTTTAAGAGTGCAGTTTTCTGCGACAAGAACAGAAGCAAACAGTTTACTTGAAATAAAAATAAAAAGGTAATTGGTTTTTCCATTTTATCAATTGACTCCCAATAATCTACCACAAGGTTAGATCGCAATAAGTATAATTATAACCATATAGTTCATCCAAATATTGTTTTATGTGAAATGGTATAACTGCCTTTATAATTCTAAAACTATTTTTTAATGATAAAAGAGGGGGTGGGTGATTTTTTTTTTTTGTTTCTACACCATAGCAATTTTAATATTTTGCTGGGGCATAGAAACATCTGTATATCTATGATATACGTGAACGTCTCCGTATATACACGTGCAGATAAAGTAAATATAGCGAACGAATGGTAGAAATGTCCTCTTAAACCCGCCACCAAGAAGGGACCTGCCACGAATTGTAAATAATAACACCACAGAAAGCAGAGACAAATAAGTGAACATGCCCTGGTTCGAGGAGAGGAGTCTTTTTGTAGGGGACACACAGATCCGCCGGTACGAACCAGGAGTGCGTGAAGGCCGGGTTGATGTTGACGCCGAGCCCGATCGGCGTCTGCCTTTGGAAGCTGGAGGTCACCGCATAGTCCATGGCAACAGCCTGGTAAGGCAGCATGATGGAGTACCATCAACACAGCACCCGCGTGCACCAGAACACGGCAGACTGCCGACACCGCGTGGTCGCTCTCCTTCCGAGAGGGCCCCGTCTTGAATGGGCGGACTCGGCCGGCCCGGGACGGCTGGTTGGTCGGGGACACGCAGCGCCGGAGAGCGCACCTACGCTCACGTTGCTCCTCGCGAGGCCATTCGCTCAGCGGTCCGCCCCCGCGGCGCATCAACAAGTAGCCAATACACCACGAATGCCATGCGTCACTTTATCACCTACTTCGACAAATATCCTCGGTATGTGGTCAAACGGCTCCTGTTTTTATTGTCAAACATCGCCTTCCCCGGCGCTTTTTACCGAATTTATTAGCTCCCCGGCTTTACCTGCAATTTCGAATCGCCTCGGGGCGGGCCGGCCCGATTTCAAACTCGCAGGCCCGGCTACTGATATGGAAATTTCGCATGCTCTTATCAATTTTTCCCGATGATCTTTTTTCAACAATTACACCTATGAGGGCATTTTCCTCGTTGAAACAACCCTTCACCTTTATGATTGCCAACATAATTTAGTATAAAAAATATTTTTTCTACCCCAATAAATTAATTAATTAACTTACAAAGAAAAGCAAATGTTTCCTATTATTTCAATTTAAGTAGTCTAATTCAGAACTTCATATGCAGTCTGAAAATTTGTAAAGCTACTGTCATTTGTTAGATTAATCAAATTTAAACAGTCAAAATAGTCTCAATAGGCCAATTGAGTAATCAACAACTTTCATAAGTAGAAAAACGGATCTTGATGTCAATTAAAAATCCAAACATTTCATAACCTTCAAGATAACTTGTGACATATTACTCTATTCAATCAATTAAACTCCAAATCTCAAAAAATACCCTAAATACTCTAAAGACTCAAGTTGACTTATCCTAAAAGTAGATATAATTAACCATAACCCAACAGGAACAGTTTATCATATTTGATTTGATGATGAGCTTCTAGAGGCAAAGAAAAACCTCAGGTTTATAAGACGTCAAAAACCACAACATTCACATGGCGACGAAAGTAATAAAAAATCAATAGTCCTTACCATTTGCTAAGCACTGTAAGCATAGTTAAGATAAAAAATTGAAAAGACCAAAGATCAAAAATAAAACACAAACATTTAAAATCAAAGATAAAATGGTAAAAAAATGCGGTAAATCCGCTCGAGACAAATAACCCGTTAACTGTTATTTTTTTTGTAATAAACGTAAAATGGGTTCCTTAAAGAGAGTAAAAGACAACAAGAAGCACATAGCTCAATATTTCTAAAAATAAGGGGTATAAATAGATTAATCCCAAATTTAGGGATTATGACGAATGTCACAAAACAAAAAGGACAGCAATACTTCCTTACGTTCTTCTTGCAGGCTACGCATCTATTTTGTCTTCCCATTGCATCAGGCGCCTGGTGTTGATGGTTTTGGGTACGATGGACCCCCCAACTTGTTTTGGATCTAAAAGGGACGATTCAGCAAGATATGCCCTTGCCATCATCCTCCTGAATTGAAGCAATGAAATTGTTTCATTGGCGAGGCAGTAGAGAGAATGTGCATTGGTCAACGCCACATCCAATGCGTTGGTTACTACCGGAAAGTACCATTTCTTTCCTCGAAATCTGATATAGTAATTCTGCACATTCCAGTCCAGGTTGTCGACACCAATCATTTGCTTATTGTACTGTGTGTACTGAGGAACCTATAGCTTCTTTTTTGCACATCTGCACAACTATCATCCTTCCATGTAACTGCTGTCGAATCTATAATCATAAACACCCCTATATTTCTTCATACTGTTCTCACTTTCTTTGGGACAGTTGTTCATTCTGGCAGTATCTGTTGCGCTCACTCCCATTTCCTTGAGATTTTTGATCAGGTTGAAACTTGTAAAGAAGTTGTCAAAGTAAATTTTGTAAAGTTGAGGATATTACCTTCAGTATTACTGAAGAACCAAAACCCACAACTAGAACATTATTTGAACCCTTACTCTTTCCCTCATAGATAGACATTTAATAACAATAGCTTCCCACTGCTTGAACCCAAATCTCACAGACTTTCCCCAGATAAACTGTTTGAGATAATGATGCCCATAGCACCTAACCGAGATTCCGAGGAAAACTCCAAATTTCAAGAAATTTTTATTGGACGGGCGCATTTTGTTGTTTTCTTCCACTGAGATGCTGATGAGGAGTGCATTGTTATTTAAATTTAGATGGCGCTTGACCTCTAGATATATGTTGCGATTCATACAAATTATATTAAACTCTTTATCTTCACGCCAATATAATTGTTCTTGAGGAAGTGCACGATATCTACTGAAGAGCAATATCTCTATGAACTTAACACATTGTTCTGTCTCATCGAATAATTCCTCGAAAACTGCAAATTACTGTTGTGCCCATTATGAAATCAAGTCTCCGTTCCTTTGTTTATGTTCTTTTGGATCAGGGTACGTACTGTTAAAAGTAATTTCTTTACACATTTATAAAAATTGCAGCCTTTCCTTTCTTTATAGTAGGCCTATCATTACTTTGCACAGTATTTCTAGAGTTCATGGTTAGTATGCAGCTCCATAGTGCAAGACTTGACAACTAATTTATCTTCTTGTCTTGAAACGCCTGTATAGGCGCTCTATAGTTCTTCGGGATTTACAGGACGGATAATAATGATGATGCAGCTCCAAACTACTAAGTACAACAGCTGGAAGTGTACCATCAATATCATCGGTCTGATACCACAACTACATGGTTTGGTGGGAGCTCGACGAGGTCAATTGTTTCATTCAATCATCTTCATTTTCATTATCCAAAGCTATGAAATTAGGATCTTAACAGTATCCTCTAATTTTTAAAATTGAAGAAAAAAAATCTATCATGAGCCCCAAATGGGGATCAGACTTCAAGTAGCCCTCACAAAAAGAAGAAAATAGTTATTAACGTAATATATTGTTAAATCTCATCTACAAAGATTAGGAGTGTTAATTATTTATATACAAATACAACTTACTGCTTTGTAAAAACACTGAAGTGGCGAAACCTTGAAAATCTTGACCTTGTCACGCAGATCTTTCACTATAACCAATCTGTTTTCAATAATTTGACAATCCCTTTGTGGACAAGTTTGTATATACAACTATATAAAGAAGAAATTAGGCCTGAAGACCTAAAATGGCTTCAAATATAAAATCCCTTAATTAATTGGTTAAAAAAAGTTGTAAATCACTAAAGGCATTGAAAAGAAGTTTTAGTAACTTTGGTATTGTAAATTAAAAAAAAAACAGTGTTTGGGGTATTGAGTTCTTGTCCGGTCTTTCCGTTTCTTCTAGTTATATCTTTGATATCCTCTCCCCATTCCATTCATTTCAAATACCTTCTTTGGGTATCTGTTGCCCTCAAACGAGTCATGTGATCCTGCCATCTTAGCTGTTTTCTTTCTAGAACATTAATTATAGTATCCTTTCTGTTATTATCTTCTTCACTACTCATCTTATTGTTAGCTATTTTAGCTACCCTTGACTTGGATCTATGTTTGTTATTGTCCATTGCTCTCCTGCATATAATAGTGTGGGAGTGCAGATAATGCATTTTTGTTTCTGCTGGTCCTTTTGTTATTTCCTTATCTACCCGTCCACCTTTACTTATTGAAGTTCCTATATCTATGTTTATGTCTATCTACCATTCGTTTTCCATTTTTGATATGTACATATGATTTATTTTCCTCTCTTCTTATAATTTATGGTTTTTCCATGTGTCTATAGTTGCTTGCAGTTGTTGCGAATTTTTTTTATCTTACAAGGGTGCTGTAAGTATAGAGTTCTTGTAGATAGTCTATGTATATGATAAAAAGTAAGAGGTTTAGATAGTTTTTTTGCTTGATCCCTTTAGCTACTGGAAACTCGACTGATTTTTATCCATTTGGTCTGTATTACTTTCCTCAGTTTAAGGGTTACCTGAAGCTCTGTAAGTACATAACACATATAGATCAAAGGCGGATTTTAAGTCCAGGAAAGCTAAGTATAGGGACATGTAAAACTAAAAAACTAAAACTAAATTATCTTCAATTCTATATGTCAATAAAGCAATCCCAAAAAAGTTCGAATCGTTCGAGATGTGATTACATCGGAAGATGTTGAGAATCTCGTGGATCTATCAAGTGCAAAATGAGAAGTGCTCAACAGAATGAGGGAAGGACTAGAAGCTGAAATACCTAGGATATGTACTTCGACAAAGCAGATACCAAATTCCCCAAAGTTATATTGCAAAATAAAATCGAAAATAAGGTATTGGTCGTAGACGACCATATTGGTTAAGAAATGGTATGAGGTGTCCAGTATAGTTTCGGTAAGTTGTAGGCAAGATGGATGTTTAATGATCTGCAACCTCGGTCAAGGGACGTACTAGAAGATACAAATTTCTTTCAGACTTTTGATAAAATTGTATCAAGTGCACTACCAAATATAAAAATGAGTAAGCAACAAACTCAACCAAACACATTTGCTCGAGACATTCTATTGAACATTTTTTCAACTGTGACTTCAGGAAATTTTGTTTGCATTAGTTAACAGTTTAACATTCCTCACAAAAATTAATAATAGTTCAGCACCTTAGGTTATCAGTCTGGAATACTAACGGCTTGACGCAACACAGGGACGAGCTTGCTTCTCTCTTTGTTGAACAGTATATTAATGTCATGTTCATATCGGAATTTACTTTTATCAATTTCATCAAGATTATGATCTCTCTGCATATAAACAAAAACATTCAAGTTATTAAAGATTAGACAGTTCTACTGTCAATGTATTGTCCTCCACGACACAGTAACAAGCAAGAGCAGCATGAGCACTTGTTTTGATGATTGGAAGGTAGATTTATTGCAGGAGGTGACTTTAATGCTATTCACGTACAGTGCGGTTCCAGGATTACCACGATTACAAGTACAAAACTGTTAAAATCCATTAATAATTATGTAAACTGAAGAGCCGACTTAATAACCTACGGACTTAAAACGCGACTGGCAGAACCAAAGAACCAAACTGTACAAGATTTAAAGACGTTGCTCACGGAATCGATTAATTATTCCCTTTGGAAGGCAACAAAGTGATTAAAACAACCAAAACAATATAATTCACCCGTTCGAACCGCTAATGGCAGAAGTAATTAAGAACTTTGACTTTTGTAAATCAGTGGAAGTGTTCAAATCATTTCTTCCCACCATTTCAGATAAAGAAACTAATGAAATTCAGTATCTAGACAAATATTTGCAAATGTACCTACCAGGCAAAAACATTATAATTTTCAAAAACTCCTGACTATGACTTAATTACAGAAAAAGCCTTAAAATAACTTCTGGAAAAAACGGATTAGAATCTATAACTCATTTGCTTAATGCCATATTAAGATTTTAGTATGACCTAATGCAAATAGAAAGTTGCAAGGGGCAAATCCAAAGAGGACGAAGGATCTTACAAACCAATTAGTTTCTTATCCATACTTTCTAAGGTCAGATAGTGACTATATTTGCTTGTAGTTGTCGCAGATTTCTTGTTATTACCAATATGTCGTAGTACGGATAGGGTTCTTGTAGATAGTCTCTCTCTATGTATATGAGAAATGATAGAAGGCTTAGACTGTTTCTTTGTTTGGTTCCTCTAGCTGTTTATAAATCTGATTTTTGTCCATTTAGTTTTGCCCTTCCTATTATATTTTTGTATAAGCATCATATTGCTTTCCTCAATTTAAGGGTCACCTGAAGTTTGTAAGTACTTCCCATGTAGAGATCAAACGCATATTTTAGGTCCAGAAAGGTTTCATTTTTACTTGTAGATTTCTTTATTGTAGTTCTTAATATGTATGTTTTCCTGTGTTTTTCCCCCGTGTGGAAAGCTGTTTGTTCATTAAGTATTTTTTTGCCTTGGTCTTAAACAAGTTCCTCTATAAGTTTCACATTTTTAATATAAGGATAAGAAGTTATTTTCTCACCCTTGTTTGGTTTTTCCTGGTTTCATGGATGTTGGAAGATTTTCGTTAAGCATTCTGTTGCTATGAGGTCTACGGGCTACGTTGTCTTCTCCCGGCAATTTTACAATTTTCATTTTCCCCCAGTTATTCAAGGATGCAAAAAAGGTTTCGCAGCCCTAGCTTTTATTCAAAAAAATTTTCATTGTGGTTTTGCATGGTTCTGGCACATTTTAAAGTTCTTCCATTTGTTTTACTGTTTTTTCTCTTTTCTAACTTCCTTTACCTACACAGGAAGATTAACTTTGTATGTTATTTATTTGCAACATCAACTATGTTTCGATCTGTCTTCCTTTTTTTGTTTTCTATTTGTCCGTCATTATAATAGTGTCAGTCAAAGATAAAAATTATACACAGGAGTTATGTATAAAAATTGCTAATCAGAACTAATTAATAAATATTAAATATTAAAAACATACAAATACTAATACTGAAAATCGTGTTGCATCACACATAGCTAATTTGATGATTAAAACTGTCACCTTCGAAGTATTTGGCTTATGTTGTGTTTACTCAATGCGTGCCCGAACCGGGGTTTTCCGCCTGATTAAAAATATACTCACGTAATAATGTTGCATACAATAAGAACCGTAAAAACCAAAGTAACCAGGATATCATACCAATTCGGTTTCTGGCGTAACACCTCATCGTCATCAGTTTCAGAATGAAACTACCAACAAATTAATCGCCTCAGGTATTGCGTTCACGATTGAAATTGATTAATAACTCAGGGTTTCTTAGTAGCGCAAATGGTGAAATAACATTCGCAAGTTCAAAGGCTCAACAAGTTGTATCTATGGCCAATATTTGATAATTAGTAAAACAGGAAATGCAAACAACTGAAAAGAAGAATTCTATAGAATCCTTCTATGCCAAATTTTACAGAACATGAATTCATGTACTTGCTAGCACTTCGCGATGAAAATTCTGTTGATAATATTTTTCAACTTAAGCAAAGATCTTTTGACAATTTCGTTGGGAGCTAAACTTTCTTTGATTCTTGGAGGTAAACTATTTTTGTGCCTTTGTATATATTGCAGTTGCCCCTCTTGTTTTTCCAAGACATTTTTTTGGATGATGCACCAATAAAATATCTTAATTGACTATCACTTTATGACTGACTCTATGACCAAGAAAACTGCTATAAATCATTTTTTGAAACATTCCGTAAAACGTATCTTTCAAATTTGTCCCTTTTCTTTAAGTTTAACTACCATGTTGGGGAATGAAATATTAAGAATAAAAAGGATGAGATGCATTGCTACGACGCTCACATTTCATTAGATGTTTCTGTGGATTTTCGAGGTTTCACAAAAATTATAATTTTTTCATCAACTTTTTGTAAATTTTGATACTAAATGAAGGATGTCCAGAATGTTCATCATTTTTATTTGATGTTCTGCTTAGATGGGGATGTTTCAACATCAAAATTTTAAATCAGTCATGTCACACTTATAGGAACATTTTTCTAGAACAGTAAATGTTGATTAGTTTTTTAACCGTTCTGTACATTTCTTTTGAGTTTATGAGGCAAGTGTTAACAATTAGTTCTATATCGGAGGCTTCTCATTCTTGATTATGATTTTTCTTTTCGTTCTTAGTTGGGAATATCACCGCTTTTCACCGTTTGAAGAGTATTGTGTTACAGGGCGGACGCAGAGGTGTCTCCGATTTTATCAGGTGATCTACTATAGTCACCAGAGGGCGTAAAGGTAGCAGTAACAAGTTAATAAATTCCTGGCCAGATAAAGAGTAAGTTATTAGGATCCTTCATATTTCCGTCGGAGCAGCGGAGTCTCCGCCCGAATGAATACCCAGTCGTCCCAAAAACGATGAAGTGGCGGAGCAGTTAGTCGTAAATCTGGAAGAGTGTATCATGCGATCTATACAGCAGTTGCGGCAAATGAAGAACAGTTAGGGTTCTTGCTAGCCGCGCAATTAGAATATCTTAATTTGTATCTGCGCCGGCCTCAGCTATCGGCTTGACCCTACTCTAATGTATTCTATGACTTTTAATTCATTCGCTGCTTTCGGCTGCTCCAAATATCGCCGCCCGGCAACGGAATTACAAATGCACTCCGGCCTCCAATTGATACAAAGCGACTATCTTGCTGCAGTAATTATTTCGCGATAAGAAAGCGCCGAGAAGACAGCAAACACGATAAGCTTAATTATAGGCCGCGCGAGTTCTGCTCGGAAAAGGGCGAAAAATCGGCAGCGAAAAATTAGGAGCGCCGCTCCTAATGAATCGGGAAAATTTACTTGCAGCGGCCCCCAAATTCGCTTAGTGTTATTATTTTACGGGGGAAATAGTGGCCTTAAATTGAGTCTAACGAGTCCTATTCAGCGGCCAATACGTGTGGAGCCAATCAATAGTGCATGAAGCATCGATTCGCCCTTGCGCTGCCGTCAACCTCCGTACTTTATTATTACGACGCGATCATTTAGCACTCTTACTTACGCCTAAACTGAATCATCTGCTCCATATACCTCGCCTCTTCCATATTCAAATGGCGCTCTAATATAATCGTCACACAGGGGCCGATTAAGACATGCTCGCGATGGCAATGCGGGTCTAATGAATTCAGTCTATAGGTACATGTCGCGGTATACCAGTTTAATTGCATTAATTGAAACTTCTCCCTCCCATCATTACGCATTGAACGTCCGAAGTGCCTTTACAATTTAACTCAATCCAACAAGTCAACCAAGACGTGTCTATTTCACTGAATTAAACCGCCTACAGCAAAATTCTCTAATTATCTGCCGGAAAAGGTGTGTTCTGGGAGTCATAAGTAAATTAGATCAAATTAACAAACCAAATTTTCGAATAGATAACAATGATAATGTAGCACAAGTTTCTGTGACAATGGAAAACACCAATGAAGGCAGATTCATCAAAATAACCAAAAATTATAGTTGGATTCAAAGATCTTACTTAAATTAATTGAAATAATAACAATGAAAGGTTATGGTCTAAAAAGTGTGTACCCAATTCTATAGAAACAATACTCCTGCAAAAGCCATCAAAACTTATAGATTACCTCATCGAACTCTATCGTAATAATAAGTTCAATAAACAACTATAGATAGATTGTAAAAAAATTACCTTTAAGAAAATTTGCGACGTGAATAAGTTCTATATCCATTGTGCTTTTTGATGCCACGAGGACATGCAAAACTAAAAAATCACTTTCCTATGATTGTTCAATCTTACATTCTATATGTTTAATAAAGCAACCCCAAAAAAGTTCGAGTTTGAAGATCCTGAGAACTCTATGGGTCTATTAAGTGCAAAATGAAGAAGTGTTCAATAGTATGAGTAAAGGACTAGAAACTAGAATATCTAAGGCAAATTCTTTGACATGACAAGCCCAATTCTCCAAGTCATAATGCAAGATAAAAAGGGGCTTTGGACGTAGACAAACATCTTGGTTCAAATGTTTTAGAGAATGATATGGAACATCCAGTATTTCATTGTTTCACTTGTCGATGAAGTGAAGGTTGCATTGATGATTACCAATCTCGGCCAAGAGAGGCATTGAAAGAAAAGGATCTTACATTCTATTTTACAGCTGATTACAACTTCTACCAAAAAAGTGTAGGTAATAAACTCAACCAAGCACATTTTCTCCAGACATTGTATTGAATCTTTTTTTTTAACTGCGACCTCAGAAAATTGGGTTTGCATCAATCAGCCGTTTGACACTCCTCATAAAACTAATAATGGCTCAGCACCTTAGACTAGCATTCTAGAATACTAATGGTCTGTTAAAACATAGACAGGCTTACTTCTTTCCTTGTCAATCAATATCTCGATGACATGCTAACATCAGAATCTAACTTTACGAATAGAGTATGGCACGCAGCACACTGCACAGCTATTATTATTAGAGACTATCAAAGATTGTGAACTCCTTACATACAAAGAAAATCATATTTAAGTTATTGGAGATTGAAGGGCTCTATTTTTAATTTCAGCAACAAGTAATTTCGAATATGGGAAGGCAGAGTTTTTGGCGGAGGTGAGTTCAACGTTCAACACGAATAGTGAGGTTCCAGGATTACCACCACTAAACGTAGAGACCTGTATAAAGTCATTAATGATTTAGGGCTAAACTGTTTACCAACTGAAGAGCCAACTTATTGGCCTACGGACCCAAACAACCCAACTTACTTGACTTTTGTGTAGTGAAAACAATTATTAGTTGATCACTTCCTAGTAATAATATCAATAAAAAAGACGCCTACGTTAAGCAAAAAAAGTACGAATTGGAATTTATTCAAGGACTGTCAATGGATATATCTTAAAAACATAATAATGATTAATTTGTCTTGAAAATCGTAGAAAAACGAAATAAAGACTTCGCAAAAGATGACAGATCATACGTTATCCGAATGACATCATCAGAACTTCAAATGCTCCTGACAGAAATCAAAAATCAAACTATGAAATTACTTTAGGGCGTTATCGCCCACGGAATCGATTGATTATTCGCTTTGGAAGGAACCAAGCGATTAAAACAACTGCCAATGGTACATGGAGAAGAAGTAATGAAGAACATTGACATTTGTAAACTAGTCTAAGTGTTCAAACTATTTTTTCCCACTATTTCAGATGAAGAAGCGATGAAATCCAACATCTAGACGCACCATTCCAAATGTACCTATTAAGCAACAACACTTCAATTATCAAAAACACGAATCGCTTGGCGTCCACTTAATTACGGGACAGATCCTGAAAGAATTTCCGGAAAAAGAATTAAAACTTATTACCCACCTGTTCAAAACAATATTGAGACTTCAGCATTACCTCACACAATGGAAAGTTCAAAGAGGCAACACCAAAAGTCTTACGAACCAATTAGCTTGTTACCCATACTTTCTACCAATTTGGATTCCAGAAACCACACGCCACAATTGATCAAATTCATTGAGTAGTAGACAAAATTACAAAAAACTTGGAGAATAAGAGGTATTGTTCAGCCGCGTTTATTGATGTTACAGATAAACTACCTCCTGACTTTTACCAAATTAAATATGACAAAATTCGGTCATCTCTCTTTTCCATTAGTCCCGATGTACCGCAGGGTGGCGTGTTAGGACCAATACTTTATTCACATCGCGACGATGGCATAATTGTTGACACATTTGTTGATGACACAACAATATTGACATCCCATTTTGATTCTAGCGTAGTTTTCCACAACCTTCAAAGTTATTTCAACAAGCTACAACTTTGGTTCCAAAGTGGCGTAAATAAAACAAAATTAGTTCTTAAGACCTTCACGTTAAGGAGAGGAACCTGCCCAACTATATCTTTAAAGAATCAACAAATACCAGCACCAAAAAACGCCAAGTAATAATAATAGGCGATTAATCTGGAAGAAACCTATCTGGATGAAACGTATGCAATTGGGAAAAATATTTCGAAAGATGTATTTGTTGATAGGGCACATAGACAATAAAATACTCCTATATAAACCTTCTGAAACCTGTATGGAGTTACGGAATACAACTCTGGGGAACAGCAACCAATTCCAATATTGCGATACTGAGACGATCCAAGCCAAAGAACTACGTTTGATGGTTGATGCCTCCTGTGATTATACAACGCGATTTGGACACTCCAACTACCAATAAAAAAATGCAAAACATAACAAATGCTATTATGAGTCAATAAGAGCTCACCAAAATGTACTAGTAGAATTACTAAAATCGACTACGAGGAACCGAGGCTCAATAGGTTCAAGATGGTAGATCTGACAAACAAATTTGTGTCAATGAGTGAATGATGTGTAATTTAGTGATAAAAAATTCTATTATACAAAAGGTGACTGTCAGTGAATTTTACTGACATGTTATATGTACATACCACTATACAGATTGTAGAAATTATAAAAAAAAGTTTAAGGTAATTGTTATCGTTAATCTGGATTCAATAATAAATTTGTTGCAACAAAATGGGCAAATCTGGAGTCAGATTCTGCCAACTCAGCAGAAAACAACAACTGAAAATATTAGTGCAGAAATAATGGATATTGAGTCAACTGAAGATAGCAAAGATTAAGAAACTTAATTGATTTTATTTCTAACACAAGGATAAATATCAAGGATTACTTAGTACCCATCTGTAAATAGAATGGAATATAGTATTTCTCAGAAGTATGAAAGTTAAATTATGTAAGGGACGCGGCTATGATAGACTGGTCGCGAGCGAACGCTCCTCTGTCCGGGGACCCAGCGCGCGGGCGAGTTCGAGTCTCTGGAAACCCATGGGTGTATCTGATGCTATGGTATTTAAGATTGCGTATTAGTAGGCACAACCTTTTTTTAGTATTAGTAATTATAGAATAATTTGTTTAAATATATTATTTATATTGAAAAAAAAAATGATTTACTGATCAAAAACATAAAATAACAAAAAAAACTAAAAAGTTTTTTAAGGTTTTTGCTGTCAATGATGGTATTTCCACAAAAACCCATTTTTAATATACAAATGAAATTGTTATCAAAATCTTATTGTTGTATCAAGTGATATTTAACTTTATATAATATTTAAAAGGCAACGATTTTTAATTGTATTATTACAAGGGCGAATCAAACATAAACTGAAATTTCTTTTTTACGCGTTTTTAACGTTGTAGGGTAACTTGAATTACCGTTTCTTTGGACACTATCACGATCTTAGAACAAGAGGTATCACCGTTCGTTACGCAAAAGGTTTTAGGAGGGCGAGAAATTTAAAAATTAAAGTTACCAAAGTTACCAAAGCCACCCAAGAACCAGCATCGTTCGCCGTCTTTTTACTTTAAAAAAGGCTTTATGATTTTAAATGCGGAATTTTGTATATAAATGTTTTTTATTTATCAATAAATTTTAGTCAGTTTCAAATGATTAGAAAATTGTAGACTTTAAGGTTTTCAAAAATAGAAACACAATAAAGATCTTGGGGCCTCCCTCTTCCCTTTCTTCTACCCAATCATAAAACATCTAATCATGTAACACCTTGATGTCAGTGTCATCCATTGATCTCGAAGAGTGATTGAATTGAACTTCGTTGGCTATCTTTAAAGACATGAAGTAAAATTTGTGGCTTCATAAAAGGTGTTTTTTATAAAAAAAAAGTCTGGGCGGGTTAAATATTAAATAGTAAAATAGTTTGATCCGAATTAGTCAAAACCCAACTCATGATACAAAAAGCAGTTGTTGGGTAAATGTTGAATCATTTTTGGTTATCAACGTTTCTAAGACATTGAGCAGAAGAAAACTTTTTTGGTTAAAATACTAAAAGTGAACAAAATTCAAAACAGTTACATTGAAGTATTTTAATTATATTGCAACTAATAAATAATTCTACATTAATATAATTAGTTGCAGTCTTAAAGTTCATCCCGATTGCATTACTCAAATTTTTACCACACAAAAATCACAACAGGCGCACTATATTCTGCTTTGCATTTCACTAAGTCCACTAACTTTTGAACTATTGTACTATTCCAACCTGATCCAGTAGCTGGATTGCTTCAGTACTGATATGGTTATGGTCTAATCTCGCCCGCCACCATTTACATCCCTAGGTCTCGATATAGATGACTATTTTCGACGTAGCAAGGAGTGTTTACTAGTTCTTTAGCACCTTGTTCTAAAAAATTTATATAACATATGTTGCTGTCACTAGCACAGTCCCACGGTTGGCAACCATATATCCAAACAGGTTCTTCTTTCTTCTTTTTGATGTTTTCCTTCCACTTCAGTATAGCATCTATATTCATATCTAAATATTTCAAGGTGTTAGCATATAGAATTACATGTCCGTTGATCGTCAATGGTAACTATTTGGTCTTACAGTACATAAAATTAAAATGGACAGATTTATTCTCATTAAGTTTTACGTCCCACTTTGCCTGCATACAAGTACATTGAAACTTATTGGTATATAGCTCTTCACCTCCAGTTGTGAACATACTTGTATCATCTGCAAATGCAAAATTTTAGTAACAAGATTAGTCTTTAGTTAGTTCCAAGCCAGGGTACCACACCTTATCAAATGCTTGGGTTACGACCAAGAATTTGGCCAAGCAAATAATCTTTTCTTTAAGGGCCTTTTAGATAACGTTGATGATTAGATGAACTTGGTGTACAATTGTATGTTTATTCCTAAATCCCAATTAATGGCCCGGAATGACCTCTTTTTATCAATTCACTCTCTTCAAAAGCAATTTCGCATGCAGTTTGGACATAACTGGTAGCAAAGAGATGGGTCCATACGATCTTCCAGCACAATGGCACGTGCTTAAGCCGGAAAATTGCTTTGGGTCTTCTCCATTTATGAGATCATATCCTGGAGATTTTCTGGGGTTTAGGTATTGTCCAATCTCCGTTGCCAGCTCCTTCGGGAAAGTCAATGCTATATTTGACATATATTATCTAAACGTGTATTCAAGGCGGTAGCTTCAGCCTCATATTAGACTTCATCGGGTTGAGAAGTTATTTCGCGATGGTCTGCGAAAAGATTTTCGTTGTCTTGGTTGCCCCAAGTACACATTTCTCCAGACTCTCTCAGGAGTGGGAGATGGAGTGTATTATAAATACGCAATATAAATTGATGATTTTCTCAAGGATTATGATGATTTTCTTCAATTTAGAATTACAGCAGGTCGTATCTTTAAGGATAAAGTGTCTTGAGTCCTGTGGGGGATCTTTTACCTAAGTCGGATGCATGTAACATACTCAGATATGTGATATGATCAACTGGAATGGTCAAATAGCATCCAAATCTAGAATAATCTTATTAACTGTTGTTGGGAAAAATCCTCCTTCAATTTTATGTATCAAAGAAAAAACACCAATACTGATGACATAATAGTAGCTTACAACAGGTAAAGATTTTCGTTGAACTCTTGATGGACTGCATTCCATTTATTGTTGATATGCTCCCCTAATTCAGGCAGATTCTTTAAATAGATATTTCCGTATTCTTCGCGCAATGATATTCTAGATATTTTTCATCAGTGATCAGTCATGGGAGAGTTCCCACTCTAATTATTGAAGAAGGTTTAATGTGTTACGTTCCACATGTGGTCGAAGGTTTTATTAAAAGATTATTTGGGGCATCCTCTGAAGAAAAAAGATGACTAAATAAGACCGCGTTGCTGTAGATATAACTGGTAATGTTGCCTCTAACTCTAACTACAGATGACCCGTTATCATAAGTGATAGTCTGCCATATCGTGATATCCACAATTAACGTTGTATGTAGTCTTCTTGCTCCCTTTCTCCGAGTCTATGACCATCGTTTCGATTCTATAATATTCGCGTGTCTACAAACGCCTTTCCGTTGCTCATTGTAAACCTTCGCTGGCCGTGCAGAGAAGTCGATGGTAATTGCAAAAACAGACGTCGTGCTGTTAGTCTCATTGGGAGTAATCGACGTCAAACAGAGAAGGTAGACAATTAGAACGGTGTAATGTGCACCGCAGTTGCGTTGAGCCATTTGAAGTTTGCTCCGGTCTCTAAGTCCAAGCCTCTGAAGGTAACGACCCTCTTGGTTCGTTGTTTTAATGAACGAGTACCTTCTTCGACCCGCTGAATCCATATATGCGCTACAGTATTGCTCTAATCGTCAATTTATTGTAAAGAAACATCACTTTATATACGCCCTCTTTCAAATTCGTTGACTTGTTGATAATGTACTGTATAAGCTGCACAAACCAAATTTGATTAGCTAAAAATGCTTATGCCTATCTAACAAGTGATATCGCTACTTCCCCCAAACCTTCTACCTACAAAACGACTTCATTAAACCTTGGTAACATGTTTATTTCATTAAAAAAGTTTAATTTCATTTTTTAGTGTTTCAATATCAATAAACTTCCCCAGCGCTACCTTTTTAACTGGAAAATTTAAAATCAAAAGTGGCAACTCTTACCACAAAGTAAAAAGTGAATTATCTAATTGGGTATCTGCTAATCTCAAAGGTACTGTCGTAAAACTAGAATTCTTAACAATGGGTGTAAAGGTGAATCTTAAATTACAAAAAGGCTCAAATTCATTGTTAATATCCACTATGTTGACAATGAGTTGCTCAACTCTTTCGAAAAGATTTTTAATATGCATGAAAATAGTTGCATATGTACATACATTTTGAGGGATCCAAGAGTGACAACCAAATTTACATTATAAGATATCATGTTGTTGAGGAAATCAATTTTTTAAGAGTAAAATTAGTGAAACTTTCTTTCAGCTATCAGCCTCTGAATATTAGAGAAATGTAAGTGTGCACCAAAATGATTAAAAGATAGATCTGAAACCCGACACGCGAATGAGGTACAGGGAATAGGGAATAAGAAGACTGAAGACTTAAATACGTCTTCAGATTTTTCATATGACTCTGATTTTAGTTTAGATGGAACACTAAGTCAAAAATACTTTGAAATGGAAGTTGTACTTAACGACTATATTCCCTTCACATACTTTAATACAAATACTCTTAAAAAAAACAGGAAATTTTAGTGTCGCTAGACACTGCCCATTGCACTATTAATTGGACATTCGTAAATAGGAGCTTATCATGAAAGTAAATCTTTATTGACTATTATGAGCAAGCATAGTCGTCGCGGTTCATATTAAATTTCTAATTACACTTTTATGATTATTGCCGTACGGTTTAAAGTTCAGTTTCGATCCAAAACAACGCAGCTGAAGAAGTGATACTTTTTAAGCAAAAATTGTTCTGCATTCCCATACGCGCAGGTAGAGGCGCGCGTTACTATCTCACGTATCAACATAATTACGATTACACTAATCAGTCCACATAATAAAAGTACACACCGGCTCGCATACTAAGCGAACGCGAGTGTAGGAATCTGCGCGTTCTGGAATATTCCTGTTCCTATATGAAGCAAATAAACGTCTCCTCTGAGGTGGCTGCAGCGACATATTTGGCTCGGAGATGCAATCGAGGCTATAAAGTGCGCGCTGGAGAATTGATAAGGTTATCTGTAGACCACTAATTGAAAGCTAATTGGGCAACTCCCGCAGTTAAGAGCGAATGAGCGGCGCCCCGCCGGCACAATGCAGATTTAGAGTCGTGTGTGGCGCAACTTACTGGCCCGGGGCCTTGATAAACTGCGGCCGCGATCCAAATTACTGCACTACCAACCAATTGTCTGAAGATTTAGTTGTTCACGGATTACCCACCTACCTTCTTTATTGTTCGCAGAGCAGCGCCGTTCTTTTCCCGCGCCGGATGCCGTACTTCTTGGCTTCCACGTAACTAATGGAACGATAAACTCCGAACGTCCCAACAAAGCTGGTCGAGCTGATTCCTTCAACTCCTACCATTTTTTAAACACTTACTTCTTTGAAGTCTTAATGAGCAATGCATTACAGGCATTGTCTTGAATATCTTCTTATATCTGTTATCTCTTAATAGTTCCAAAAAACTGTGTTCATCAAAAAGATGTATTTCATTACAACTATAGTCTTCAACAATATTTTGTAGTCTAATACTAATCTATAGATTCGCATCTATTTTTAATACCACTTTTTAATGTATTAACCACAAAGCCTGACTATACCACTTAAAATGAAAGTGTAACGTTGACAATATCAAAGAACTTCTAAGTAAAGCAACTTAGTGCTCCTATCATAAGCAAAACACAACTTAAGTTTACAAACAAAAAATATTTAGAAAATTTTGTCTCAAAACAAAAACGACGATTGTAAGTAGGCAAGAGAAAACACATCAGATAAAATTGGAAGAAACAACAATGAAATAGATCAACAAGTTTATGTACCTAAGGATAAGAAGAAGAAATAGATGCAAGAACGGGAGCAGCAGAAATACCCTTCAACGCAATAAGCAACACCTTTGTCGGGAAAAAAGAACTATCCAAAGAAGTAAAAACAGAAATTTTCAAGAAAGTAGTCACTCCAATCCTCACTTAGGAGTCCGAGACACGGACTCGTATCACAGAACCAGGTAAGCAAAATTCAAAGCTCAGAAATGAAATTCCTAGGAAAAACAATAGAGAAATTAAAGAAATGGGAGAAAAAAACCAGATAGTTCGAAGCAAAACCTTATAAAAAGGAGAAAAAAGAAATACCGAGAAGAAGGTGGGTAGAGGAAGTGAAAGGTACAGCAGAAAAACCTAACACGAACTAGAATAAAGTGAAATAAAAGGCACAACACAGAAAAGAATGGAGAAAGATATGCAGACGAAAAACACAGTGACTTTACGTTAGAATATTGATCATTCCCTCTCCATGCCTCACAATTGTATGCTTGTTCTTTTTGTAGGTTTCTTACATTGCTCTTCGTATCCCCTCGTTTCAAGATTTTTCATTACTTCAGTTTTCTTTCATTTGCTCTTATTTTGTTTCTAACCTCTTTATTTGTGATTCTGTCTAATCTAAATGTTCTAGAACTCTTCACAAATAATCTTGTTTTTATCGTCTTCTTCAATTCTCAATTGAGATACTTTTATCCCACCATAGGGAGTTCAAAGCACCTACGACCTTTCTAGAGCTTCGAATTCTATGTTTAATTTCTTGTCTTCCTAAACCATCTTTGTCTACATGTTTAATTTGAGTTTTTTCATTTAGTACTACTTCAAATTTAGCTTCGGAGTTTACTACTAGATATTCTATCTCTTGTAGGCTAATTTGTAGACCCCACTTGGTATATTCGTTATATAGTCTCTTTAACATAAACATCTTGGGCCATCATCACCTGATCGTTTGCAAAGTTAATGGCAAATAAGGACTTGTCGTTGATTGGTATTCCAATTCCGTCACAGCTTTTCTTCACTTTTCCAATGCTACTTCGATATATAAATTAAAAAATAATGAAGATAGGCTACACCCTTGCCTAAGTCCCTTGACCATTGATGATTTTGTGCAACAAAAAAGATATTATCTTTGTAAAGTTCTTGTATAATACTTAATAAATACGAATTAGTTCCTGTACTTCCTAGTACTTTTCACAGTTTGTTTTTAGGAACATTGCCCTATCCTTGTTGAAAATCTATATATGCTATATGTATTTCGTCATTTTTGGTAATTTTCCTTTCAAAAAGCTGTCGGATTATAAGGAGACTAGCTGTGCAAGAGTGAGCTGGAGTAAAACTACGTCTGTCCTCACCTGTAGTATGTTTTACACTATCTCTAAGTTGGTTCTGTAGTAGTTTTGTAGAGAGTCTGCTTAAAGTGCAATTAATACTTAATTCTCCTATAATAAACTAAGGTAATGTAAGCTGTTTTCCATTTTACTGAGATATACCGTTGTTGCATACAGTTATTTGTAAGTATTCTGATTCTTTCTAAAAAAGATTAAACAAATAAACCATATACATTTTTTGTCTTCAATTTAGTTTATTTAAATCAGGATGAGATGAGTTCCTCACACCACAAATATAACTTCGTTTTTTCTAATTTCTCATTTCTAGAACCCCACCAACTAATGGTCTTCAGCAGTCTCCTCGGTTGTGTATCCTGTTACGGTTTCTGAGAGTCGTGGAAGCACTAAGAAAAAGCCAGGATGTTTCTCAGCACATTTGTTACAGCCGTTTGTATTGCTACAGTATCTTCATAATAATTTTCTGTCAGCGAAGTTCTGACAAGGAAGTTCTTTCCAACAGTTCAGCTGCAATTGTCTGTCTGGTTTCTTCTATCAGTCTGTTAAGGACTACTTTTGCATTAAGTTTCCGTTTCTCTAAGTCATTGTGTAAAACTTACTGACATATACCCTTACTTAATTTCACTTTCTTTGATAACACGACAGTCTTCTGACTCTATATGCCACATTAGCAGCAGTATGTGATGTTGATAACAACTCTGACCTTGTCTTGCACTGAAACATTTAAAGACACTGCCTTTCGGTAATGCTACCTCACCATATGTTTATTGTATCATATTTCATATTTTATTAGGAGTTTCCCCCAGCTGCACAGTTAACTCTCTGCTCGGAATCCGATATCATCGCATCACAAATATAACTTCCAACTAAAAGCGCCAGCAAGTCGAACGGTAGCTTGCTAAGCACTATCCTACCACCTAGTGAGTTCACATGGAAACACTTCCAAGGCCATGTTCATTCAGAACACAGCATGTGATTGACTAACATATATTTCTTGTATTTGAATACCACATGTAAAAAAATTTCGAGAAAGGTTGCATTAATTTGCTTGTTTTTCATATTACAAACAAGTTTTGGGAGATTATCGACATCGCATTGCCTTTTTAAAGATAACTGCTGATTAGCGGTTGCTGAAACTGCTGTTGAGGTTGGCGTAAGCTACAGTAGTGCCAAAACGTTATTCTCCTTCATGTCAACGTCTGATACGATTACTTACTTACTCCTTGGTTCTACAGAACATAAAGAGATTTCACTTCTCTTAAGAACTTTCCAACTACTTGCTATTTTTACAGAAGTACGGTCGTTACCCGCATTCCAATTTTATGGAATCACTTTCCGAAAGAGACGATTTTCATCACTCTTTACTTTACATGTATGGCCGGCTATTTTACTCTCTCTCGCTTCTTAACGTTCACTACGTTCTTCCTCCATTCTTTTCTATTTGACGCGTCCTCTTTCCATTTTAGTATTCCTACGGCTTTTAAGTCTTTTTCAGCTTCTTCTAACCATCTAAGTCTTGGTCTGCCCCTCCCTCTCGTTTAACCTTCTGGTTTACTATTTAAAATCTACTTAATTCCCCTTGTAAATTGCAAACGTTCCACGTACCCCGTCTGATACTCTATAGCTGCCCAAACTCATTCAAGGTTTGTTTTGGACTACACTCTCCACAGTTTGGACGTATCGCTCTCAGATTATCACTTATTTGGACCACAATAGACTTAAAAAAATTATTTCGATTTTCTTTTGATTTATATAGATGTATATATATTTTGGAAGGTCAAGTCTCACTGCCAAGTTGTTGCGCACCATTTCTGATAGGAGTAATAATGCAACATTATTTAAAAACCTTATTCTACCCCTAGTTTGAATTGAATACCAGTAATTATGAGTCTGCCTGGAAATATCCACCGTTCTTGAAGGCCAAGACAACTTTATACACGATATTCAAATTAAATCGATATTATATTGAAAACATATATCAAACATGATCAGTCTTTGAGATATTCAAATATTCTCTTTCTAGTTTTGGGTGCAAATGAAATGAAAGTAATTCATAGGACCTTCATACACGCCATATAAACATGCAGCAATAACAAAACGGACACACATATCTCCCACATTCGTCGGAAAACCCTAATGCTTCATGCTGGCCACGGAACGGCCAGCCGAGGAGAGCCGGAAAGTAGGCTAGCCGGCAGACAGTAGGCAAGCGGAGAATTACGCCCGCAATGTAATCCTAGTTTCGGGGTGCAAAATTATTGCCGCCTCTAAAAAGCCCACGCTAGGGAGGAAACCTATTAAGCAACAGGGGAAAAATAAAAGGAAAGCTTCTTTGCCATGCAGATATGGAGCAGGCGTTTCAAAGGCCCTCGGAATTTTAAACATTAAAGTCGAGTGCGATGACAAAAATATTTCGCATTTCGGGGGAATTCCTTCGCCCTATAATTCAGGCTTATAAAAATAGGCTTAAGGAATTTGAAAAATTTAAGAAACATGAGCATGAAGTAGTAGGTAGGTCAAAAAGTTCTCCTAAATTTTGCTGGTACTTAACTATAAAAATTCTAAAGTATAAAAGTTTCCAACAGAATATTATATCACACTTATTCATAACTATAAAGATAATTAAAATAAAAAATTAACCATCATATTCTCCCGACTGTAAAGTTACTTCATTACTAAAAAAGAATTACAACAAAATAATCAAAATAACATATATACATACAGACAGATGACATAGAAACCTAATACTGCATTAAGAAAAATCCAGTTTACCTTAAAGATATAATTGTATCAGCAAAAAGAATACAAAAGAGGTTAAAGAAAAAAATTGTTTATTAGCAAAAATAAGCGAAACTATGCAACACCATAGCAAACCAAAAAAAGAGATAAAGAACTGAAACAATCTAAGGCAAAACAATTAGAAATGATAATGCATTTGACATCATATTTGAGAAAGGGGAAGAATTATAACAAATGAAGAACTGATAAGTATTTCTGCTCATACAATTTTTAAATGTATAGTAGGAGTTTAAAAAGTAAGCTCACCTAACAAAAAATTTCTTCCCTATCCCACTAATAATGGAGACTAGACAAAAAATGTTATGATTATCAACATCTACAAAAAACCAGCCAGAAGAAAAGAACAAAACACTTGTCACTTTTTCTTTAGACCAAAAAACTCAACAAACAAAATTCTTTTATCTATTTTTCTTCCGTTTTAATTTTAATATTTTTTTGGGGTCTTTGGAATCTTATTAAATGCCCTCCAGTTATATTCCAAAAATAACCCCGTTTTTTTCTGTAAGGCCCAGATGAATGTATTATATATTATTTTCTTCGACTAGAGGGTTATAAAGTTCTATCACAAAATTGGTGCAATTTTACCAATTTTGACCTACAAAAACTTGTTAAAAACAACTTTTCTCAGTAGAGAGTTAACTTTTTTTACATTGTATGGTTTCCAACCCCATAGAATCTGCAGACCACAGATAATTGGCGTCCAGACGCATATGAGTTTAAAGATTAAAGTCTTGTAAGTTTTAGTTTAGAAAATTAGCAGCTGGGGCGTTTTTTCAACTCTCATTGAAAAATTCCGTCATAGAAAATACTGTTTATTAACTTTAGTATCATTATTTTCCCCTCTCCAATGTTGGTAAAAGAAAATTGCAAAACATAACTGCCAAAGTACAAGAGATTTAGTAAGCGGGCTCATTAACTTAAAGATATCATCTATAGATATTTATTTTAGTTTCGTGACCTCCAAACATTTCCAAAACATATAATCTGTTGTGCTCATAATAATATGTATCTTCTCTTTTGTTATTCTAAACGACAAGGAAATAATTAAGTTTAATAATTCCTCGGATCACCATTAAAACAAAGCCACCAATCAACCCAATTACTCTTAAAGTAACAACAGAATAACTAAGACATCTAAAAGTAAGAAAAACACAAGGAATCTATCTTATAACTCCGAATATGCTGAAAGACTTGCCAAGGAAAGATACAAAACTAGTAGCTTACTTATTTAATGCATTACTGACCTTCCAAGTTTAAATTAACGAATAGTATTCCTATTCCAAAACTTGGAAAGGATCTAACTAACGTCAAATCTTGCAGACACATCATTTTACTCTCTGCTGAATCAAAATTAGTAGAACAAGTAGTACTTCGAAGAAATGATCCTGATTGTACACCTCAGAATTGGATACCTTATCACCAGTTTGGTTTTTGTCGCGCCTACGCTACAAACCAACAGTGTCACCACATACTACAACTCATCCTCAATATTCAAAATAATAAAGAGTATTGTATGTCAGCATTTCTTAACATAAGTCAAACCTCCAATAAGGTTTACCATACAAAATCACTATACAGGATCAAGAAGAAAACTTAACAAAAAATCAGTTATTTGAATATTTAAGTAATCAACAATTTAGAAAGCTGAAGTACCACATACCACTTTTTTAAGACAATTACTCTATCTACTGTTTACATCAGATCTCCTCACATCGCCAAACACCATATTTAGCACATTAGGAGATGACACGTACTTACACTTATTTGTTCAATAAGCAATTTCTGCCCTTCAAAATTGTTGTTTTAGAGATGTTGCTCGTGTGCTGGAATATTAAAGATAATCAAACGAAATCCAATCACACCATATATATATCTAACTAAAAGTCCATGTCCACCAATCCAGTTAAATAACGTCCAAATTTCTCTTAGATGTTAGTCAAATATTTAAGATTGCGCCCTGACAAAAAACTGCACTGAAAAGAATACAACAGCAAGAAAAGAACGTTAGATAATTAGATGAAAGTCTCCTTTTATTATATAAATCAACAGTTAGGTCAATTTGAACCTATAGGGTTGTGCTGGAAAATCCAACATAGCTTTTATTCAAAGATATCAATCTAAAATTCCAGGAGCAATGGTTGAAGCACTTTGTTATTCACAACAACCTCCATCTACCAAAAAACTTATCTGCGAAGAAAAAAATTAAAAATCCACTCTTATATCCTTTTTAAAAAGACACGTTGAAGAGAACACTTAAAAGACCGCTGTCTACAACATTAATAGGAACTAGTAGATCTTTAGATTTTTAAAACCAACAGACAATTTTTTGATTCACCTATGACAATTTTTTTTTACTTTTTATGTTGGAGAGAAAAAACTTAGTCTTGTAGTTGTAGTTTTCTTCTTTAATTCATTATAAAAAAACCAGAAAGACTTTAGTCGCCTTATATTTACCGAAGGTTTGTTTAGGAATAAAACCATAACTTCTCTATCCATTTAAACAATCCTTATTTAGTGACAAAAGTCGTTCAACCTAAGAATTACATAAAGCAAGTTCATATTAGTAGGATTACTAGAAGGCTAGTGGACATCAAGTGCGTTCAATTTGTTTGTCAATAGGGAATACAAGCCAACAATTAATAAATGACTATTTGAACAATTAAAAAAACGTCTTTGGCTTCAATTCCGCCCAAAAGTACTGATACTCCATCCTAAAAAATAGGAAACAAAGTATAATTTGTTGAATCTTGGATTTGTTTGCAGTGCAAAAATGCAAGATAACGAGTACAGTAGAGAGCTAATAAAACCTTTCATATAGACTATTTTGAAGGTGATGTAGACATTCTGAAGAGTTAAAGAAATACTTTAACCAAAGATCACCTGAAGCGATCAACTACCATATAGACTCCTCTTTCTATAGAGCAACATCTAAATTTTAGATTCAGAAGAGTTTATTTGATCGAACAAACCGTTTTTTGTGGCAAGAAGTCTTAAGCTCAAATACTTATACCCTACATCATTAAGTAAAAGATTTGATCATTTTAAAGATACTCTTTTCGTTCAAATCCAACATACTTTCAAAAAAAGTAAAATCAACATGCACCAAAATAAGTTTGCTCAAGTGTTGAAAATGTCCAGACTTCGTCGATACTTTCAAAAATGTTCTTGTAACCTCGTCTATTTTCAGATAAGTTTTGATAACCTATCATGTTGTAGCAAAGAAAAATTTCGACCTATCTGTAATTTATCCTTAGATTCAGCAGTACTTCGAAAGTATTTTTCTTTGGTACATTATACAGGATGTTCTACAATACTTGAAGGTTCATAGAGCATGTGCTACGGCAGCAAACAAATTTTATAAAGTCTTAATATACATAAGTCCGCAAATCAACCGTTTCAGAAATAACAGTGATTCCTTTGCAATAGTATAATTTGTTATATTGGTTTTGCAATAAAAAAGATACAATGTCGTCTTTCCATATTCACACAGCGTCTACATCTTCGTTCAAAGAAAACCAGGGTTTTGCTTGAATTATTTGGCAACAGTGTTCTATTGGTGCAAATCTGGAAAATCGTTTACCAACCAAACTTTTTAAATAACCCCAAAAACAAAAATCTAATAGAGTTACACCGAAAGATCTTGAAGACTATGAAATAGAACCCTCTTGTCCTATTTAGCTCCCAAGTCGTCATTTAGAGTAAAATGCGGTGGAGTTCCATCAAGCATAAACCAGATATTTTAGTCTCATTTGAAGGTAAATCTTGCAAAAGTTTAGCAAGAGTAGTTTTAAAGAAATCAAGGTATCCAAACCTTGTTAACCTTTTTCAATAACCTATCTCATATCTAACAACCTAACCAGATATTTAGACTGAAACACTGTGATGGTTTCGACGACGGCTTGAGAATTCTCGTAATTGTTGTGAAAATTAAAAATTTTACTTTAGTAAAACCATCTTCATAAGTAGAAAAGATGTTAGCGACGAAGTCTAGACGGTCAACAGCTTTTTGTAAAAACCATTGACAGAATGTTATTGTTGTTGATAATTCCGAGGAGTAGGAGCTTGTACTCGTTGTATATGGTAAGGGTGTAGAAGTTACTTGTGGAAAGTCCTCCAAACAAAATGTCTGTTATACTTCCAACATTTGTTTTGGGATTTTTCATCAACAATATTTACAATTTGTTTTACCTTTGGTGTCTTTACCAACAGACCTTCCTTTCAACAAATCAGTTTCGTTTAGTTGTTGAGGAAACGTTTGAACGTCACATGTGCAGGCAATTGCCGATTGGGAAACGTTTCAGCATAGAAACGATGAACACTAAAAGCATTCTCCTTGAACAAGGTATGTGACTCAAAGTTTTTACCGATAAGTACAAGTGTAGTCATCTTGGAAAAGGTTGATTTGCGGACCTATGTATTGAGAAACCTTTTAACTTGTTTTCGGCCATATCACATGTCACATAAATTTTTAAATGTTACTTTGAAACATCTTATATCATCAGAATATGAAAGCGGTTCTTGACTCATTACGTCTCATCTAAGATTCGGGGCGATGTGGCAAGCACTGCTCCTTAGATGGGCGCGTTATTATCCTTTGTTTGAAGTAGATACAGGTACTCAAATTTTTATAGCGACTGAGTAAACTAAATTGTTAAAAAATAATTGTAAAACGAGTCTGTATATATTTTCCATGATTGCATGTCCTTCATCTGTGACCGGCCCTTACAAAGCACCTTTCAATTGCACCCTGAAAGAGAAGCAGCCGCGTGTATAAATTTGTCTAGTTAGTTACACAAAGTCCCCCAATTTTCTGAAGAATAAGCTCTTACGGCCGCCCCCTTCTCATTAAGCGATTATAATTGCATTTGTCTTTCCAATTATGCGTGTCACCGAGACCATAAGAAGGGGCCGTATCACTTCTGAAAATGATCCCCCTGAAAGTTTAATTTTTAAAAGTTGATCAATCGCCTCGCCTCTCGGCGTACTTGTCGGCCCATAATGTATGCAAAGGTAGTCCGTCCGCTCTTGTTCCCCCTTGTCAACTTGATTAAATTGCATTCATCGGGGAAACACTCGGAATAATCTCCGGCGTTTACTTTACAATTAGCGGTAATCAAAAGCTTGCAGTTAGCCGCGCCGGCTACTCGCAGCACTTGAGGTGCGCGAAAATTTGCCCGCAAGGGCGCGCCTCGGCTGCGCCGCACTTTCGGATCTAAATCACAAATCTGTATTAAATATAGCTCCCTTGCGGGTTCATCTTAAACCTCAGACAAATGGTTATTTATTTCTTTCCAGGCGGGACAGTGATTGGATCGCAGAAAGGCTGCGGCCGCGGCAGGCCTTATCAAAAGCATATGCGGAGCGACGACTAAAAATGCAATTCGGCGGCACGACGCCGACGGAAGCACCCTATTTAAAAATGGAGATGACAGAAACAAATGTGAATCGCAATAGCTGTGAAATCGGCCGGATCGAATCGTTGCGTTTGAGCGGATTTCTGAACACGCAAAACCCTGCAAGGCGAAAAATTGCGAACGCGATGTACAGGATGCGTTTGAAGTGTGCATAAATTTAAAAAAGTTGCTCTTATTTATTTCAACTGAAAAGTGCTGCTGATACCTGGCCAAAATCCCTAGCCCCTTACAGAACAAGCCTCATTATACGTCCGAAGCTCCTACCATTTCTTAGAAATTCTCAAATCCTTTCCCATTCGTGAAGATGATAAAATGGCCAATTTTGAAGTCTTCCTTTTTACTAATATACCCGCGCCAAACACCTTGAAGCTTCAAAAACTAATCACAATCTGGAAGAAGATACCCTCAAATTAATTAATCATTGCCTATCCAATACCTACCTTATCATTCAAAATAAATTTTATAGTCAAATCAATGGTGCTCCTATAGGTTCCCCAATTTCAACTATCGTACCAAATTCGTTTATGCTCAACCGATTTTGAAATAAAAATCCTTGCTTTGTTTCTTTTGAAACCTACCTTTTGAATGACAAGACACGTTTTCATCTAACTTCACACCAACATGAAAGTCAAACAAAACAACTTCTCCCTTTTTGGACACTCTCATGATAAAAAATCCTTCCAACGACAGCTTCCACTATACAGAAAACTCGTCATTCCTTTGCAGGACGTAGGAAAATTATATAGTCTTCTCTTTGTTTGTTTTGCGTTCCGCCGTCCTCTTCCACGTTTCTTTTAGATAGGTCCTCTTTCATTTCTCTTGGGATTTCATGCCAGGGCTGTCTTACACACTCCCAATCTTTCCTTTCTTAGGGTATGACCTAACCGTCCGAACTTCCTTCTTCTAATTTCCCACTTCACATCGCTTTGGCCCGTTTTTTCCCACAACTCATTGTTTGTTATCGTCTTTGCCCACCAAAGTTTTACAATTAATTGTAGGCACCTGTTTATAAAAGTTTTCAACTTGTGTTTTATTATAATTGTGGCCAACCACGCTTTGGAACTATATAACACTTCTCAGTTACGTGAATCACTTTCTATTATTTCGTTTTTAAAGTTAGTTGCCTTGGTGCTTCCACTTTTTTTATGTTTCTTCTTTATGTTTATCTCTACTCCCACCTTCTTTGCCTTTTCTTGTACCACACTAATTTCATCATGTATGTGTTTGGCATCATGTAAAATAAGGCATGTCATTTGTCAACAGCTTAGCTATACTAATGATTATCACCCTGCTCAAATCCCCTTGGTTGCAAAATACCTTCTCATCAGATCTTCAATTTCCGATACTAAAACTGAAGTTAATACCCTCGCTAAAACTCTAACACAAAATTGATATTCCAAAAAACACCTTGACCCACACCATTAAAAATGTATAAATAAATATAAAGGCATTATAAAAATTCGTCTGTCAAGTACAACCATTTCAAATTATCACCAAACTTAATATTAAGATGTAAAATCAGACAGATATAGCCGTTGCGACGGACTAGAAAAAATTTGTTTATTTTATCCGAGTTTTTCGAACTTCGGAGTGGAACTAATCATTAAGGCAAGAAGTTCTAGTCGTTCCAAAGTAGTCTAAAACCTTTTATTTTTGAGGTTTCGCGACTTCTTCTCTCCTGAAGCTTATCTCAGAAGACATTTACCTGAAGAAGCCTTAAGAAACAAGGTCAAAAATTATGCCATTAGGAAAATCGCTGAGCGAGCTTGAAATGGGAAAAATCTTGACCTACAAGGAGAACATGATAAATCGGCAAACTGCTGCTCCCCTACCGTAATTGATAATTTTATCAAGAAGGGGGCCGACTATGGAAAAAAAGCTAAAGAAACTATCAAATTCAGAAGAATAAAAGTTCAAGCAGTCAAATTCAAGACTTCCGTGTGACATCTAGAAGAGTTCGACAAGTGATCAATAATTCAAAACTCTTCAAATGGAGAAAAGAGGTACTCATACCACTAGTCAAAGAATCACCACGAAGAAGCCCGAATAAAGTTTGCTTGTGACCATATGTAGTAGGTCGAAGAAATTTGGAAAAAAGCCCGAATGTCTGTCAATATTACTGGCACGACTTGCGCAAAGAAGCTAAGACAACGATAGACCAAAACGTTGGTGGTTGCTCAGTGATGAAGCGGCACTACTTTTTGGCCTTCATCAAACTCCGAATGGACTCAAAGAACTACCAGTAACTTCTCGAGAAACATCTATTGCCTTTTGGGGAGCGAAATGGTGGCTGGCAATAGAAATTTCGACTGGACAACACTGCGGTGCACAACAGTTAGATGGCTGACCGTACATAAATTAATAATTAAGTTTTTAGAGTGGTTTGTCATCATTCCTGACACAGACCCTGTCAAGAATCTCTGGGGAACTATTATCCCCGATCTCAAGAAGGTCAGTATGCAAGTGTGGCAGAAGAGATCCGTGAAAGCTTATTAGGTCGATGCCAAATCGACTATTTGGTAGTGGAAAGACAAAGTATTGATTTGTGATTTATGATGTACTATAGTAGGTGCCTTTGTGATTTTTTCCATGCACATTTTCGAAAAAAGTTCAGATCTGATCTCAATAAATATTTAAAATCTGAACGTGTCCTTGGCAAATTGGCAAAAATCCTAGTGGCTTTATGTTTATTTCCACCACTGTATAGCTGACTACACCTGCTCAGCTGTAACCAAATAAATTAATAATTTACGAAATACCTTGTGGTGACTGCCACAACCTACGTAGTCCAAACAAAAAGATATCATAGGGCATTAACGTTCTCTGCTCGATAACTCTTCGGCACTGGCCAAACACAATAAAATAACAGGACACAAAATTAATTTTTGTAATTCAAAATCACTCCCATCTCCCATCCCAGCAGTAGATTCATTCGTAAGGCTGTTGAAAAAAAAACACTCAGTATTTCAATACCCGAGACAATGGTCGACGTTTGAATGTTATTTGGAAACCATTAATTATCCCACGCCACGAAGCTCTCTCAAACTTATTCAACTAAACGAAACTTACCCAGCCCAATACATTATTCCCCAAAGAAAAGAGCACGCAAAATATCAGTATTCTTTTAACTCATACTTCTCTTGGGAGAATAGTTAGATTGAGACCCCGAGTAAAGAACTAACACCAACCCCTTGAGAATGGCATAAAAGTGGATGCCGAAACATCAGCAACTTTCCAGAAACCGATGTGACTCAAACTGTAAATCTAACTGTTCATTTATCTTTAACCGTGGAAACTTTTCCGAACATTTGTATATCTGTATGTGCGTATATATAATTAAAAGAGAGTAGACAAATTTTTTGTTGAGAGACGTTTCACCTGTCTCTGGTAACACTGCAGCCTGATGAACTTATTGTGCTTCTCTCATTTTCTTTACAGCACTTTTTCCACTATCTTTGTTCCTGGCCCCTATGAGTTAAAGCCTCACACTCGCACAAGATGTGGATAGCTGTCTTTGGTTCCCTGTCACATTGTCTGCGACTCAGGTCTTCATTGTGCAACCCTATATTGTGTAATTTGAGAAAACAATGTCCCGTGACAAAACCTACAATAGTTCGTCACTGATTCCTGTTTTTTTTAACAATTCTTATGTACGTTTACGAAATGGTACTTTTATAAAGGTTTTCCATGTCTTTATCCCAATACTTTTTCCAAGTTTTTTTTTGTTGTTTTCTGACACATTCTCTCACTACCTTTAGGTATTCCCAGAGCTGATGCGGGGGTCTAATTTTTGCAGCTGATGATCCTTCTTGTACTAGATTATTAGGGTTCTTGTTGCTTGCAACTTCACAATCGCTTGCTACCCACAATAGAGTTAACTTTTTGTGATCTGCCAAAGCTTCGAGTTCCTCGCAGCATTGCCATGCTAGCCTGAAAGCTACGTTCAGGTTTTTTAATCTTTTTAACAATGCCTCTTTCTCTGATGCTTATTTCGCTTATTCACTTCGAAATTTATGTTGAATGCGAATTTTGGCGACATATGGCCTGTTCTTCATGACCTCCAGCCATATGTCCAATTTTCAGAAGCCCCACTTCCATACAATCTTTGCGGATGGGTGCGTGGCGCAGTCTATTAAGAGCCACTCCTGTATCTTCCATGATTTTAAAATAAAGTGGGAGAAGAACTAGCAGTGTCTCCATTGCTACAGTTGGTGTTGTTCTTACAGCGCCCGTTATTTGCAGACAAGCAAGTCTTTCTGTCTTAGTTAAGGTGTAGCGGTTCTTTCCGTAATCTTTGTCCACCATACCTAAGTTGTATATAGTATTATAGATTTGACCACTGTGGTGTATATCCAATACATCATTTTTGGTTTTAGGCCCATGTTCTTCTATAAGTGCGTTTAGTTAACACTAGTGCTGCTTTCGCCTTTTTTTTGATCTCTTAAATGTGTTGAGCCCAGGCGAGTTTTGAGTCTAAAATTACTCCAAGATCTTTTATCTCACTTGATAACTTTGTTTCTACATTTCGAAGCCTAAGATATCCAGTTATTCCAGATATCTGTCCGATTTGTGAAGATTTAGAACCCTTTGCATACGCTCCCTAATTGCATTGTTAAATCTTCCTTAGGATAGTATGGCTATGTCATATGCATATCCAAGTACTCTATATCTGTTTCCTGTGAGCCCACATTGTTTCACCCATCAGAGATACATATACTAATCTTTCTTTGAACATGCCATCTGTATACCTGCAGCTTGTTTTGTTGAGTTTTTTACTCCTCAACACTGTAAAGATTTAGTCCAGGGATGATAAGTATCTCTGTTTCTACAGTATTTTCCACTTTGGTAACAAGTAGATGCAATGCTTTATATGTATATTGGTCTTGATATAGAGATTGAATGCAAAGGACATCAAACTAATTGGTCTTAGAAGCTTAGCCTCATCCTGTACTACATTTCCAGGTTTGGTATAAAAGTAACTTTAATTAGCCTCCAGGATTTTGGTATATACCCCATAGCAAGACTTGAGTACATCGCATACCTTGTAGTATAGAAGGTCACTTCTCTTCTGCACCAAAACAAAATAAAGGCCGTCAGGTCCCGACGATCTATAAGATTGGAATGAGTTAATTGCCCACTTTATTTTGTTTACAACTATTACCTTATTTGTATATCGCCAATTCTCTCTAGATGCTGGGGGTTCCAGTTTTGAATTTTTCCAGTCACCTTACGGTTTTCTTTCCAGGATTAATGTACTTTTCTGCCTCCGTTATAAAATTATGACGATTCTTTAAATGTATTTTGTAAAGTCTGACACTTTTTTGAGTGGGTTACACCTCCTCACACTGTCTTCTCCACGTATAAGTCAATGGTTATACCGGCAGACGAAATAAAGCACAATATCACGAGAAAGAAATAGAATAAATAAACAAATCTATATATTTAGGAAGATAGATGACAAAATAAAGGAACATATAACCGCCATAGGAGGACCAAGGAAAACATAAAGGTGTAGAGTGGAATTCAGTGAAACAAAAGCACAAGACAGGAAAGGGTGGAAAAAGTGGTATCATCCGAGTCTAAGCCTTATACCATATGGTAGAAAGGCTCAAGACTGTAAGTAGAATGGGTTGTAGTAATGAGTAATAGCTACGAAATTTTTCTGATTAAATGTAAGGTTTGCATTTTATCACTAAAGTAATTAGCGAAGTTCTTGAAAACGCAGTCGACGCATACGTTTTGAAGAATTTCCTAACCGACGATATTATTCGGGTCTCGTAGGCAAGTTCGGCTCGCCGAGCGGTACCGGTTTTTCATTAAAGAAGCCGAACAGTGGGTTTTGTTTGCGTCGGATCAATGAACATCGCGGGATGTTTTCCGCACACTTTAATATTGTCTTATCAGTGGCGCAGGCCGCGGCGAAACGCCAATCACAAATTCTCGGCTCCGGGCGACGCCACTAAACGTATGCGATATGTGAGCGCAATCCCAACATACACGACGCACCCTCATCTCGTGATTACTCCTAACCCCAACCCTAAGCCAAATAAGTCGCGCCTTTAAGTAGGTAAATACAGCGTGATCATAAAGTTCATTAAGTTAACCGTAGGCGAGTGGAATTCCGAATACCAAGCAAACACGTTTTATTACGTTTGTGTTGCTTATTTTCAGCGGCGCTTTATTGTTGGCATCAGCAATATCGCTTAATGTTGATTCGAGTGCGCAGCGTCCATTCCGGAGAACGACGCGGCTGGTTTTGTTGAGGAATTAGTATGCAGCGATAAAAAGTAATCAAGGGAAGGAAACAGGAAAGAGTTACAGACACGCCAACTCCGAGCACTCTTTGGTTAGCAAGGGTTCCAGCGGAAATTGCCAGGAAGTATTATGATGTATATTAAGACGTCCCCAACATCTTAGTCCTTCATTTCGATTACACTCGATATTAAATCACCGCCACGGCGACTCCTGCGAATTCAGCGGCTGTTCCGGCGAAGAAACTTCGGGCTGCAGTTATCATAACCAACCAAACCAGGCCGAAGAGGAAGACTCGCTCTCTCCTATATTGAGATGTTCGGAACACGAAGGATGTCAATGACGAATATCAGTGTCACATTACGTTTTGCGGAGACCCGATCAATCACCTTTCGGTGCAAGCGGCGGAGGGGCTCCGGAATCCGGAACATCCCGGTCCCACCAGCTCGATACATGCTTTCATTTGTATTGGCTATTTCACAGTGCATTGGGTTCATTACTGGGGATGTACTGCTCGAATTCGGGTGCGTTCTTGTGCTCACGATACATATCTAAACAGCCTTCATTACATATATTTCGGGTGCACTCGCTTATGGGATATTCGATCATCGTTTATGCTAGCTCAACCGTTGTTCATCAATTACGTGTGAACGACAGAGGTTATGAGACCGAACTATATCTGGTTACAACAGCGCCGTTACATGTCACTTAATGCACTGAGATTTAATTCTTACGTATTAATTACCATTTTCTTGAATGGAATTTCAAATTAACGCTCTTCAACAGTTTTGCAGCATCTTGTATATAACTATACACACTGAGTGTATACGGAATGCAGATTCAAATGCTTCCGTTAAGGAATGTGAATTGAAAAAGTTCCCTCGTAAGATAACGGTCAGTGTGTAATGAACTATTGATTTTCTGTTAAAGATGTACGCTGGTTTTTTGCTGAAATTCTTTTCAGCTCTGTATTTCAGCAATATTATTTCTTTAACACCCCGATTTTTTAAAAAATTAATTTTACACTATAAGAGTTAACAATTCTTGTACAACCTATATTTATGCTTTTATACTTTTCAAAGTTGGACAGCGGCTAGACATCTCTTCATAAGCCCGATAACGAACAGAGAAACATCCTATTCTATCCCACCTCCTACAGCTTGTTCTAATCTACATTTTCTGTAGACAGCACCCTTACTATTTCTTCCTATATCATACCCTACTTGCCAACCCGTCTAACCAACATCGCAAGTTAAAGCTGAAAACTTTCAAAACGAGATTGAGTTCTAAAAACATATTGCCCCAAGCGGGTAGAGAGGAAGTCTCAAAAACCGACACTAAAAAATTAGTCAACCCGACGTATTCTGCGTGAGAGGAGCGAAAAATTTCGATCCAAAACCAAAACAACAACAAACCGACAATACGGTCACATAAAACCATAGGCAACCTAAAACGATGAAATTGTATATATAGACATTAAATATAAATACACTATCCACAGAGGAGAAGCTAGTAGGACTTGAAGAGGATCTGAAGAAAATTAAATGCACATTAGTAGATCTTGCACAAATACGGGGGACAGAAGAGGGATGTAAAATATTTAAAAATTGACATATACTATTTTATAATATGTAGTATGGATAGATATTCATTAACAAGAAATCGGAGAGAGAAATCTCGGCATAAAAATCAACAAAAGACTTCAATGCAAAAAGTTCCCTAAAATCCGAACATGAAGATGAAGAAGTGAGCAAAAAATAAAAACTAACAAGAAACAATATAGTTTACTGAAGAGCAATTTTACCGCCAACAAGGCAAGAAACCAAGATTGAAGGCAAAAATAAGATTGGGCACTACGTTTTGGAAAAAGAAATAATGCAGGACAACTTAAATATAATAAACTTCTCCTTTAAGAAGTCCACGAACAGACGTAGTCGGGACCGGACAACTGAAAGTGTGGTTAAGAAAAGATTCCACTAATAGAACGGCAAGGAATAAATAATCCAGTGCTTATTAAAAACGCTCAAAAAATAGCTGCGAATGAAAAAGACCGAAAGGAAAAATTAAGCAAAAGTACACAAGGCATAATAGAATAGAAAAAGAAAAACTAAACAAAACAAGTAAGAAGAACATAAGGGTAGATTTAAGAGAATACAAAAAATCTGAAGTCACAACTTTAAAGAAAAGACCTTAAAAGATGCCACAAAAAAATTAATGAAGGAAGGTATCAAATAGTAGCAAACGGGATTCAAAAAAGGTTTCTGTACCTTTGACCATTAACAAGTAATGAAAATATTAATAGAAAAGACAAATGAGTATAATGTGCCCCTGTAATGATAAGGACAGTATTAAACGCCTTAAGCAATAACCGGGTAGGTAATAAATGGTTCGTCAAGGACACTCAACCTCTTACAAGCTGTTGACTATAACCTTGGAAGCTACTTTTAAAGGGCTAGAGTGGGAAACACGATGGACGTTGAGAAACTGAATCATCTGAGGTTCTCTGATATAATCCTTATAAAAAATGACAGGGATATGGGAAATTAAATAAGATAAACTTAAATATAACAAAATACCTAACAAACGAAACAGAGCAGAATCACAACCAACAAATAATAATATAAGAGAAAAAATGGAAAAAGTTGAATTGTGCATATATCCAGGACAAAAATTGAGCTCTAGAAGAATAAATTAAAGGCAGATCTAAAAAGAAGAATTGCATGAGTCTGCTCAGCATTTGACATATTACAAATAATACTGAAGTCTAATACACCAAATACAATAAAGACAAAAACTTTGACCAATATGAACAAAAATATGGTAATTCCATAAGGAAACTGTAGATAGATGATAAAAAAGTTATAAAGGTCATACAACTCTAAGATGGAACTGAGTTGATATATTAGGAAAACAAGAGACAATAGTAGAATAATAGAATGGCGACCTCAAAAAAATAGAAAAAATAGATGCAGATCGTAGAGACAGACGAAAAGCATTAGATGACGTTTATATCCGACGATAGATGATAATGATGACTTTTCGAAGTAAAGTTGCAAATAACTTTGATGCTAATTCTAACGTAACCACCAAAAATGCAACTGGGAGACTTGTAGTACTTTTTTCTATTTTATCATTTCCTGTTCAAGTGTTAATTGGGTTGGAAATCCCAAAAGAACCTTCATCAGCAAGGCCTTTTGTGGGTTTAACACCAGTTGTGACCCTTTTCCCCCTAATCAAAGATTTAGAAATATTTTCGTAGAAACCTGAAAAAAATTTCAACTAAAGTTTCATTCCGTTACCAAGAATGGGAAGGTGTCCTAATAGATCTACTCCAAATTGGGTTCCTTTGCTTCTTTCATTTAAATTAACCCATTAAACTTCCTAGAATTATGAGGAAGGTTGTTGGTTAAGCCTTGGAAACCCTTCAGTAATGTACATGTAACCTTACTTCACTATAGCAGAGTCTAGACACTTATTGCGTCACTATTAAATTATATTTTTACCTTGGATATGATCAAACAGAAAATTAGTAGATACATTAAATTATAATTAATTTCAGAACAATCAGAGACGAAAGACAAAGTTCTAGATACCAAATCATCTTTAACAGCGCTGAAGTCGCAAACAATCAACAAGTATCCCAATCGTCTAAAGAAAAACTTAATTAGATGATTTGTACGTATTTTTGCCTTGATATGACAAACCAAACATTGGTAGATACTTCAAATTGATTCAATTCCAAAACAACTAGAGACAAAATTCTAGGTATCCAAACATTTCTAATATCGTTGAAGTCACAACTGATCAACAAATGCCTTTAACTCAATCATCCAAAAAAGGAATAATTAAATCATTTTTTTTACTTATTTTGGCCTTGGATATGATGAAAGCAAAAGCTGATAATCTTCTATATCTCAAACAGTCTTCAAATTCCTGCGAGAATATTTGCTTCAGTACCGAAAACAGTACTAGAAACAACGAGAGAAAAACAAGGAAATCTTGTACCTCACATAATAAATGCTTTATATGACTGCATGTTTATGAAGTAAATAAAGATATTAATGAATGTTTTGCATCTCACTATCTGTAATTTTATATTACAATAAAGTTGCTAATGTATACCACGCGAATTCTCACATAACAAATCTGAGCCAGAGTACTAATGGACTAAGGATACCTAGAGGCAAAATATGTACTTATACCTTAGTGTGTTGTAGTTTAGTAATTTTGAGTTTTTTAAACTAAAATTTTTCTAATAGTTGATGAGTAAGAGTGAACTATTCGCACTTTTACACTAATATGACTTTAAGATGCCATTTTATGATAAATGGCTTAGACTAGGGCTAGGACTTTTTTGAAAACTGCTGTAATTCGACTAGTTGAATTTTTTTTTTAATTTATTGTTACTGCAAATTTACAGTCTACTCTAAAGTCATATTGTACAGAGTATTAAGTAAATGTTATGGAGAGAGGTTGACATGAGTTGGGTTCACTAGGTTTTCTGACTATTTATTATAATATTTGATCATAAAATTCACTTATAATGTAATTGTTGTCATCAATGCTTCTTCTTTTAGATTTATCGGCAAAAAAGGCGATTGTATCATCTAGAGAAGAGAATTCGGAAATCTTTACAAAGAGTTTGGTGAGACATATACCACCTGGTATCATTCGGAACGTTTTTGATTGAAATGTTTAGAGTATTTTGGTGCTGGTCAATTTGCAGTAGACCAAAATTTCAATTACGTAAGTCCAAATTGGTTTAAGCCCTTATCTTCTAGAGATATCTTCGATTATCTACCCAATAATAAGGTTTAGTAATGTCTTTTTTGTCTTAATGCGGTCTTTCCATTCGAATTATTTCAATATGAACCATAACTCCACTATATATCAAATGTAAGGTTATATAAATCCAATATAAGACGCTAAACTATTGAGGAAATAACCTCAAAAACTGGCAACTCTGATTAATTGATTCAATTCTTAAATTTTTATGATTATTTCCTTATTTGGTAAAAAAACTGATTCTGTATGTAGACAAAAATCATAAACACTTTGTTATACTATTTAGCAAGAAGCATATTCCTTTTTTGGTCTTCTACATGACTTCTGGCTAAATTAATATATCACTACCATTTGGTGGTGCATTACTTAAGACGAATGGTACAATCGCAAATAGCATTTCTATTATATTTTGTTTAGTACTTTGACTTGGTAGTTCTAGAATAAACATAAGTTTGCTTTAATTAGCGCAAATGACTAACAGAAAAGGCGAGTAATCTTATTAAAGAGTAAATGATTATTGTATGTATGTCTCCATTCAATAACTATTTCACTTATCATTTATCCTATTGATTTTTGCGTCACAAGTTAATAACTTTTAAAATCTAGATTTCACAATATATATGCCAGTGATTTATCTAATACATACTAGTGGCCATAATGGTAATTATCGGGTATGTGACTACTAAAGAACAGCATGTTATGGAACTTTATAAAGAATAACGTCAAAACCGCGTTCTACATTACAATAACTATCTCAACTTACAATTACGCTTCCATATAAGACGTGTGCCAGAAACATTAAGGTTGTAAGATAATTATCAAAAGTAATTTTTGTACAACCTTGCAAAATAAGTGAATACTTTTGTGGCTTAGTTGAGACAATTTAAACAAAACGTGGCTGCAGAATAGAAAAGAAGAATATATAACACAATGTAAGAGACACAAATTAACCAAAATCGAATGGATGGTGTTAGAAGAGAGGCGGCGTAAAAAGAGCGGCTTGTACCAAATAGAAAAGTCATTAGAAATGGGGATTTTAAAGATTTTATAGTACCACATAAGCATGAGTGAACGTAGACGCCAAGGATGCGACTTGAAAAAGTCAACCGAAGAGAGTGAAGGCTCGACAGAGAAAGAAAGAAAAAAAAGAAAGAAAGAAGCTAAAACAAAGAACAAATTTGGAGGAAAGACTGGAAAAGAAGGAGAATTTGGAAAAACAGAAAAACTTAGTGCTAAAAAGACTATCCTTTGATAAACAGAACGTTAAACTAGAAGTACAGCAATTTAAAAAAATTGGAGTTAAGGCAACGATGAAAAAGGCGTATCGGATAAAATAGAGACAGGGAGGAAGCATCACAGTAACTGAAATGGAGCAATAGAATGAAAAACTTACGCCTATGCAGAACCGAGTAAAATATAAATTGACAATGACTTAACTAAGAAAAAAAAAACAAGAAACAGAAAGAAAAATTAGAGAAAATACAGATAAAAAAATAAGAAATAAGATAGACAAAGTAGTCTACCAAAAACTTGTTATTGAGAGAAATACATGAATGCAGGGATAGAAAGATTGATAAAGGCAAGTAGCAACAACAGCTGCGGAGATAAAATTTTACCAAAAAACTAGCAGGCAGCACACATAGAAGCACATACCGGTACGGTCAAAGCCCGAAAATGGATCTGAGCGAAAATTTTATATATATATATATATATATATATATATATATATATATATATATATATATATATATATATATATATATATATATAATACAAACAAAGGCAAAGATAGTGATAGAAGAGAGCTATTTATGGCTACATTTAACGTAAGAGAAACTTATTACCAAGGAGAGTTGAAAAATTCAGTAACGAATGCGGGAAAGTATAGAATAGATGTACTGACCCTACAAGAAACGAAACAAAACAAAAAGAAAATACTAGTGTAACAACCTAATCAGACTTCAAGCAGTATCGGACAAAGTGTGTTACTTGAGAATCAAAAATAAAGATCAAACTATAATAATAGTGAATATACACGACCCGACAGAAAAACGAAGGACAGAAAAACAGGTTTTACTAGGGCGATGAAAATGCGTTGATTGTGAACGAAAAGATTTACTTTCTACTTTTTAGATACAGTAAACATGCTAAGACTAATGGCAATGATGCTCGCCTTAAAAGTTTCGCAGAAATAAAAAAGTAAGAGTAAATACATATGTACCTTTAGAACAAAGATATACACAAAGGAACAAATTGGAAAGGAAAAAAATCAGATCACGTCTTAATCGAAGAAAGAAATGTCCAAATGCACAAACACAAAAAGAGAGGTAGGAATTAAAATAAAATTATTAATAAACAGAGAAAAATAGAACAAGAGTATAATAAGAGAAGGCACGATCTTGATACGCTAGAGAAGAAACAGGTTTAAGTTAAAATCCAAAGAAACTTCATAGGCCTTAAAGAGACAGCGAAAATTAAAGAAATGTGGAAGTAACTAAAGGGTGCAATAAAAACAAAAATAAAAAAGAATGTCAAGGAGTCAGAGAGGCGAGGATAGTAAAGAGAAAATTCTAGGAAATTTGCTAGACTAGACATATATTAACAAAGATAAAAAAAGATAACCGCAGAGCTATCTACGATAGAAAAAAACATAACCCAATAGGAGGTCAGCAAGCGAATGATGCAAGGATGGAAAGAATATTTTAAACAAAAATTAAATGGAAGGAGAGGCAGTAGCAAAGAAAACATTTTACAACCAACAGAGGAAGAAATCATGGTGGTAATAATAAAGAAAAAGAACAGAAAGATGCCAAGCGATAATAGTGTACATACAGAATTTATTAAATATGGTGAAAATAGTGGAGATAATCAGGGAAACGGTGAGAATGACCCAAAAAGGTGACAAGACGGAATGTGGTAACTACAGAGAATGGAACTACTGCACATAATATACAAGATAATCGCCACTAATTGAAAAAACAAACGGATGGCATCCCAAGGGATTATCACAAATCAAGTATATAATCTCCAACAATTAGAACTATAACGGCCATATATGTGCTATTCGTTGACCAGTCGATACAATCAATAGAAAGAAACTATTTGAAGATTTGGAAAGCTTGCCAAGATTAATAATAATGACTTTGGAACACACTAAAAATCAAGTCAGATACAATTAGGAAATGTTGGAGAGTTTTGAGGTGAGGAGAGGAGTGAGATAGAATGAGCCAATACCACCCATCATGTTCAACCTAGTACTGGAAAAGATAATAAGAGATAGCGGCATTACAACCAAAAAGACAATGAATAGCACATGGCAACGATCTGAGCGTGGTGGCGAGAGCGGCGTCAGAACTGGAAAAGGCAACTTTAATCTGAGAAATCGGACTACCATCTTCAGTTTTCGATGACATCTTATATAAGATGATAGAAAAAACCTGAGAAAATTGTTTCACAGTTATCTTGAAGACTATATAAGTGCACTGAGTGGCTAAAAAATAAAAAATAGAAGTTAATACAACAAAGGCAGAATGGGAGATACATTTTTCTATAATTTCTATAGTTCTAAAATTTTTTTCACCTCTCAAACTATTATTATCTTTTAGAATCTTTAAGGTCTTTTGACACTAGTCACTATACAGTTGCCCCAGAAGAGAAGAAGAATCAATATGTTTATTTAAAATAGATTTTGTTGAACCTGATATGGATAGATGTTTTTTTACTCGAGTAACTATTATTACATCTCTAAACGACCACAACACGTGCTTACTGATCTTGTTACCTGTTATCACGTTCATTCATGGTTTTGCTCATTCACCTCTCTAATTTGTATGTAAAGACATCGTGCAGTAGGGCTTGGTTAGTTGTTAATTCCTGTCTCGCCATATTACAAAATTACAAGAAAAATCTCATAGTTAAAGGATAACTTGGAAAGTGTCAATTAAATGAAAAACGTTACAATTTCGTCGGACTGATCAGATACTTGATGTACAGAAGCAGTTCCAAAAAATTAAATTTCCAAAATTCTTCTCTCCGATGATTTATTGCAAATGACAGCCGCAGGTCATTAACAAGCAAAGCTCCAGCCCCGCGCCGCCGTATTTAGCATTAATTTCCTTTCTTCCGCCTTTCTGGGTAGTGGTGTATCTGCATCATTTTCCCGAAACATTTTTCACGCGGACTATCTGGGTTTATCGCCCTGCCTTAATTATTACAAACATCTGAACAACGCGGCCTGCGCCGCGGGGAGGGGGCGCCGCAAAGCGCGAAACTCGGCCGATCGCTGCTTCTCAAAACCAAACCGAGCTTAAAATTGAAAATGCTGGTACCTTGATGTACGGAGCATTGCGAACTTTTCCTGGAGCATGACGGGAATATTTATTTCAGGCTGGGGAGTTCTCGTTTACTATCACCGCTCCTCCGATGATAATAAAAATGAATTAACGAGAGCGCGATATTAATGTTTCACTTTTATAATGAATTTGTTTGCTGGTTTACACCACCCTTGAGGGAAGACGTATATAATGCCGCGAATATCGCTTCAGAGATCTCCAGCTGACAACGGAGATGCCGTTAATATCATCGTTGCTTGGGACGAGCACTACCAAGAAGCTAGCCAGTCCGTCTGACGATACTCGGAAGTCGCGCAACCCTTAACGCATTACGCCCCAAACGAAAAATACGCCTCTGAATGCTCTTGGTCATTTAGATAAGACATTTTTTTCTTCGTTTATCTTGTACATTTATTACCGACCTTTTGCTTGTTTTTTAGCGTAATGTATTAAACAAACGAATGAATAAAACTACCTAGTAGTTACGTTGTTACGGTGCAACATTCAATTTTGTTATTTAATGTTTTGCTGAGCTGGTATGTACTATTAATAACGTAATGGTGTCAGAATCAGTTATCCGCTACAGGATTACTAATTCCCTACCCATATTTATACTCATATCTGACGCGGTGGATAGCTTTCGATCTCGATTAGCTTTCAAAGCACGATTGCCGTTTCTGGCTTCCGTTTATTCCAACAGGCAGCTCTATTTATGGACTGTCAATAATTTCTCGATTACCTGCATATTATTGGGCGTCTTGCAATTCCATTTGGAGTAGTTGGCGCGCCGGCTGCGCCACTCTATAAAAGCGTTTGCATCGAGTTTGCCACCCCCAACACGTGCTCGACTGGGGCATCTTAATTTCTTCAAATCTGCCGTTTTTGTGGGCCCGAAAGCCCATCTGATAACTTTTTGACAGTTATAATGCGCGCTTGTATCAAGGAGTTTGATCAGGTAGTGCAAAGGATGAGGGTGCATAATACACAACGCACTCTGGCCTGGTTGTCACTATATATCTCTTACACCGTTACTTTCTCATTTTAACGACCGATCGTTATCAGCCATTTGCCCATTTAAATGAAAATATGCATTAAGTGCTATTAGGCTGCTCTGTCCTTGATAAAACAGCGCCGTGGTGCAGAGATGGAATGGATCTAATTGAGCAGAGAAGATGGTTCGGTTGGGAGGATACATCTAAGTCAAATTCCTGAAATGTTAAGCTCCAACCCCATCCTGTAAGCTCCGGCGGTAGCGGCGCGGCAGTTACGGGCGAGACGATGCCTGCGCGAATGCAAAGCAAGCAATTTGTAACAATAAAATGTAAGAAGCATGTGACGGGAAAATGTACTGTAAAATTTCATTTTATAAAATGATGCGTTTTAAATTATCAGAACAAGATGTCTCTCGAGACCATTAAATCGTTCAGCCTATTACGCCTCGGAGGAAGGGACTGGTACGTCGGGTATGTGTTGTTATCCTTCCTGAAAAATAGCAGACTTACGCAGCGTTTGCGGCCTTTTAGCATTTCGTTCTTGCAACGAGCGCCGCTAGAATCGTATCAGAAAGGCAATCAGAATTTTTTTTGTCTAACGTCAAATAAAGAAAATCCAATAATCCGACATTGCAGGTTAAAAATTTTGGTTTAGCATCACCACGGCTCATATTTCAAAAACATCACCAAACTCACCTCTTTTTGTTACTAAACTAATATTATAAGCAAACAACCCAAGAAAAATATTAAAAAATCACCCACCAAATATTTAAGTTTAACCTGTTCCACATTATCTCTACAATCCAAAATTTCTACATTTTCCATTTTTAAAAAATAAGAAATTTTTATCAATAAATAAGATAAAAAAGCCTAGAAAAGATAACGCTAAGAAGCAAAATTAGCAACCAATAAAAACTCAATAAAAATGTGCAAATACATTAATTCATATAAGCAAACATACAAAAAGCAACAAAAACAATATATAAAAAATAGCCAACCAAAAAGGTATTTAAGAAAGGTATTTAAGAAAGATAAATAAAAAAAAAACTAAATAGGAAATGCGGTACATCAGTACAACAAACATAGAAATCTAAAAAATGTATGGTATAAATAAAAAGCTTAGACTAGAGGAAAGATACCATACATCCACATTCAAGAATCAAGTCTCCAAAACTATATCTTAAATGAAAAAAGAGTCCAAAGAAGAGATGTTAAAATGGCATTTTATTAAGATTTTAAAACGTCTAAAGCAGGTATAAAGTAATTGATATGGTTCGAACCCATTTGCAGAATGGATGAAGACAGGCTGGTGAAGAATGTAATAAAGCAAGGGGGGTGGAAAAAAGAAAGGCAGGAAGATCTAGGAAAAACTGGTGGGACATAATTGAAGTACTAGGGCTGGAGAAAGGCAATCAACATCTGACGCTCAGTGAAAGGGCAAAAGAATTAAGAAGAAAAAAGAAAGAAAACAACGCTAAAAAGTGGTTAAACCAAAAACACAATTTTGGACGAAAAGGACATTACGTTTTTGGGTCAATTGAAAGTGATGTTTGTAAAAAACATTAATTTTAATAATTTCAACTAATTTAAAAAGCAAAAAGAGCTTATTAATATTCAAGGGTTATTACCAAGTTACTTCCGGAGTGCCACAGGGGAGTGAAGTGGAACCTCTTCTATATATAATACATACAGCAGATGCTCCAATCTTCCCGACGATCCAGCTATCTTGACAGTCAATGATAACGCAGAATCAGCAGGGCAACAACTACAATTAGGTCCAGAAAGGGGGGAATTACTCTTAATCACGACAAATAGCTCAGGTATCTTTATTAACAAACGCAACAACAATCAACAACGCCCCGGTACCTTTAAAGGTAAAATTAAACATCTTGTGTTAATAAACTCATCTGGAGTCCACATATCGAGATCAAACGAAGGAGTACAGCGACTCTCCCCTGCATATTATGGAAAATTAGCACACTACTAACATCAACTGGTACAGTAGCTCTGCAATAACCCAACAACTAGAAGGCTGAAGCGTCAATGATTACAAGACCTAGTTTAGTGTAGTCTATTGACTGGAACCCTAATCATGTTATAAATACTATACCATTGTCGAGTAGATTGTAAATTTACGAACGCTCAATAAAAAAAAACATCCAAGGATAAAATGGTTTCGGATTTTGTATATCCAAGCCTTCAACCATACAGATTAATTAATTCTCATCACTACATTGGCATCTATTAAAAATAAGACTAAACCAAAAAAGGAGAAAATCGCATTAGTGCGACAAATGAAGAAAGTATCAAGATTACTTCATTCAGAGCTAACATAGATTTAGCTTAGCTAACCAAGAAAAAAATTTGTACGGTAATATTTAAAAACAACCTGAGAAAGTGCGAAAACATAGGCTAAAAATTCAACTTGCAAAGAAGAAAGTGCTGATAAAAAAATACTAAAGCAAGCAATAACAAATAACGCAACAGAATTTTAAAACTGCAGAAAGTGAAGATGGTTGCACAAAATACCATATTGTTAAAACAATAATTGCAAACACTAAGTAAGATTAAATAATTTTGTGATATTTAGAAAGGATATTAAAAACATAATTTAATAGACAAAAAATAAAAGGTAACAGACGATATAAAAGAGTTAAAAATAACAGGCCAAAATAAAATATAAGGAACAAATTACGGGTTAAATATGGTTTGTTGCCATAGAAAAAAATGTTGGAAGTGTAATAGACCAGACACTACAAAAAGGCAGAGAATAAATTACTAAAAAGACAACAAAAACTTCAAAAAGGTGAAAATAACAGATTGAAATAAAATATGAAAACTAGCCCATATGATAGATATAAAAAAGTTGAAAATAAAATAAAAAAGTAAAGAAAGCAAACAACAAACTAGTAGAACATTACCGAAATATATAAAAAATTATAAAATTTGTGTTTGAGTACCATGTAAGAAAAGAAAATAATTAAATGAGTGGTATATAAAAAACCATATCAGAAGTGAAATAGGCTAGTCATACTAATAATGGAAAAATAAACTGGCAAATCATATAGGACGACATAAAAGAGAATAAGAAATTGAAAAAATATATTAAAAAAATAGATGATCTGGTCGTATTTGGAAAGCATATTAGGCCGACAATCCTAAAAAAGCAATTAATAGACTGCCAAGTAGAATAAAGATACAAAAAAGAGAATTAAGCGCTCTAAGCATATTTTAAAAGAACGTTAAAATCAAAATATACCAGTCATCTCAGAAAAGTAGAGAATAAACTAGCAAATAGGAGAGGAAAACATTAAAGAGTTGATAATAACTGGTTGGAATTAATCATAATTAAAAATAAACATGTTAACAGATCAATAGACCAGATATCCCATAAAAGCAATAAATAGTGTGACAAAGAGAAAACAAAAGATCTTAAAGAAGCGAAAATAACAAGTTGGAATAGAATATAAAGAAGCAGAAATAATAAAATATTAAAAACGAAACCGGTCACCGCAAGAAAGCTGCAAATAAACCGACAAATAATAGAGTAAGACACTAAAGAAAATAGCAAGGCAATAAAAATTAATAAAACGTAAAAAACAAGAATGGAAATTAAATAACCTGAAAATATAATAAATCGATCATCCCAAAAAATCGATGATAAACTGACAATATAGTAACTGCAGATCTCAAAAAGTTGAAAAGTCGGCTTGGAGTAGTACATAAAAATATAAGATATAATATAGAAGGACATCTGAGTGGAAAATAACAGGTTAAAATAAAATATAAGAAACGAAAAGAACTAGGTGGTCTAGCCATATTTCAAAAAAGAGTTAAAAGCACAATAGACTGCCTATTCCAAGAAAGCAAAGGAAGATAGACAAAAATATAACAAAAGACTTAAAAAAATTGAAATTTCAAGTTAAAAAGCATATAAAAAGAAAAGAAAATATTCCTGTGTGTTGTTCTCAAAGAAAGAAATCTTTAAAGTCATGGTAATAATAATCAAAATCAAACCGGCAAGTAATATAGAGAAAGATCAAATATTTGAAAATAACAGGTTGAAATTAAATATAATAAAGAAAAGCTTTAGGTGGTCTGGTCATATTGGAAAAGAATGTTAAGAACGTATTAGACTAAGAAAACAGTTAAAAGACTGGCAAATAATACAGAATATAATATAAAAATACAAGAAACCAAAATAAAAGAAAAAGAAAATAATAAGGCGTTTTGGCTATATTTCAAAGGAACATTAAAGCATAATAAACCGGCCATTTCGTGAAAACAAAAAATAAACAAAAAAGTAACGAAGGTCTAATTGAAAATTAAGGTTAAAATAGTACGTAAAGAGAAAAAAAAACAATTAAGTGGCTTGATTCTATTTGAAAAGAATAATTAATAATAGACTGGACTCAAAAAAGTAAAAAATAAATCAGCAAATAGTAAAGAAAAACATTAATAGGTTAAAATAAAATATAAAAAACAAAGAAAAAACTAACGATCTAATAATCTTGAAAGAAAGTTAAAAGCACAAATGGACAGTTATCATGAGGTAAAAATTTGAGTTAGAATAAAATATAACTAAAGAAGCAAAAAATACTAGCTAGTCTGATCATATTTGAAAAGAATGATAAAAACATAATAAGCCGATTATCCTCAAGAAAGAAGAAAATTGACCGTCAAAATGACGATATTAAAGATTTGAAAATAACGAGCTAACAAAAACTAAAGCAAACAAATTAAGTAGACTGGTTATAGTTTAAAAGAAAGCATAATAGACCTGCCATCGTAATAAAACAGAACATAAACTGCTACATAGTATACAAAGATATCAAAGAGCTGAAAATAACAGGGTGAAATTAAATAGTTTGATGATATTTCAGTCTTAATATTATAATATGCTGTCCATCCCAAGAAAGCAAAGAATAAACTGGCAAATAGAGAAAAACATTAAAGAATTTAAAATAACAAAACAATGAATTTAAAAAGAACACTGAAAGCATAATAATTCAATTGACTATGTCAAAAAAGTAAAGAATAAATTGGCAAGAAAGTAATAAAAAACCACAGACGAAAATTCGGATGAAAGTAGTATATAAGAAAGGAAGAGAAAATAATTAGGTGAAAAGATCTTGGAGATATAATTGACCAGGAATTGCGGCAAAGCAGAAATTAAACTAGTGAAAAGTAAGAGAAAACCTCAAAGAGTTGAAAATTCGGTTTGTAAAGTAATGTAGAAAAGGAAGAAAAAATAAATAGATGGTCTAGTCATATTTGGAAAGAACATTTAAGGAACAATAGACTAGGCACCTCAAAAGAGTGGAAAATAAACTGGTTAAATAAATCAAAGAAAATCTTGAAGAAAAAATAACAGTTTAACAAAAAACAAGAAAGAACGCAGCATCACGGATAGCGAGGCACTTCTATCTCTATCTATCTCTATTATGTGTTACTTCAAATCGCTGTAGACCAGCGACTCTCTTGATGTCATCACTCCATCTTGCTACTGGTATTCCTCTCTTTTTTCTCCCCAACCACGGTCTCCATTGTAGTGCCTTAGCATTCCATCTGTGGTCCCAATTCATCTGCGTCACTTTTTTGGCCACATCCGTTACTTTTGTTTTATTGCTGACCCATTCGTTTCTCTTTTTGTCTCTTGATGCTGATTCTAGTTCTGTTAGCATCAGTTTTAAATCTTCTTCCGAGTGAGCAAATATGACAATATAATCCGCAAACTTTAAATGATTTGGTTTCTTTCCATTTATGTTGATTCCTGTTTTGTCCCATCTAGTTGTTTAAGCACTCCTTCCAAGGTCATGAGAGATCTTCCTTCATGTGTTCTATATTTCCCATTGCTTTTTCTAGGTTCTCTTTGTGCGTTTCTTTGTTTTATTTCATTATATATGTATCGACTATTTTTCCGCTTTTATCTTCGTATCATTAATCTTGTTTTTAAATTTAGTTTCGATCTTACTAAGTGATGGTCGCTTCTAGTGTTAAATGTGTTTAGGATTGTTACGTCTTGTATTACTGATTTTTGGAGAGCTAAGAACGTAGTCTGTCTATCTCATTTTTTGTTAGGCCGTCTAGAATTATCCAGGCCCACTTTCGCTGAATATTTTTATTGAAAAATGTGTTCATAACACAGTACTTGTTGTTTTAAATGTTGCAAACATATTTTCTCTGTCATAAGAGTTATCGTTTTCAAAATGATGTTTATAAATGCTTATCTATTTTTGTCTCTATCTATCCGTATACGTAATAATTCCAGAAAGGTTCAACCTATTCGATAGGATTGTGGATAGTAATAGATGAAATTATATTTACCATTTTATATTTATTGTTATATAACTAAAATTTGCAAGTTATTAAAAAATCTTTGTTAAACCCTAGGTTCGCGGTTATGGCAACGTACAAATCTAGTGTTCTTATATCTTTTCTAGGGAGACAAACTCGGTGTAAAGCAAACTTTAAATGGGGGCATTTGCTCACCTTTTAAAGGGTTGGATTTACGTTTTAATTTCACACGCAATAACGCCCGGATGCAAGGAATCCGAAGGGTAGCTTTATGCGCCTCCGATGGACAATCTTTCGCGGTAATTTCGAATTACCGGCGGTTTAAAAACAGGACTTGCTCTTTTCCGTGCCAGTTAAAATATGTATAGCGATTGGCCGCCAGAGACGCGAAGCGCGGTCTCACCTCACCACTTAAGAGGGCCGCGAAGCACGGATTGTGCTGCAAATGCCCCGCAAAGCGGGGACGGCGAAATGTTAAAATGTAAATGCAGTAATAAAAGTAAATCAGTGCAGATCTACTTCCATCTAAGTTGTCGAAATAAACGCGGGGATCCGGAAAGATTGCGCGTGTACATCATAAAAAGGAGATCCTTCCTTATGCCGATCTATTTACCTGAGGACGTCTCGCGAATGCAAAAGCGCCAAATCGCAATTGTGGGATCAAACGACCCGCCCTGCTTGACATATACGACATCACCTCGTGTCGCTAGGATTTTCTATCTTCGTAAACAAATCTGCTTTCCGCAAAGCTACGGTCGACTGGCACCACATATATTCATTTACTTATTCGTAGGAACTGTAAACTGACAAATGCCTGATTCATATCTCATTTACGGGAGAAATATTAAATATGGCCTTAATTTTCAGTTTTGACCAATGATATGTACACCAATATACGGTACAGCTCTAAAACAGCACGCCCTGAGAACTGAAGGGTTAAGACTCTCACATGTTTGACTTAACTGCCCGGTCGTCGCGCACCATCTCTGATGCGGGGCGATGTGGCAAGCACCGCTCCTTAGACAACCGCTATTACTACCCCTTGTCGGAAAGGCATTAGAGAACTCCAAGAATGAACCCGGATCCGCCCGTCACGCTAGAGCTAATAGCAATATATAGGAACCGAGAAATTGTAAGCAACTTGTCTCAATTTTAAAACGATTTTAAGTCGATTTATACACTAGTAGACGATGTCAGATTTACCAGGTACAAAAAAATTGCTAAACAAAGAGCAGAAAATTATGAGTACTCAACATTTACTTCCCAATGTTAATAAGTAATAAATGCACCATTCGTTTTGTAACAAATCAACTCAATATATACACCAATAAAACGAAAGATTTACCAGGTACAAAAAAACAGAAAAATCCATATATCCATATATCAATTTTAATAAATAAATAATAAATTCTTTCTATTTTCAATGAGTTCTGTAACAAAATAATTAAGTCGACATATGCGCTAATAAAGAGTGAAAGGTTTACCAGGTACAAAAGCAACCAACTGAAAAATCGAAAAATTAAACTACCTGTAATCAATATTAAATTTGTTATAAAAATAATAAGTGCATCCCGTGCGTTCTCAATCACTTTGCATATAGCAATAAATAAGGTACAACATACCAGGTACAAAAAATGAAGAACTATAAAATCATAGGTTAAATTTATATAATTTAATGAGTTTTCTCCTTGCATGTTCGGTCAATTTTGTAACGAAATAATTAAATGGTAAATAGTCATAGAATAAAACTTACCAGGTACAAAAAAATAAAGTATTTGCAATCCACGTTGTGCTCATTAGAAAAGTGGTTCGTAACGTTTAATGTTCAATTAATAAATAGTGTAGAACATACTGGGTACAAAAAATTTGAACAAACAACCGAAAAGTCGTACATATCCCTATTCTAGATCTAAAATTCGAATAAGTAAGAAGTTTTCTTTGCATTCTTCTACAATTTTGTAACAAATCAATTAAGCCGATGTGTATAATAGATAGTGTAAAGCTTATCAAGTACAAAAAAAATTAATAAGCCATAGAATCATAAACAGTTAGCAATATCTCAAATTTCAAGAAATCATAATAGATAATGCAACCGTTACCAGGTTCATAAAAATTAAACAAGTCAACGAAAAATCATAGGTACTGCTATTCTATATTTCAAATTTGGAAGAGGAATAAGTTTACCCTTTGCAATTTCTAACAATTATGACAATACATACGCTAGTATATTAAGTAAGTCTTACCAGGTAAAAGAGGGAAATAAATAAAATCTGAAACACCTTAGGTACCACTATTTTATATCTCAATTTGCAAGAAATGATAAATGTACAATTTGCATTTTCGATCAGATGCTTAATGAAACTATTAAGTGATATATATATATATATATATATATATATATATATATATATATATATATATATATATATAAGCAACAGATAAAAGACTTACCAGGTACAAAAAATCTAGACTAAAACCATAAAATCAGCGCCGCTATCCTATACCTCAATTTTCAGTAGGTCATAGGGCACCTTTACTTTCAGTTAGAAATTAATTTTGTAATAAGGTCTATGTATATACCAATAGATGTGTGAAACTTACCAGGTACATAAAAAGTACAAAAACTAGCAAAAAAATGATAGGTACAGCTATTCTATACTCAAAATTCGATTGGGTAATAAGTTCGGCTTTTTATTTTTCATAAGTTTTGTAGTAAACAAATTAAGTAATATTTACCAGGTATAAAAAAATTAAATAAAGAACAGAAAAATCATAGACACCGCTATACTAAGTCATCTTTCACAAAGTAATAAATGTACCCTTAGTACTTTCAACCAATTTTATAATGATAAATTCAGTTTATATTTATACCTATATATAGCGTAAGATTTACCAGGCACAAAAAATTAAATAAACAACCAAAAAATTATACTCACTACTATGCTATATTTGAAATTTAAAGAAGAAGTGAAGTTTACTCATTAAATTTTCACCTTTATAATAAAAAATTCAGTCACTAATAAGCAATAAGACTTAATAAGTACAAAAAAATTAAACCATTCAAAAATAACCTGCTATTCTACATCTAAAATTTAAATAAATAAATAAAAAATGCATACTTTCTTATTATCGACCATTTATTTTTTTAAATTAAGATGTATATACCTAGCAATAGATAGTGTAAGACTTACCAGGTATAATAAAATGAAAAAGAATAAAAAATTATAGGCATCTAATCTATATCTTTATTTCAGTATATAGTAACTCTGTTCTTTGTCTTTTTGATTATTCTTATAATAAAATAATTATGTTAATGTATACACAAACTAAAGAGATAGCCATCAAATCACCTTACATCTTAGGTTAAAAGGTTTTTAGGTTTTATATATACATATTTATATAGATTTTATATATATATATATATATATATATATATATATATATATATATACACACACACACACACACACGATAGGGTAAACCTTTCCAGGTATAAAAATTACTAAATAAAAAAAAATCATAAATGCCCCTATTCTGTATCTCGATATTCGTCTTCTTCTTCTTTCTCGTTTCCTTCATACCCTTTCAGGCGTCGGATTACCTCGATATTCAAGAAGTGATAAATATGCCCTTTGTATCTTCGATCAGTGTAATACTGCAAGCCTTACCAGGTACAGAAATGAATAAACAACCGAAAAATAATAGGTGTCGCTATTCTATATTTCAAATTTGAATAATTCAGTTTTTTCATTTTTCATCAATTCTATAATCAAATAGTTAAGTCAATGTGCACTAATAGATAAGAAAAGACTTACCAGGTGCGAAAAATAAAATAAGAAACCAAAAAAATCTTAGGTTGGCATAATAAAAATAAATAACAAGCCATAAAATCATAAGCACCCCCAAATGATATTTTAATTTTAATGAAGTCATATATGCGCCCTTACATTCAATTTTCAATCGATTTTGTAATCAAATCTAAGGATATACCAATAGATAGGGTAAAACTTACCAGGTACAATTTTTTTTAAATGCGGAAAAATATCTTAGTTTTTAAGAGGAAATAAATGTACCCTTTGCGTTTCCGACCAATTTGACGATTAAACAATTAGGCCGATGTCTTTAGCAATAGATAGCGCAAGACTTACCAGGTACGAAAAGGAAATAAATAAAGAACGGAACAGTCATAGCTTTAGCAACTTAAATAAGTAATAAACACATTCTTGTATTTTTTTCCAATTTTTGTGTATCTTTACCCTTGATATTGTGATTAAGCCAACGTACACACCAGTGGATATTACCAAGTATCTTCTTCTTCTTCTCTAATCTTTAGTAATCTTTTCGAGAGTCAGATTCTTACCAAGTATAAAAAATAAATAAACAATCAAAAAATTATAGGTAGTGCTATTCTATACCTAAATTTTGAATAAGTAATTAGGTTTCCTTTTGCATTTTGGCCAATTTTCTAATCAAACAATTGAGGCGATGTATACACGAATAGACTACTAATAGAAAACTAATTGAAAAGCCATAAAATCACAGACATCGCCAATATAGCAGATGTAAGAATCGCCAAAAAACATAACCCAAGAATCTTAAGTGCCATTTGGAACTTCAATTTTGAAATTACTTTCAACTTTGCTATGAATATTACTATGCAATGAGTAACGGGAAGCAGCTCCAGTACTCTATTGAGAATATGGGGTAGACAAGTGTCGAGTTAGGGTCGCGGCCCTGGGCCCTCAGGGCCGAACTAAAAGGTGCAAGGGAATTCGGCCAGCTAAAGACCTTGCCCTACACAAACACGACAACTCGTAAATATGCGGTCTGCATCGTGGTTGTTGCAAAATATTGTCTTTTGGCCCAAATGCGCAGTTTTCCTTTTTCTAATCAACAAGTGTGCTATCGCTGCCATACACAGCTAAGATGCCGACTTCTGAACAATTACCCCGTAACTTCCCCTGAATCTGCGCGGTAATTTGCAAATGATTTGTGCTGATTTGGGTGGGGCCGAGTTTTGCCGCCATAAAAACGATTATTCGCTCAATTCGGCAGGAATATGTAACGCCACTTGGCTCGCGGGGGTCGCACGAGCTGCTACGTGGCCTCTTAATTCCCAAATAAATCGATCCTCCCGCGGTATGGGAATTATGACATAACGGATGCTTCGCCTTGAGCAGTCGCGCCTAGCGCGACAGGCTTTCCTCTGGGGATGACTGATTGTGAGTGCATTAGGTCACTGTCATGTTTTACCATCACTCAGCGGCGCCCTGCCATGTTCCGCATAATTTTACGCGCGCTGTGTTAATAAGGGGGAGATTAAACGCGTTTGACTTTAACCATTATTTAAGTTAACGCCACGAAAAATTAAATTAGTTCAGATGTATTGCTGCTGCAACGAATTGAGTAAACTACATGATCCGCGTTATTCAAATGTGCGCCGCGGCACAACGGCCACAAGTACGCCACCTAGCGGCAAGAGACTGAACCGGGCGGAGCTTTCATTTTTGGGCGTTTGGTGGCGCAACCGACTATACAGGGAGCTCGATTAAGCTGGCGCCTAGCCATCGTATAATAAATAGCTTTTTTGATATTCTTGCAGCGCTCCAACAAAATATTCCATAAGAAGTCTGGCGAATGTTATTAAATAAAACAACACAATTTTAAATCTCGAATAAAACTTTGCGAGCTACAGCGGCGCTTCAACTTAATCTTTAATTTGAAGTAGCGGCAAAATTTTTGCAGCTGCATATTTTAAAACTAAATTAGAAGTCTCCAAAAAGTTATTTTTATTATATTATTATTCTGATAACAAAATAATTAAACGACTAATATTGGATACGAGCTCAAAACTATTTTTTACCAATTGTTGAGAGTCCTCTAATCAGTTGCAATAGAACGAGTAAATTAAACCACAACGAAACGTTACAAGTGTCTCCATAAAGAAATGGAATATTCTAATTCCAAAAATTTCATTAGGTGAAGAGTAAGTCAGAGAGCTTTTGAGAAAAAAGTCGTACACAGACGCAGCGCCTGATGAATGCGTTAAACGCCCCGCGCTTTAAATCGCGCAAACGGAACAGCAGATTTATCAAGGAGACGCAATCTACCGGGGGGTATCAAAATGAGTAACTGCCAACATATTGGCCTTTACAAGCCTCCTATGGTCGATATAATAAGAGGCGTCAATGTGAGCAGCGACTGTGACAGGGGTTGCGGAAACATTAGACTAAAAGTGACTGACAGCGCGGCGATAAATGCAAATTAGCGTTCGAATGCGGCACAATGGCTGTTTGATATGCATCTATTTAAAATCATAATTTGTAAAAGCTTATGGGTGATAAACTGCGCGTTCAGACGGTATGGGGAAATATTTACATCCTATTACGTTTACATTGCATGCTATTTAACTCTATGAATAATTTATTTATCGCCTTTGCTCAAATGCTTTGCCGAGCGAAGCGTAAGCGCAGACCTAATTTACCTCTCCGCATGGTATAATTATGATATAACAAACAAAAAAGTTCTCGTTGGCGCGTTATCGCACATCCATTATGTTAATTTTTGTTGGTAAACAAGAGTATCCGCAAAAGACAACAAAAGGGTTAACTGCAATATTTGGAGTTGGTCGAAATTATTCTTTGGGGCAACTACATACTTAGACTTTCCCAAAGAAATCGAAAAATTACTCAAGAACCTTAAAAATAAAAAAGTGTGAAGTAACACCACTTGAAGATTGCCTATAGACCAATATTAGAAATAAGTACTATAAAACGCGTAACTCAGAATAAAGCGTCAATAACAATAAAAAATCAATAACATTTAATGCAGAAGGTATTTGAGAGATATAGACGTAAATTATAGTTTTGAAAAAGAATAATTTTACATCGATTTATAGGTAAATCGAAAGTCTTCATTGATGAATTTAAAACTGTCAAAGATTAGGTACAATTGAAGATAATTTAGTACTTTACAATATAATTTAAACAATCACCATGGTTGCATTTGGTGAAGCGAATGATGTACTCAAAACATAAGGACGTTTACTTTGAGATCTCCAATAGTTATAATTTGTAGGAAAACATGGACCCACAAGAACTAGTTTAAGGGCATAAAGACACAAAATTTTGGCGCCAATTTCAACTTCATCTTATTATAACACAGAATCCATGCAACTAAGGCCAAAGAATAGATAAAATGATCAATGGTAAAGCTCCACCCTCACCAATAACTCATAGCCACAACTTTATTTAGTACCGGTGCGTCTACCATACCAACGAATAACTTTTACGGATGCAACAGTTCGATTATTGACTAAGAACTAGTATCTACTAAAATCTAAAAATAAGCCTTTTCGCTGAAGACAAACTTTTGGCTAAATCAGATTTTTATTCGTACTAGATCTCATCTCCAATGCATAAGATCACAGCTGGCGATTGGAATTTATTTTAGTTCGACAAACATTAGTTCTGCTACCATTTTCCTCCAATTTTATATTAAAGTTCATATTTCCTTAAAACCCCCTAAAGCAACCAAGTCGTTGTCTAAATCCTAGTAAAATCTATGTTCTTATAAGTAGTTAAGCTCCAGGTTAAATTAACGGCTATATAGAGAATTTCCAGTTTCCTCTCTTGAATTCGTATTTTTGATTTCAGTAGATTAGACTGGAAAAACCATTGTAAACCTTGTCATACTCGGTGCTTCTCTCAGATCTTTTAATCGCGGAGCTACAAAAAATTGTGGTGCAGCCGAGGTCGGTGGTAAAGCGCATAACGAATTTGCTAAGTCTTCACCCTGATACAGGTAGTAAAGGTCGATTTTTACCGCCTAGACACTTCACGTGCTAAGGGACAGTATAACTATAGAATTTGACGTCTTTAAACTTAATAGTAGCAATAATTTTCTTTTTATTAAGTAATTACATAGTTATGAGACTGTGGGACACTTTTTAACAGTTCGATTTCTCTTTAGACCCATCTAGCGCATGAAGCTTAAAGATATTTTTAGGTTAGGAGTTTCTTTTTTAACCAGGTCGCCAGCATTCAGAGTATGGCTGCACAATGCAGACGTCTGAAGCAAAATGGTAAACCGGTAACCTGGTTTGTATCTTTCAACGATGGTATCATTTTCCTCCAAACTACAGAGTGCTTTGCGGACTCGCTGAAAATTTTTCCTTTCTTGAGACCACACCCAAAAAATCCTCAACTTTGCTGGTCTTCTAAGAATTCTAACATTCCAGGGAAAAATAGTTTTTGCCACGATCTTATTTGGAGTACTAAGGTAAGTCTGAGTGGTATCATTTTTATTAGAAGTTTTGCTCCTGTACAGTGGAGGTGGTTATTCCTTAACTCAAAATTCTTCTCCTCCTATCGTCTTGTCCCTTTCATACGTTGCCCGTCTTCATGGAAATTTGTGTTTTACTAGTTGCCCTTCTAAATAAATCTTCAAACAGGATATTCTGCATTTCCCGAGCTTCTCTTATCATTGCAGTGCTGGTTCGCGTATGCAGTATCTTTTATTATTTCTCATTAAGCGTTCTAAATACAATTTTCTTCTTGCGTTTGTGTCCAACAAAAATTCAAAAAGGCTGCTAACAGAGGAAGTCTTTTAATTCGAAATAATAATGACAAGGGCAAAGATGGCGTCATACACATCAGTCCAAAAAAACCATAGCAACAGAGTCATTGGTTAGACATAGATCTTTGACCAATTTTGAAGAAAGACTAATTTCATTCCAAACAGTTGCACCCTGAATCGCTTAGGTGCTGGAGCCAGTACTCCACGCGTTGATCGACAAGCTTCAATCATGGATTAATTGGAGCTTGCAAAAATTAAATCCAACGTTTTGACGTAGCAGTCTGAGAAAAGTTCAATTTTGAAAGGCGTCGTAAAATAGATAAATTTGAATTCTCAATAACCCCATCTTTCATAGCAACAACTTCCTATACTATGTTATGTGTTGATCAACAACTGAATAATTGGTTTCGAATTTCTGTAGTACACAGCAAATTTTTAGTAATTAGTTCTATTGGAAAACCATTCAGAAGATTGATTTGTTGTAATTAATTTAATGTATATATTAGTCTAAATAAACGATAAATGAGAGTGTACTTGGGGATAAGAAATAGTCGCTATGGTTAAGAGAATCATCTGCGCGGTAGGCAGCCTTCTTCAGGCAAAATTTTCAGGAAAGATGAATGCTCCGCGGCTAATACACAAACCTGAGCTGCGGCCCATTTCCCGTTACATTAGAGCTTTCCATCCCGCCAGAGCCCTGGTATATTGTACATCAATGACTTTGTTAAGCACACCATTTGTAAACGTAGTAAACTAATGCATAGCAAGTGGGTCAGAAGAAACGCCGGGCTCCCCTACGTCGATATTCGAAGATAGGAACTAGTTAGCATGCAAATTGCAATATGCACGGCAAAGGCGGCAAAGTCTTCGCCAGATTCGTGATACGCCCCCCGGCTCCTTCCGCATTTATTTGCTCAATGAAATTGCCTCCAGGACAATTTCGCGTTGATAAATTGCAAACAGCTGCTCTATTAACTATATCGGCTTCATCTCAACAATTAATTCAACTTTATCGATGTCACATTTCCTGTTAACAGGTATAAAACGTAAAAAAAACATTACAACTTTATTACAGAATACACAGTTGACGCTAATTCTCTAAAAAATTCAATTCATCAATACCCTTCTATTTGGTTTGAAAAGCCATAAAATTATAACATTTTTAATAAACTATTCCACAACTTTGATTGTGCCCAAAACTTTGTTATAGTGAGTAATAGAACCCAAAAGACTAACCCATTACATGCATCTTTGTTGAAAGACCAAGTGAGAAGTTGAATAAGTCAATGTCTGTTACTCTTCTAGAAAACCACCTGGTTTATGGCTTATGTCTAGATTTAGTGCTTCTGTTTCGACGTTACAAATTCCTAGCTCTTGATTACCCCAGTTAAGGATGATCGCTAATTAACTGTTAGAAATTATTTCGGTAAATTTTTAGACAAACTAAAACTCCCATATCGTCGGAAGAAAACACGAATTCCTAATCCGAGATACTAATTTATTACACGAAAATATCCGATCCCATGCAGTTGTCTAAACTCTATCAAAATTGAGTATTTGTTCTGCACCACACTGGAACATCTTCCCTACACTCTGGACTTCATTTGGAAAAAATGCGTTTCTAACTCAGAAGACAGTAGAAAAACAATTTTGTTAGTTTGCACTCACACAATGCTTCGATAACTTAAAAAAATAATTCCGGTTTCTAAATAAAATACACAGAATGGTGTTATTAACAACAAATAAAATAAAGTGCAAAAACAATAATTGTTGCTGAAAGAATCATAGTGTACATTAAAGATCTTGGAAATCATCCCTTGGAACAAACTAGATGATGCAGTTTCCACCTAATATTTCAGACGCGGATATGGTAAACAAGGGAACAAGTGTCCACACTTGATAAGTTAGAAGTTGAGATTCTGAAGGTCCGGGCAAAACTGGCAGGAAAGATATCATGACTCTTAAATTCTCGTTATCTAATTTACTCGACGTACTGCAATTAAAGTATATCTCAAAGGCAGGTGTATACTTTGACCCGAAAAAAAGAACGGTTCTGAAGAAATCATTATTTGATAATGTCTGCGAAAATGAGAACATAAAAGCTTTTAAAAAAACTAAGAAGTTCAAGTTTCTGGGGCTTTGTGATTTACGACAAAAAACTGCTACCGTAAAAGGTAATTTGAAAGTTATTACCTTCATCGTCAATCAATTTAAATCAAAATTTAATTTTACTTCGTCGACATTAGTGTTGCCCAAAGAATAAAGGACGCTCATAATCCACTCAAGGTCGTAGAGCAACTTATTGCTAAAAAGCAAACAGATAGTGCCCAGGAAGATCGAACTATCTAGTCCTATGCTTGCTAGAATACCATAGCTGATTCTAACTGACTTACAATGCTTGGAGATGGTTAAATAGTATTTTTATGTTATGTTATGTTGGAAGGATAACAATGAGATTGCAAAAATAAGATTTTCACTTTGAATACCTTGAGTCGAAGTAGGTAACAGTTGTAATCCTTCTTAGGGTCAAAAGACAAAAGGTGATTCACGACACAGCAGTAGCAAGGAATACAGTGTTTGTTTTCTATAAAAAATCACCCGACGGTATTGAGTCTATCAAGAAATTTTACTGCGCTTGTGCATTTAAGTCCAAGCTACTGCTCTTGCTTTTGCAGATAACACTGCACTTCTAATAACAAGCAAAAACCAAGGAAATGTTATAAGTCATAAATGAATCAGATAACTGGACCAAATAAGGCAAACTAAGCAGTTTCATGAATGAAAAGTAAAAGCATCTCTCAATGGCAGCAACCTTGTGTCATATGGTAATACAACAAAGTAGCCAGACTATATAACCAGATAATAAATTATGTGTTCATAATGTAATGTATGCAAATGACTTCTTGCCGTCATTGAATCAACGGAGCCAATCATAAACCGATGTACAGAAGGGACGACCTCATATATTCCTTTCAGAAAATTATGTTTTAGTAGACATTTCATTTCATTTAAAGTAAAATTTTGTAATGCTACCGTATTGCCCCATGGTGTTTCAACGATTGCTCCAAAAATTTAAAAAAAAATCATCCATCCCAATGCGGACTTCCCTGTCCGTGGTGCTCCCTATTTTTATTAACGAAACTCTAATTGGATCCTGGTGGTATAACTATAGCAAACAAAAATAATATAGAAGAAGGAAATAGCTTCAGAGACGTATGAGCCAGGCTTGGGGAAAGCAACAAGGACTATCGTTCTCCAATATTATTAACACTAATGGCATGATGTCTTGGTAGTTAAAGATTCCGGAGATAAAACTGTCCTCCAATCAGATCTATCCCAAAAACGTACGAGTATAAAGGGCAATAGTTTTTAGTCTTTTAAAATCATTTAAAAAAACTTTGAAAATTGAACAATCAAAGTATGCAGTTCTTTAAAAAGATTTATGGCGTTACAAAGACACTTTATATTGCATGGTATTGCAGTAAATTTTGAAAGTCTATAGTTACATTAAGTAAAAAACGTTACAGATTTCACAAATGTAGCAATATAGAAAAAATGTACAATATTGGCATTCACGTCAACCATAATGTTGTAATTATTTACAATAAATATCTGTGCATGTTTCCAAATAGGAATCGGAATATTTGAATGAGCCCAGTTTGCAAAGAAAACTTATCAAACTTATCCATTTCATCTGGGTGAATATCATAAAAATGAATACGTTCTTCATGTACGTTGAGAAAGCAAAAATTTATTTCATTTAACTAATGAAAAATGCTAAGGAGTAAAGAAATCAAGAAAAGTTCAGTTTCTACAGGATTGTGCTTCACATTGTTTTATAGTTAACATTGTTCATCTCTTTCAGATTTCCAATTTTAGTTTTTACGATATTTTTTAGACCCTAATTTTGGAATCTCATTTCTTTCCTGTATTCTAGTATATATTTAGATTCACCAGTTCCCTTATACATGTTATAATATCGAACCAACAGGAAACTATAGCGATATAGCTGGCTTTTAAAGTTATCGACACTATCGGTATATTTTTGGTAATTACAGATTCCGAAGGTCAAACTACTTGCGCAGAGACAACTAATAAAGACAAAAGACGCCTACATTAAAAAAGTGGAACGTTAGAACATTGTGCCAAAGTGGAAAATTAGAAAATATCAAACGAGAAATGGAACACAATAACATAGAGGTATTCCGAATGAGTGAAGTAAATGACCAGAAAAAAGGGACATGTGAAGTGACGAATACGAGACAATAAACAACGCTGCTTTAAATGGACAAATCAGAGTAGGAGTTATGAGAAAAAATGGGGCAAAAAATAAAAGGTTAAGATACTGAAAAACCAAAAGACGCAATTGTAATAAAAGTATAATGACCATAAAGTGGAGAAAGTATATAAAGAAATAGAGGAAGTAATGAATAATGTCAAAGGAGAGGAAAACCTAATATTAATAGGGGATTGGAATTCCGTTACTGGCGAAGAAGTAAAGGTAGAACTGCGGGCTGATACGGATTAGGAGAAAGAAATGAAAGGAATAACCGCCTGCAAAGCACGTTTTGCTAACAACAAACACTATTTGACCGTCACCCACGTAGAAGACACATGAAAAATGCCCAATAATACCAGAAGATACCAGATGGCATACGAATTTAAGATTTAAGAAGTTGAAAAAGCGCAGAGAAAATGGCAAATAGATTAACTGAAACAATGAATGAATAATAGAATATTTGCAAATTTGGAAGAACTACAAACAACACAAAATAAGTGAAACATTGCAATTTAAAAAAGACGAAAGACTGAAACTCCAGATCACGTAGTGTGTTATTTAGATTATTAAAGAAGGAAGGAAACACAAAAACTTTAAAAAGAAGTAGTGGGCAAAATTGAGAACCAAAAATCAATAAAGAATGTGCTAAAACAAAAAAGGACATATAGAAAAATCGTGTAAACAAGTAAAGTTGATCACGCCTAAAAGACAATGAAATTTTTCTTTAACGATATAAAAAGAGAAGACGTAGGCGTAAAAATGAAACAGGAAATATCTTCCTGGAACAAAACGCTACAATGAAAAACTGTTTAGTGAAGACAGCAAAGAGGAAATCGTTCTGGAACTGGATAACTAGCCCAAATTAGATCAAAGTATCCCCAGGAACTAAAAATGAACAAAGCAACGGAAATCGATCAAATTGCAAATAAAGAAACCATCTAAGACACTTAAAAAAGGGCACAACTGAAAACTGGAAAACTACCACGCATATTTATAAAATTAAAAAAATTTCAGAACAAACCCTAACGGAAGATCAATTTAGCTTCAGGAAAAATTCCGATAGAAGAAATGCACTAGCAGCTCTCAGAGTAATCGTAGAAAGGAAAACCAACGTGCATTGCCTTCATAGACCTGAAAAGAGTCTTTGACAACGTAGAGTAGCCAAGACTACTAAAATTAATAAAATATATTGAATATCGGAGAGGTTAGACAAGGTTGTGTCCCATCACCATCATTATTTAATGCGTATATACAATTGGCATTGAACGAACCGCAGTTGAAAGGCAAAGCGATCATTAAAATCGAAGAAGGAATAAACAGCATTCTGCATAAAAAGAAACACTAAAAACGAACGAAAATTATAACTGATCATCACATCATAGAGGTAGTGGAAGAATTCTACACCTAGACAGCAGAATAACAAAAAATGGAAGAGGAAACTTCTGAAGACATTCGTCTGGAGCATAGCACTCTATAGGAGCCAAAGTTGGACGATAGTAACCAATGAAAGGAAGAGGCAAGGAGTTTTTGTAGTATGGTGCTACAGACGCATGCTGAGAATAAATTGGATCGAGTATTAGAGAGAGTAGAAGAAGGAGAGCTACTACTTGAACATATTCTACGTCATGATGTACTCCTTAAAACAGTTCTAGAAGGAAGAGTTGCAGGGAAAAACGTCCCAGGCAAATTATAAACAGTTTGCCATCTAGCAGTTATAATGAGTTAAAAGACTGACCATGAATAGAACAAGATGAAAAGCCATGGTGTTTAATCAACTACTCACTTGAGTTTCTAGAGTAAACGTTCCGTTTTCTTTTGGTCAACCTGTGTATGGTACAGGTGTATGAAGAGAGGTCATTCTTATTCAAATAAAAGTAAGAAAATCTTAAAGTGAGTAGCGGGGTGCAAAAGTCATTCAAATCGCTAATGTTAAAGTAAAAATCAGCGAGGCGCGCCAGAGAATTAGAAAGCAGCTAATAAAGAGAACCAAATAAAGCTCTTTTGATTACGATCGACATTGTAAGGATCTTGTACTATTAAGCCGCTGCCCTCTTTCGCACCCCATATTGCTCTGTGCCTAATACCAACACATAGATCATAATTTTTATGATCCGATATCTGTATGCTGTATGTTCAGGCGGATTTGTGAGCCCAGGACGACTCCTCGGCCGCGCGCCCTTTTTCTCATTGAGGCGGAGGTCGAGGAAAGGTCCGGGGGTTAATATCGGCTCAAAAGGAATTCTTTGGAGTCGCCGGGCGAAGGAGAGGAAGGATACGTCATTGCGCACATTTTAAAGGCGCCTTATTAAGTTCACATTTCGCCGAGGTGTCGATGGAATGACAATGAGCGGAGAGAGCAGAGCAGCTCAGGTCGGCTCAGAGCAGCGCCGAACGGAGCAGGGCGGGTCGCGCAATTAGAGTGCGCGTGTAGAATTCTTTCTTTCGGTGCGGCACAGCTCATGACCGAATTCCTGTTCGCGCACCGAGTGACAAACTGCTTTTCAGGAACGCACTTATTGCTGCAGCCCGCGCCCTTAATATGGAGGAGAGCGGGCGCCGAGCGGTGCACCGCATAAATCATGGCGTCCGTACGCAAAATCAACAAGAGGCCCAGATAAGTCGACGAGCCGGGGGTGGCTGCTATCTGCGGCGACACATTCCCGCCGCTCAGCGGCGCTCGCAGGCGCTCAGCGCTGCCGGCCGCAGACGGACACTGAATTTTTCATTCATATCTACAAATGACAAAGATTTCGATGCATTTCCATATAAATTACATCATATTTCTGGAACGCGGGGGCTTGTGAGACGCGTCTTCGGAGGCTGTTAGTCATCCTAACAATGATTTATGGAGGCTAACATATTGCCTGGCGGCGGGTCGAGTTCGACCACCGGGTGCCGCCGGCCCCTATATTGCGGAAAGACGCACATCCGAGCCTGGCGTGTAATCACGCCGCGGGCCGCTTCGCTCGCTGTCAACCAATTACACATGTGGACCGTATAATTTGGAGCCATAAACCAAAATAGAAAGAGAGTTTTCGGTCCTCGCGCTGATTGGATTCGACCGGTGACAGTTCGGCCGCCGACCGTCTACGCCGCCCGCAAACGCCGCCTGCTGGCGGGCAGCCGCCCCCGGCCTGCTCCCGAGGCGGCTTCCGACGTCCAACTGCACGACTCGGCTACCCCAACCGAACCAGGTGGTAAACAACTAATTAGACTATCCTACAGGTAGTAGCAAATCCACAATCGTCTTGTACGTGGGCTGCACGATATTCATTGCGAAAAACTAACAAAAACAAATGCTCAATGTTGAAAACTTTTTTCTTGTTTTTCAAAATATTCTCCCTGGCGGTCAATACATTGTTGCAGACGCCAGAACCAATTTTCGTACCATTTTTTCCATATCAAAACAGGCATCTCCGAAACATGGGCTTTGAACGCATCAGTTGCCTCTTCTGGAGTAAAATATCGTTGTGAAAACAAATAGAAACCGTTAAGGAATGACCCATCAATTCGCTGAAACAGCCAGTTTATTTTTAATACTGGCTATATTTCAAATATTAAAATGATTTCACAAAATGGTGCAATGAAATCATGGAGACCAAAACTAAGTAAAAAACAAATCCACGCTTTAGAAATAACAAGGTATGAATCAAAAACTATGAATAGAATTAATGAAAAGAGTTTACTAAGAAAAAGCCAAAGAATCTTAAACGTAGAATTTGAAGAACTATCAGAAATAGAAGCATGCGCTGAAACAAATGAGGCGCCTGGAAAAGAAGGAATTGTGGTAGAACTGATAAAATAGGGCGAAAAACAACTAAGAGAAAAAATAATTCGTCTATTAAACAAATGTCCGAAGCAACGATACCAGTAGACTGGAACGACTCAACAGTAATTCTACTCTTTAAAAAGGAGGATAATACGAGACTGGCGAATTATAGACCAATAAGTTTACTATCATCGCTACACAAATTAATGACAAAAATATTAACTAATAGATTATCCGCGAAACTAGACGAGTATCAGTGAGAAACTGAGACATGATGTGGAAAGGGATATGGAACAAGATATCATTTATTTGCAATAAAATTTTTAATGAAAAAATAAAATGAATATAGCATTCCTAACCATTTGGCATTCATAGATTTTGAAAAAGTCTTCGACTCGGTAGAGATATAATCTCTCAAAAACTGTAGAGTAGACCAAAGATACACCGATCTCTTTAAAAACATAAGCAGCAAAGCTACAGCTACGTACAGACTACATGAAGATACAAAACCTACCCTTTACAGCGCAGAGTCCGACAAGGTGACTGTCTATCACTAAAACTCTTTACTTTGGTACTAGAAGACGCATTTCAAAATTTCAATTAGAATAATATAAAAATTAACATAAATGGTACAAACTTAAATCACCTCAGATACGCGGACAACATCGTTCTTATCGCCGATAACAAAAATGTCTTAAGCTACTTGCTAAACCTAAATGAAGAAGCAGCGAAAAACAACAAAAATAAAAGTAAGAGACAAATATTGAAGACGTAAATGAATATATTTGGGACAAACAATCAGGTAACAGAAATAAAACAAAGATGCTGCTTGTCATGGGTAGCTTTGCAAGATTAAGCTTCATTCTGACCTCCAAAAATATAGCACAACATTTAAAAACAAAGGTTTTCAATAAATGCGTGATGCTCATTAAAACGTACGGAAGTGAAAATTGGTTTTTGACGGAGACCTACTTACAAAGCTAGTTACCACACAACGTGCCATCGGACAGAAAATGTTAAGTATCTCCTTAACTGACAGAAAAACCAATGCGTGGAACGAAAGTCACGAATATACTAGAAAATATAATAACACTAAAGCGGAGTTGGGCAAGTTAATTAGCCTAAAAACATAAACAAAATAGAGGAAGACCACCGAATAGATGGTACAATAACATAAGGAAAATAGCAGGGGTAAACTGGATAAAGGAACCAAATGGAAATGGTTTAAACGTGATAGAAATGGGCCAAGAAGAAGAAAAAGAAAAAAAACACTTCAAAACCCCCCTTGAAGAGAAAACCACACCAATATGTTTCAGGTTGAGGAAACTGTCAAGGGTTATGAGCAAAAACCGTTTAGTTTCCGCGCGTCAAACTAAAGAAGGAACAGAGGAACAGCAGGATAAAAAGAGAGCAAAGTAGTAATCAGACTTCAGTCGTAGTCGACTCAAAAAGAGAGGCTGTTGGTTTGTCACTTCGTTTGTAACAATCTTCACCATTATAATAGAAAAGGGATCTAGACACCTTTACATCACAATGATACTGAGAAACGGGCTCAGCTTTCTAAACTCTTTTTTTTATGTTTAAATAAACATGACTAGTAACGGTTTTGTAAAAAAGGAATGGCGCTAGGATGTCGAATGCTGATATCCCACACCACACTATAATACTTAGTGAAGGCAAATGGTGTTCCATAGTAATATGAGGATTTTAAGGAGCCCAGCAAGTGAAATATGCCGATTAATTGAGCCATTTAACTTAAAGGTATATAGGTTGGATGGAAATACTGAGTATTCCATGCATTTTCCCAGTTTCCATTCACAAAATTGTTAAATACTGGGCCATTAAAAGAACAAGTATATTTTTAGGATACCCTGTGTACTTTTAATATAGTTTCTGTCATGTAGCCACAGTTCCTGTAAATAAAGAAATATTGTCACTCGTAGTATTATCGAAAACCTAACAATTACAAATATGTAGTGACTAAACTGATCAAATAATATATAAAGTTAAATGACATAATTGAGAAACAACTTACACAACTGTTTTATTAAAAACTCATTTCGATAAGCAACATCACCAGAAACATAAATTTGATGCTAAAACACTTAATCAGGCATAGCCATAGAAATACTGAACCAAATAGATGTAAATAATTAGAGAAATAGAAAGGTTGGCAAAAGTAAAAATACTACTATTAGACAGGAGAAGATTGAAAAACTTGGACAAAGATAAAAATTAGAACTCCTAATCTAATGCCGATAAGTACAAGAAATAAAAAAGAAAAAAGAAAAGAAAACCGTAATGAACATTTGTACTTGCACCACGACTACAAATTTGCCTTCCCACCATAATTCAACAGAAAATCCTATCACGGTATGAAAATTCATCCGAGTTTCTCAAGTGCAAAAAAATAAAAACTTCAGGCATGTATTTGGTTTCAAAAGTTTTTTTTGAATAAACCATTTCAAATACATATGGAACTAATATTGACTCTTCTCTCTTTCTTTTATATATATATATATATATATATATATATATATAAATATATATAAATATATATAAATTTCCCTACTTCTATATCAAATTTATTGGTTTAATGAGTAGCGAGCAACTCGAGAACCTACCGCATGAAAAAAGACGCCATTATTAGAGATTGTCGTGGCTATATTTCAGCTATAGGGGCTAATTTCTATCCTTCATCCGCTGATATGGGATTTTAAGCTGAAATAATAGAAAAGGAAGCTGAAAGAGCAGCTAAACATAATTCATAGAACTTGTGGTTGGATCTTCCTCCTATATACCTAATGTTTTATAAAGCAAAACATCTACACCAGTGATCCATAAATTAAGATAATTCATATATCTTTTTTTTTCGGCAAGCTTTGGCTTGAAATAAAACAGAAAACATGAGAAAATCTAGGGAACAAAAATCAGAAATTTTAACAAGAAAGAATAACTTCAAGACGTTGAAAGAAAAAGAGATATCAGTAACAAAAAGAAGTAACAAAGAACAAGAATGTGAGGAAAAAGTGAAGAAGAATATCTATCTGCTATTTCATACAATTTAGGAATGCCTTTATAGCTATATATGCCTGCTTTTCCTTATTTCAGTCGCCAAAAGACAATATACAGTGAGGTAAAGTTCCTAAAAATGTTAGTTTTGGTTATACGCCGCAGAACAAACTCGATGCAACTGCATCTGAAATTGATTCCCCGTTCCTCAAAAAAGAGAAGTCTGCAAGTGCAAATACCTAAAGATCCAGACGAGATTAATAAAAGAATAGTTTGAATTGTTGAATTATATAAATGGTATCATTTCTAGATATTCAATATGGTTATATTGAGATATGTTTCAAAAATTTGTTTTGGCTGTTTACAACGGTGTAAAAAAATGGACTCTAAAGTCTTCTTTTCTAGACTATAGAAGGTGAGGTACTTGTAGAAAATCAACAATTTCCAGTTCTAACAAAACACTTTCGACGTACAGAAAATTAAAAACCTGGCCAGGCAAATGATTAGTATTGCAACTATCAATTGCTTTGTTGATTGGCACCAATTAGCAAGAAATACATGGGCTGCTCTATATCTATTGCGAAAAATATTAATTAAATATTTAATGTTGGAAGCTTTTTTATTATTTTTCAAAATATCCTCCCTGGAGGTCAATACATTGTTGCATACAATGGAACCAATTTTCCTAGCATTTTTTCCATAGCGAATCGGGTATCTCCGAAATATGGGTTTTGAAAGCACCAACCGCCTCTTTCGGTATCGAAAATCGTTATCCATGCACTTTGTTCTTGACGTGTGGTAACAAAAAGGAATCATTAGTGGCCAAATCAACACTGTAATATTTGGTTATCCTAAATAAGCAAACTATAGAACTGCGGTGTTTTAATTTTCCCAGACGTCATAGCATATAGTCAAAACAACAAACCCTTGGAATATTTGTTCCTTCTGGCTAATAAATAATCTAAATTTCACATTTCTCATAAAAATATCTATCAACTCTAAACTGAAATATGACAAAATGTAGTACTTTCCAACTAAAACCACCAACAGCTGTAACTAGCACAACAATGGATTTCCAAGACTCAGCCAATAATAATAAACGATCATTGACCTCGCCACTTAAAGAGAATATTAATAAACAATATGCCTTTAATACAAATTTACGAATTGTCTAAAATAGACCAAAAAGTACAGATGACAAAACTAAGATTCTTCCGATCTTCATCCCAAGTGGAACCCACTGTCAGGAGATAATCAAAGACATCAAGGGAACAGTTACCGCAAATTTCTCAGCCGTTTATGTATAAGGGTAATCGATTTAGAAATAACCTAAGTACTGTTGATGACTACTAAAACCTAATTAAATATTATCACGAACAAAAGGTAAGCTGTTACACATAGAAACCCCGACAACTCTAATATCAAAGCACTAATTCGTAATGTACCAATATCTTTCACGGAAGATGAAACTAAGATACCATTAACAAACTTAAAATAATATTTAATATTGAAAGTCAGATTATTAAACAACAAAAAAAAAATTCCAATGCCCACTTGCAGTGGAATTAAGTAATTCTGAACATTTCAAAAAATTATTCAACTTAGACAGATTACTCTACTGTGTTGTAGCAGCAAAATTGCGACGAAGAGACAAAGATATCCCTCGGTGCAAAAACCGTCAACAGGTGAGTCATACCAAAAATGACAGTCGTTTGCCCTCAAGATGCGTTAAATGCACCGGAAATCATCACCACTCCATATGTACAAAAATTAAAAATAAGGATAAACTTCAATACGTAAAATGTGGAGGTGAACGCAGGGTTAATTATAGGAGCTGTCCATATATTAAAAAACAAAACCAGACAACATCAGATCTACCAACCCCAACGCCATGCTAAAGGGAACAATTACCTTCAGCACAACATATTCGCCAGCTATAACAAATAACATGAACACCCCTCATCCCACAACAAGTAACCTTAACCAAAGTGCATCCAGTCCAAACTCTCTCTCAACAAATATCCATCATCTTGAAGTCATAGCAATAAAACTGACGATGACCATCAACGCTCCAGTGACAATAGTTTCTGCACATAAACAATCAAATAACTAACTGGATCTACAAGAACCAATAAACATTTTTGAAGGTTCACAGTCCAAGATGATAATTGGCGATCTCAACTGCAAAAATAAGAACTGGGGTTGTGGAACAAATAACCCAAATTGAGTAAAGTTAAATATTTTTACTTCCCAACTGGCAGTTGAAATTTCGACACCAGCCAAATATACGTACTTCCCGTATATAATTGACCAATAGCCGGATATTATAACTACTAATAAGCTACTAATAAGTCAATTTGTTCTAACAGAACGCAGTTCTGACCATTGCCAGTATTGTGTACCTTTAACAGCTCCCCATACTGGTACCCCCAACTCCCCAGGTGAATAAATGGACCAATTAACTGAAAACTTTTTTGTGAAACGATATCAGCTAAAATACTCAGTGTTACCACTGTTACAAAAGGATTCACAACTAAAAGACTATAAAACAAGGATGCTGCCTCTCCTCAACACTGTTCAAAATTTAACTCAAACACGCATTAAAGAAATGGAAGAAGAAGTGCCGAAGCATGGGCTTACCCTTGAACAATATAACCTATTTATGCGGGCGGTATGAATGTGAACCACACTATCTATAACAAACGACATCAGAGTTAAACGATTGATAAGGTTCGGATAAGTACAAAGGGTAGTCAAAAACAAGAATATCTGACCAAACTTTACAGTGGAAGTAGATAGGAAGAAAAACGGGGTAGACCCCGAAAGAGTTGGTAAAGTGGCACCAATGAAGAAATGCGAGAAAAAGTACTGGAAGAAAATCCCTGGAATAATAGAGAGGAATGGTGATTATTTTTTAAAAATTTCTTTATTGTCCGAGTTTATTGGCGCTGCAAACAAGATAGCCAAGTGGTAATTAGTCAGCGTATTTCAATACATTGTTGGTTATCTAGAAGAATCTCGTCCTAGAACCCTGTGGAAAGAAACTCAACTGGAACAAAGCTAGAAGAACATCAGTTATAAGAAGTACTCCACCTATACAAAATATCCGAGTCTACCTATAGTTCAGCTTCACTTGGACATCCCCATCGAAGAAAACTTCACCTGCAAGGCGCGTAATGCTATTAGCATCCTTACTCATATGAGAACCTTCTTCCGTTACCCTTTATTTGCGCATTGTACGTTACCAGTCCATTAACCAAAGCACATTGGCTAATGACACACAAATTATGTGAAAGAAAAAGTGGAAATTTATCATATTTTATCCAACTATGTGAGAAATTCATTAATGCCTATAAAAACACAACCTCCCACCAAAAAAATTGCACGCTTAATAAATCGATTTTCGAAACAGATAGTGCGAGAGATATCTTGGTAATAAATGACTGCTCTAGTTGGGAAAAAGTTAAAGAACACTTTTGAATCGTTTTGGAGATCCAAGAAAAGAGACCATTTTGGAAAACGATCTAGCAACTTGTTACCAAGAACCAAACGAAACGTATGTTCAGTATTATGAAAAGATCAAGAATAGATTACAACACTTGCCAGAACATGTGTATATAGATACGTGAAGCCGACAATAATCTTCAGATGTACAAAATAAATTTAAACACCCAAAAGGACTTAGATACATTTATTGGAGCCATATAGATCTTTTATATTATAGAGTGGGCATACTTTGTAAAGGACCCGTCACGTGAGTACTGTTTGAAATACCCTGCAATGCGCGATGTCGGAAATTATTTTGTACGAGTCTATTCGCCTAAGAGAGGGGAGTTGAGTCTCAACATTTTCGAATTATTTATTTGAGTTTTCGAGGGCTCAAAAGAAATCAACAAATACAAAAATCTGTCTTTTTAAAGACAACGTGCATATTTTTTCTTGTATTTTGGTAAGATTTATGGTCGCGCCGATTAGCTCAACCGTGGCTCCGCCCACATGTCCTTTACAAATTACGACCACCCTACGAAAACGTTGACTTGCGCGAAGAATGTATATTGCGATTCCGGAACTTCGACAGTCATAAACAGCAGATTAAGTTTTTAAATTTCATTAGACAAAAACTCCCACACAACTTAATTTAGATAAAACAAATTTACAATAAAGAGAGAACAAATGAAATATTGTCGTTTTATGAGGTTAGAAAAACGAAACAAAAATAAGATCCCAACGTATGAACCAACTTTACCCGCCAGAAAATTAGAGAAACATCCATATTACGAGTTACAAGTTAACATTACAGCTATCGACTTCAATAAAATTTTGGGAATAATAAAAGAGACCTGCGAATATATAGGGCGCCCCAAGAGAATATTCCAAAACTTCGTGTACAGGTTCTTTGAAACATTTTAACCAAAGAAGTTCCAATAAACATGGGTCCAATTAATGGGGGACTCTTGGGAGTGCTTGATCGCTTACTCTTCCTCCAAGTATTATCAATGTAACTTTCATTGCTAAGAAAGCTAGACTCCTTCTGTCAACTTTCTTCTACGAATATTTCTATCACTTTTTCTGCTTAGAAACGTTCCATTTTCCGGAGAGAAAAAAATGCGTAGAATTATATTTATGTCACGGAGAGCTACGATACGGGTATCTGATCTTGTACTTTTCTGCTAAATAATTAAACAAATGGACAAATTCACATCTTTTGCAAACCACATTTCCAACAGGTACTCGGATAATTTTGAAAATCATCCAAGAGAACTTATTTTATCATTTAATGCATTAAAAATATGAGCAACATTTTCGAAATATAATTGAACGTATAGTACAATTACTATCTCAATTCAAAAATGTTAAGTATCCTCCAACGAATAGAGATAACCATTTCACTATCATTCTCCGAAAACACAAATTTAAAGATAATTTCAAATTTCGAATTAGTTTCCATAGTAGATTATCTAAAGAGTCGCCCAGTGGGTACGCTAGATGAAATTTTCATTTTAAATCGTTGTCCCTAACCCCCTGACCACAAACCCATCGAGAAAAAAATTGTCTCGTCTAGCGCAGTACTTTTTTCCCATTTCGAAGATTGCAAAACTTAAGATTCCGTTATTTTGACCAGCCCATACCTGGCAGTTTTACCTTACCTTACCTTTTAACAGTCATATTGTCCAAAAACTGAGGACTGGTTAACATGGTACGTCAGAACAATTAAGGTTTTGTGTTCTATGGTGTATTTTCCCATCGCACATAAAATTTAGGAAAAGAAGATTAACTTTTTTTGGAATCTAACAATAAATACAAAATTAACATTTAAGGGGGCATAGCTAATTACCCAATTCTTCTCTCTTTGATTTTACAAGATTTTTTGTCAATGGATTTGTGGTCAAGAGGTTGGGGACAATCATTTAAAATGAAAATCTCAACTACCATACCCGTTGGCCCGGCCAATTTTGACATTCAAAGTGAAAATGGGCTAGATGGGGAATTTTTCTATCGGTGGGCTAAGCACAACCTTAAAATGAAAATCTCATCTATCGCAGCTATTTGGCCACCCTGTAAGACTGGCTTACAAACCTACCCAATTAATCGAATTCGACAGAAATTACTTTTTAAAGTAGAATTTACAAAATTTCAAATATTACCAAGAGGCGGTGTAATTACATATATATTGCACATCCCTACCCTAAACCCACGGAAAAACTACCTAATTCCTAACAAGGAGGACAAGTTGTTGATAGCTCTATACACATATCACCTACAGAGCGGAAGAACCGAGTTGTAAAGTGATGTCGTAAAACGCCTCATATTAGTAAATGCCGCTTGTCTGATATCAAACATTGTATTTTCGTTTTAACTGATAACCACTACCAATGGTAGAGTAGGTTCAACAATGGAAAAATTTTAGTCTCTTGTAAAGCTAATCTAGAAATAATTGAAGAATGTCCTGATAGAATCGCCTACTTTAATTTAACAATTGTAATTCTAAATATCCCCAATGAAGCAGATTACTGTTCGAAATAATGAATGAAAATCACCTTACTCACCTATTCACGGGTAAGTCCACATACTGGCCAACGGACCTAGGAAAAAGCCCAGACTTCTTAGATATCTGTATAACTAGACATTGGTAACATAAATCAAAAGATGGAGGAAATCTTCAACTTGAGTTTTGATCACACTCCTATATGATTTACCCTAAGTTTATTGATCATAGTTAACACTAAGCTGCCATAGTTATATACAATATATATATATAGATACAATAGGGTTTGTAGATAACTTAAGAAAATACTGATTGATTACAAAAATGAAAAATTTAAACTTACAATGGAAAGACTATCGACCATTGAAACTGCAGACTACTTAATGTGGTAGGCTACACAGTCACAACAAATGGTACGACTAAAAGTCTTTGTTGGGCACCTTGAAAAGGTTTTTAAACTACTAGATGAAGCCCAGGTAGAAACACAAAGAAATACCAAGCTATCTGAATGCATCTTTTCAATTATCGCCGCCGATTAAAGCTATCAAGCTTAGTAAAAATAATAATCTCAAGTCTATAGTAGATTAAAAAGCACCAGGGTGCAACCTCATTTTTAAAGGAGCTGTCTTCAAAATATTAAGCTTTTGAAAAAGCTACTACTTCAGTACTAATGTCTAGACTTTAAGAAACTGAAATAATACTAAATTATTAATTTGGATTCAGGAAAGCACACTCTACTATTGAGCAAGACTATCCAGAGATAGGTTATACAACACTGCATTTGAACAAGAAGAATATTGTACAACCATCTTTACCAACATAAGCCAAGCGATAAAATTTGGCACAAGAGACTTCTTTACAAATTACAACTGGCTACCACATGCACATTCAAAAAACTGGTTAGTGCCGATATATGTATAGTTGTATTCTTTTCTTTACATTTGAGCGCATGTAAAATAATAACTATGTTTGCCTACTATGGATTCGTTTGGATAAAAGCATAAGACGGTAACATTTTGAGTTGGTTTACTATGCGAGTTATCTTCTTCTCTTTCTTGTTAAGGTGCCATGCGGTTGCCAACGTGTAGGCGAATCATCTGTTCTATTCTGGTTATGCAATATACAAAACGTCGTCTTGTGTTCTTCTGACTAGATCATCTACGTCAGGTATGTTGCAGCAATCCTAAATGTCTCTTAGACATGAGTGTCTTTTTTGGCCGAGTCCTCTTTTTTTCTTCAATCTTACCCATTAATATATCTTGTTATAATCTGCATTTGTCGTTTCTTAGCATATGTCCTAAGTAATTTACCTTTCTCTGTTTAACGAGGTTCCGTATCTACTCTCTTTAATACTTCTTCATTAGTTATATGGTCCACCCAAGAAGTCTTCTCCGCACCTATGATTCGAAAACCACTATTTTATTTAGTGACCTGTTCTTCAGAGACCATATAGCAGAATTGGTCAAGTATAGCATTTTACAACTCTTAAACGGATACTTTTCGGCAAAGGAGGTTAGATTTTATAAAGGTTTTTCTGGCTATGGCTACACGAATCTTTACCTCTTCTTCACAATCCCATTTTGTATTTAGTGTAGTGCTTAAGTATTTAAACTTGCCTACTTGTATATTTCCGCTTTGTCTGGTGACTATCATTAATTTTGTTTTGTTGGTGCTTGTCTTCAGACCATGCCTTTCCGATTTACTTTATTGTTGTTCACCATGACATGGATATTGTCTACCAATACAGTTATATCATCGGCATATCTTCAAATTATTGATGGAATTTTCATTTAATGCATCTTCTTAATGTTCATTTGAAATCGCAAGTTGGAAGAGTTTTTCTACGTAAATATTAAATAATATACGGTCTTGTTTGACACCTTTAATTATTGCTATTTCATTTGCATATCTTGAACCATTTATTTTATTCGGAACGACGCTGTCTGATTCCAGTAGAGATTTTTTTATAATTCTTATATCTTTGTCGTCAAGGTCGAAGGCACAGTTTGAGAGGCACTTAAAAACGAAGATCGCTGATGTTGCAACTAAGTAGAATATTCACTTTTTCCGCCGCATTTTCAAGGATCAATATCGGTTAATTAATGCTGAATTGATTCTAAGGTCGTAATAAGCTACATCAGTGCTCAGACGATCCGAAACGTTATTCTACTTTACAACGCGACCCCATATAGTTACCCAAACGACAAAAAAATAATAATTTGTTTTGAAGGAACATCCTTCCTACAATCCAGACTTATCATCCGCCAGTTACCATTTGTCAATTCAAAAAAGAGAAACGATTCTGCCGGACCATATATAAGATAAAGTGGTTTAGTACATAATTCTAAAAAAATTAACAGAGATATCAAAGAGATATCGTTACCAAGAAAAGGTGTTGCTATGATCTAGTAAATGGTTCGAAAATAAGAACTGTAGAACTTAAAGAAAAAGCTCAAGATGTAATTGAAATTCTTGTATTTTAAAGTACATTCAAATATCCATCACTTGACGGCGTTATTGTATTTGAAAAACCCAATTTTCCAAGAGTCGGTGCAGCATATCAGGCAGTATTAAATAAATATGGTGTTCGACGTTCCTTTCCAAATCATCCAGAGTTCTTGGTTTGTTTCTTTAAACCTGCGTTTTAACTTAATCTCAAAGAAAACAGTCCAGTGGTGTTAAATCCCAAGATCTGTTGGGTCAATTCACAAAGCCATTTCGTAAAATTCATATCCACCTGCATTGGTTATCATCAGTCAATAACGCTCACCATTCACTGTAACGGTGTTTCCTTCATCATACAGCACCATGCAGATAGTTTTTGTTTTTTGAACCACTTTCCACACAGTTTCAGATTGCTCTCTCAGTCTCTCAGTCGGAAAATATACATTCGGTGATCAGTGAGTTCCAGTTCTTGGACTAAGATGACCTTAGAGATGTAAATGCAAGTCTAACCGCGAAGTTAGTCAACCTATTGTTTAAAAAAGTTTCAACCATAGTTACCATATGCATTTAAAGTTCTATCATTTTTATTGAAAAATTGTTATTTATAAAACCAAAAAGAAGGCATAATAAACCTTACACATCTATGACTACAACACATCCCAACCCACTCACTGTTGTTGAGAAAGGCGAGGCAGTACCATTGAGCATTTATTTCTTGAAGTCTTTTTCTGATATCTACAATTAACTCATACAATTATTACAATTAATTCTGACTATTAATTTCAATAAATATCCCAACACATCAAAAAATTACAGAAATGATTGTGAACCCTAAGCTGGATAAATTCATCAGTCCGACTGATTTTACTGGTACCCAAAATAGTAGGAGATGATTCTGGACTATTTTAAAGCAATTGTTTAGAAAATGCAGTTTTTTTACTATACTACTTTTTGCATAGAATCACTGATGTAATTTGAAAGAACTTTTGAGGAAAAAATCAGCACAATGATATTTCTAGAGGGCATCCAAACTTTTGACAAAGTATGGCACAGTTTTAATATTCTCTTTTTATTTTATAGAAGTTTAAGCCTATTTTTCTTCACGATTTAATTACGGAGTTTCCACCGACATTGAAATTCAGCTTTGTGCCCAGTTCTCTTGGGGTTTACTCTGGTGCCTTTTACCATGTGGTTTATTATCTTATTTATTACTTTCTTTTACTTTTTACAAGTCCATGATGTTACACTCATCCCTTATACCCACTTATATATTCATTTTAGTTGTATGCAGCATCTGCGGGTTTCTGCTCTATAAGTCATAACTGGCCTGACCATAGTTTTATAATTTTATCTAACTATCAATATTCAAATACTTGTTCTTTCAGGTTATATCTCAAATGACATAATCTGTTGTTTCACTTCGTTGTGTATATGTCGCAGCCACTAAATACATCCATTTTCAGATATCGGAAGTTCATTATTTTTCTCTCTATTTTGGTTCTCTTGGATATTACCATCGATTTGATTCCATCAACCAAAACTCTATATTATATATCAGTCTAGGGCACCAAAAACCTTAACGTGATCTGTGAATGCCTTCGCAATGAACTGTCTCAAATCTAGTTAATAAATTGCAATGCTAAATAACTCCAGTGGAATTTCCCTTTACATTCATGTGAACAAGCAAAAGCTTACATGTCGAGCATCACGGGATCTAATGCTTGTAAAATACTCAAATTTAAACTTCTTTGTTCTTAACTATTTATTGCCAAAATGCATGAGTTGTGGTATACAGTGGTTTGTCGAGTTGAAGACCTCTACAAATTGAACACCTTGCTGAGTAAAACACTTTTAGTCATAAAATTTGGTTGCTATAACAAAAACAAGCCATAAGTTGAGCACTCATATATCTTTTGACATTAAAATATTTTTTCAAGATCACATTTATTGTGTAGACCTATTGTTTGTCTATCAAGAAGAGTTTCATGTCTAGTGTGACAGAAAAACACCCGTTGTCTTTGTCTTGTATCATTTAGTTCTTATCTGTCGATCATGCGCGCTTGATTAAGTTTTTAAAGTAAAGATTGTTTTGTTTTAGTGTGTCACAAACAAATAAAGATATTTGAACTAGTTAATAGTAGAAAAGAAAAAGAAGTTTCTGGACTTTTTGGGTGCAGATGACAGTTATAGGGAAGTTTTTTAACAATATCTTTATTTGATTAGAAATCAGAATAGTATATTCTATGAGCTAATGATATCTATTAATTAGGCGGGGGTGAGTGACTCCTAGTGGAGTCATTACACTGTTATTTTTTGTTATTAGTTTTGGCCATTTGTTTTTAAGACGTCCAAGGGAAGGATCTTCGTTTAGTGGTGAGATGGGTAGAGTTCTAATGTTTATTGATGTTTAGTGGCGTACTGTTTGATTACCTCACTCACATATGGGATGTTAAGGTCTGAGTGGAGTGTTTGATTGGCCACAAACCATGGTGCGGCTGCCAAGTTGCGAATTATTTTGGACTGAAAACGTTGAATAATTTGGACGTTTCATTTACTTGTGCAGCCGCACAGTTGACACCCATGGATCCAGATTGATCAAATAATGGTCTTGTATAATAGAAGTTTGTTAGCTAGTAATAGCGAAGAGTTTTTCTCGATGAGCCAGTACATTTTCTTTAGTTTGGTTTCTTTTTCCTTTCGTTTCTTAGCGACATAGGTTTTCTAAGTCAATCTTCTGTCAATGTGAAGTCCAAGGTATTTGACTTTGTTTGATTGGGGAATGTGCTTGTTGTTGAAAAAGGCCGATGGGCATTCTTGGTGTTTAGTCGTGAAGGTGACGTGCGTAGATTTGTTACATTGATCCTCCATTTAAACAGCGATTGTTCGATTTGGTTTAGATGAGTTTGTAGTACTGCTGAAGCGATTGTAGGATTTTTGTGGCATTTCAAAATCGCCGTATCATCGGCGAATATACCTATTGCCGTATTATCTGTTATGGGTATGTCCGAGTATAGGTATAACATAGGTCCCAGGACACTTCTTTGGAAAACTCCTGCTCCAAGAATGCAGTTAAAAAATTTCAGACTTCATTTCTTGGTATGAATTGCAGAATATTTTTAATAACTATAAGAACGGCTTTTTAAAAGCAAATTCCGAGAAAAGTTGTATAAGAGGCAAACTGGCCAAGGAACGGCTCAGAGTTTTATTTTGCTGGAGTGCTGCGGTGATTATCGGCAAAAAAATGGGAGTGACAACGAAAGATTTGTTGGTTGAGTGACGGTCAAACTCCAAATTTTGAATGACCACCATTATATTCACGGATCGGCTTGTAAGCTTTTATTCCTTTCCCTCAATACCACCAGTCACTGTCAACTCTTAGATCAGGGTATTATTGAGCAGGTAAAGAAGTTATACTGGAAGCATTTGGCAAGAAAAGTGGTAGCAAGAATACACCACGTTGACAACGCAGTACAATGGGTTTCAAAAGCTTAAGCAGAAGTCCAAGCGCACACAATCCAAAAGTGTTTTGAACAATCGGAGGAGTTGAATAGCATGCTCAAGAACTGGACTCTACCATCATTATAACTTATGATCTCAAGACTATAGAGGACATGAGTTTGTACGACAAACAACTGTCGAGTAATGAAGAGGAAATCTTAGAGCCTATAATGACAAGTAAAGATATTTCTAAACCAAACAATTTGGCGTTATAAATCTGAAAGCTCATCATGAAGAATGATTGTTAAACTATGATCAACAGTAGTCAAGATCGATCTTTCATCATCAACTTGAGGCGTGTGAAATATAAAATGACATGACTCATTAGCTTAAGCGCAACATGCGGGTAACGCACTGGAAAGAAGCGGCCCTAAGCGCGCACCCCAAGGGCCGCCTCTGGAGGCGTCGGAGTGGTCAGCGGAGGCGGCAGCCCGCGCTGCTGCCGCATGCATCATTGCAAATTCGCGCTCGGGCATTCATAAATAGCAAAGATGCCGCAATAAATCGGCAATCGCGCCGGGTCGAATCCCAGGGTGGTCGTGAGCGTGCATATCGGAGCGGCATCGGTGCAAGGGTGGTACAGTAACCCACTGCCGACGCACCTGGGGAAGCCTTAATCGAATAACGCGGCCCCACGGGAGTCTGGCCGGGGCCATTACGCGGTGCGCTAATAACTTTTTAAGGCCGAACTGCGGAATGTCATTACCAAATGACGACCGACCCTCGGGATCGTAAGTGTTGTTGGTGAGTCGTTTTTACGACCAGGATAGCGTCTCGGCGCTGCCTCGCGCGGGCACACATAACAACGCAACACTTCGAGTTCTAAACTTTTAATGCTCAAGTGGAGCAGTTAGAGTAAGCGCGGCTTACACCTCGACATAATCAGATCTGCCCGTAAATATGGCGTGTTGTCGCAGTTAAGATTAGCAAGTAACCTGGTGGGAGTTAAGGAAATGGGTCGCGTCTCGGCGCCCCCGGCGAGGATTATAAGCTCCAGAAATAACGCGGGATCTTAACAAGAGTTTGCACTCAGCGATCTCTCGGAGACCACGCGGCGGGGATTAGCTCCCCGTAATATATGACCACGGCGCGGCCTCTTACCTGCGCCTAACTATGCTAATTCTCATCAGTTATAGGCCGCGTAACAGCGCCGCGCTGGCCACCGCAGCCGCCGCTGCCACCGCTGCCACCGGCATAAAATGCGTTTACGGCACCGATAATGCGCTTGCTATACCTTACGACGGTAAGTGCCGACCGAGGTCTGCTCGCCGTTCCGGACACTTCCATACCCGTTTTGGTTCATTAAAACGTAATTTATCTGCGGGCCCGATTCAGACGCCCATCAAAACTATTCATTTATTCAGAAATAACTGAGGATGACTGACAAAATTGACTCATTACTTATATTACAGGTATTCACCACAGCCTTTCGGGCTACCCGACCATTACTACAGTCATAATACTACCACAATTCATTACTAATTTTCTAACTCGAAGAGTCTCAAATTTGTAGCTCAAACTTTATTTAGAAGATTTAAAAGAAAACTATATCGTAAGAAAGGATTAAACAGATGGAGGTACAGAGGAAAATATTACTTCATTAAAAGTATATATGTATTGTAAATGACATTTGGTTGTTCATAATTATGACTGAAGACAGAATCGGGTTCAATCCTGAGCTTAGATGTCTAGCAGGTGGCTTATCCAGTCACCAAGAATAATTTTGAGTACTTGCGTTCACTTCGAGGGGTAATAATGGCGGTCGTGTAAGGCTCACTGCTTGCCACATCAAAGTTAGTGTGCAACAACCGGGTAGTGAGGGACAACATATGATAGCCTCAACCTCTCAGTTCGCAGGTCGAGCCTCTACAATAGAAAGTAGAAGACTTAAAAAATAAAAGAAAATTAGCACACAAAGTATGCAAAGAAAAAAGAGAAAATATAAAAACAGCTTTTAGAGGAAATGGAAGATGCGGGAGCCGTAACGAATAAGAAGACAAAAATCGAGTTTTCAACCAATATCTACAGGATGAGGAAAAAAATTTAATAGGGAGTAGGCTGAAAACGACGAAGAGATGGAAACAGTTCTTTGAAAAATTATTAAACCTTAATGGGAACAATGCCCAAACAATACAGAGAACGTGGGTTGATCAAGAAGGAAGAGACCCAGTAGAACCACCTACAAGAGAAGACGCCAAATAAGCTATAAAACCATTAATAAGAAAAAAACAGAATAGCGGTGGAGATATTAAAATATGGAAGACTGGTGGTAATGGAAGAAGTACATAAGTTAACAGAAAACATGGAATCATAAAGTAGTACCACGAGAATGGCAAGTAGCAATATAAAGGTAGCGATAGTGTAATCATTATAGGGGATAACTTTACTATACGTAGAATACAAGATACTAAGCAAATTGAGAGTCATAGATAATTGTTAGTGTGGTTTCAGAGTGAATAGAGAGAAAAATTTTGTGAACACAACATAGACTTAATTAATTATATATAGACTTCCGAGAAGCATTGTTTAGAGGCTTGGACAAACTTGGGACATCCAGGACACTAATAAGATAAATGAAATGTGCCAGAGACAAAAACCGCAAAAACAAAATATATGATCGCGACAAAAAATTTGGATAGATATAGAAGAGTGAAGGAAATATCAGTAAAACCAAAAAGATATAAAACAACTTTAAGTGTCTTTAAGTGTCTAAGATCGATAATGAAAAAATAGCATAGGAGAAAACTAAAAGTTAAACGGGGTGCTTAACCAAACATGAAAGGAGAAAACTAGATCTATGGAAACGGAGAAAATCCCCAGAAAAATAAAATGAAAATCGGGCAGGGAATGTAACTAATCAAGAAATAAGTCGGTACGCGAAAGCAAGCGTACCCACAGATATTAAAAATAAAAGAGTCAGATGGTTGGGGCACGTCGAGCGGTCGCAACATACAAGGGAAATTAAAAGGATTTTAAGTAGTAAAGAGAGAGAGAAAAGATGGCCAGAAGAAGAGAAAAACCTAAAAGCCATCAAATAGAAAAGAATGGAGGAAGATCGCAGCGGACGTTAACAAGCGAAAAGAAGGGTAAAATAACCGGCTATCCACGCAAAGTAAAGAGAGATAGTAAAAGAGGAACCAGCTGAGAAACCCTTAAGGGAGTAAGTAAGTAAGGCGTGGTTCTTACCACCTCATTTAAGGCGAACATTAAGGGTCATTATTCTTGAGCGTCATATCAAATTTGGTAACGGACAAAGTAAAACCTGAACATCAGAATTCTTCCTCTTTACCTAAGAGACTTTTATGTTTAATAGAGACAGTTGATTTATGCCTATGAAAAATATCGGTTGACAGAAGAACAATAATAACTTTCAGTGCCTAAATAGACGCTTTTGGTAGTTTAAAGAACTTCTAATCCGCCAATAAAAATTAGTGAACAATTGAACCAAAGCTACATAAGACAAATAAGAAAGAAAATAATAAACAAAAATTAAAAGATACAGGCAATATTAAAAACAGAAAAAACGAAAACAAGTAAAGCAAGTATCAAAAAGCCTAGAAAAGATATATAAAGCAAAAAAGAGTATAAGACAAAATAAAAAAATCAAAATGGTTAATTAAGGGACTAAATAAAGATCCAAAAAATTAAAAAACCAAACTGAACCGGAATAGTAGAAGATATCAACTTCATCTTTATACTTATGGTTTGGTTTGTTGCCTTCGCCTCCAAAAAAATCAATTTGAACTATTACTATTAAAAAAAAATGAACAAAACAGTAAACCAGAATCGTAGCAAACTTTGACAGAACGCAAGAACAACAAAAAGATCGTGATAGCTACCAAAAATCTGTAGATATCTTATATTGGTCTAGAAAACTTCAACATTAAAAAAATATTCCAAATTGTATTGTATGTCTGTTACGTACAATGGCATTTTTTAATATTCATTTACAATTCAGACCTTCTCTTCAAAGACTGCAGTAGATAAGTGTACCTATATGTGAATACCTTGTCATAGCTTGCATAAAAAAAAAGATAGTAGTACAGAAAGCACAGTCTTTGGAGATCAAACAGGCTAAAAGTTTAAAAGGTTAAACAAGAAAATATAATAGATATCGGAGAAAAAGTAATAAAACAAAAAATAAAACGCCACTGAACTTCTAAGTGTTTGTACTATCTTAAGATCAATATTACGGATAAGCTAGACCATTATTAAGATAAGCTCATTCAATAGAAATTTTTGTCCACAGCTGTGGTGTGTATCGTCCATAAGTTACCTATTTTTATATTTGTGCTTATGCGAGAGGGATAGTAGTGGAACTAATATTGAAGGGAAGAAAGTATCTGAATTGTAAGAAAGACATTTTAATAATCAATAAAAGTCCATACCTTCTACAAATTTTTCCATGTAGAATTAGATGTTCACAGACCACGTCTAGAATATTTTTCCTCTCATGATAAATACCCTAGCTAAACAAAGCCAACTCTTCAAAGAAGAATTATTCAAAAAAGACCAGTAAAATTGAAGTGGACACAGTTAAGGAAACTATTAGAAAGTTTAGTGCAAAATATCTAAATAAACTAGAACATCATAGCAACGTCGTAGTGATCCACCTTTTGGACAATAGTGACAACATCCAAAGACTAAACAGATTAAAGCCCCTTGACCTGCCAAATAGACTTTAGTTGTAGTTAATGTTTTTATTATTATAATAAATATAAGCAACAACTATATTTTAAGGTTAACTTAACAGAGTTAAGGTCACTGGACCCTAACTCACATGCATACTACTCAACCCACAATTCACACATTAAATTTGCTTATTGTAAGTCTTTATAGATTGCAAATAGTTAATAAATTAAAAAAAAAAGTAAAATTGCATTTTTCTTATTTCCTGCTTTTTGCTCTTTTATTCTGGTTTATACAGTGCAACATTCCCTAGAGTGCATCTTGTGATCTCAAATGTGGTGGATAATCAGATGCCTAAACAATGTTTTAGGAGTAACTTTTGATGTTTTATATCAAAATCATCAAAGAGCTAGAGTGACGTTATTCCAGAAGATCCCAAGGGATAAAGCGGGCGATCAAATGCTACAGTTGAAGCAAACACCATACGAATACAAAAGTTACTTATTCTAGAAAAATTACTTTAAGTCGATTATATGTCTGTTTAAGGAGAACCCCCAAAAGACCAAGGTCAATCAAAGCTACAAGTTCAAAATGCCGTCGTAAATGAATTGATTCTCTCAACCACTTGGAAGGAAATGGCGTACAGAGTTCAATTTAGCGCGTGTAGAAAGTGCCTCTATATAGAGGGTATTCAGGTTACTGCTAATTACATCTACTTATTACATACTTCAATTATATGTACCAATAACTATGATTAACTGCTCGGTATAATTAAGAACTTATAAACATTTATAAGCTCCCGATCGCTATGTGAGAGCGGCAAAAAGTAAAATAGTTGGGAAGGAATTCGCCATTAGTAAATTATAATGGCTTTTATTTAATATAAATACACACTTGCGCACGATTTGTATGCATTTATGTGCATTTACAAGGCATTTTCATTATAAACCGAGTTACAACGCTTAATGAAATTCTTAACGCTGCTAATCAATCACAAAACAAAACAATGGCGTATCTAAAATTAATCTATAAGACGTGGATGTGGGGGAAAAGTTATCAAAAATAAGTGTGTACAGATTTGCTAATTATTTAGCACCTTGGCGCACTTAAAACATTCGTTATCAGTCAGGGAATGCATTACAACTCCCATAACTCGTCTACAACACCTTACACCCTCCATTATAATCTTGTATATTGTGATTGTAGATCGCCAATTATCTTACGGCGATGCTTTAGCTCGTTTTATAACAATTTTGAGAAAGAACAAAATGTCAGGTAATAATAGTACCAGATTGCCATCTATTAAAATAACTTATAAAATTTTTGGGTTCAAAGAATGTAAAAGGGGGTCTATAACTGTTTTATACGAGTTGTAGATGAGAGACAAAGGTTATTAAAATATTAGAGGAGGAGAAAATGACACAAACCACAAATTGACCACAATTGACTTAACCCGATACTTCAAAGAGTCCAAAGGGTACAAACTAGCTATGGGGGTAGAACGCGTTTTCTCAGTGATAGACGTTTTAGTAATACAATAATTTCTGGTTGGAGTGCGTCAGGTATTTTTTAATTAGCTGCAATTCTGTATGAGAAGCTCATTTGTAGTCTCGCCAAACAAAGCATAACTTTGATTGAATAAATAGTTGGGCCCGTTGTTTGCGAGCTGGACACCAAAACCTCCTGTTACTATCGGTTGCAAAAATAGATCTCCCTTGGTAGGTTCCTTCTAAAAGTTTTGAAGCATCTGAACATTGCAACAAAAAGTGTATTCTATCATTATTAAAATGTCTTTTGACTTCTTTAAACTTTTGTTAACTTCAAAATCGTAAATTTTGAGTTGGACTTAATTTTTGTCTTTCTGTATCTGTTGTCTTTCGTGAGAGATTTTTCAGGGCAATCCATGTGGTCTAGTCTTCTCTGAATCGTTGGTTCATCAACATTGTTCTCCTCATGCACTTTACAAATGTTTTACACGCCCGCGAGAAGTTTTTCTAGTTTTTTTTTTACAGAAGATTAACATATACATATTTAGTTCTGTTCATCCAAGAAGGGTTTCCATTTTTACTTATCTTTCGCCATGGTAACTTAGTTAGGGTCAACTTCTGTAACTCTCCTTGGTGAGTTTACTGGTCTGCCCCTATTCCTGTATGGTCTATTCAATTCCATTTCCGTCTTTTAACTACTTTCTAGAAGAAGCAGAAGTTCTTGCTTGGTTTTCGTCTGCAATTCCTTATTAGTGATAATTTTGGACCAGAATATTTCCATAATTTTTCGCAGGCACTTGTTAATAGGCAAATTTTCGTTGATCGCGATATATTATTTAGTGTGTTTTCTTTAATCTTTGCTTGATATCTTTTCCTGTTCCCCCATTGGTGTTGATTATAATTCCCCGGTAGCAGAGGTCTTCTCTATCTAGATATAGTTCCCCCTGTTCTTCTATTCTTACTCTCATTTCTGGTATTTTTTTCGTATCCATTTTCAATTCCACAAGTTTGGCCCTTTTTCCCAACCTGTCTAGAAAATTTGCATTTCTTTCTTTGTAGGTGGTTCCAGCTGATTCCATCTAGAGATATATTGAAAAGCAGGAGAGAAAATATGCATCCTTGCTTCACTCCTTTCTTTACGTCTATTTTCCTACTCAGTTATCCTTTGCGCAAAACCTCTCGTACATTATTTAATTACTTGGATACTTTTTTAAGGAATACCGACATTGTTTAAGATCTCTCATTGTTCCTTCCTTAGTTTTCTGTCGACTTCTTTATTCATTTTTTAATTTATGTGTGCTAGGATTTTGGTTATGGTGCATAATAGGGTTATTTTTCTCCAGTTTCTATATTCTTGTGCATCTGTTTTATAACTATTCCTTCTTTCCATTCAGTGGGCATCTTTCTACTTCCCAAATATCTTTTAGTAATGGTGTTATTAATTCAGTCATAATGCTAATGTCAGCTTCCCGTAATTCTGGTGGCGTATCATATTCGCCTGTCGTTCCGTTATCGCTCTAGTGTATCTTTTATTGCCTTCGTTATGTGTAAACTGTTTTGTTCGTGTCTCAGCTTGTACCACATATTCAGTTTTCCTTCTGTTATTAATAGTTGCCCTTTTTTGTCCCTCTCATGTTTGTCACTATTGCCCCTTCTACTAATTTCGGCATAACGTCTGTTGAATTTCTCTTGCCTATTTTGGCGTTCTTCTTTACTAGTTCATTTGTAGCTTCAAATTCTTTAGCAGTTAAGATTTCTTTGCTTTTCTTTCCTTTCCTTAATGAATTGCCACGTTGAATCGCTTGTCTATTCTTTTAATAATTTAGAAAATCTTATGTGAGCTGTTATTTCAGTTCTATTTTGTTCTAGTAAGGTACTTCAATTGTTATGTATTTCTTTATCTTTTAGTCTTTAACCATTGTATTTTTCCTGCTTTAAGTGTTGTCTCCTGGTTTTAATTTTCACAATTGCTAAGTGATGACCGCTTCCCATATTTTCTGATCGTTTGTTTCTCACATCAAGCAAAGTGTTTTTCCACTTGGTCTATTTGATTTTGCGTTTTTTTATCAGGCGAAAGCCATTTGCTCATGACAGTTCTTGTAAAGAATAGTATTTTTATCTTCCAGTTTATTTAATCTGCCATCGTGGACAATGAGCAAATCTTATATCTGAATACTAAGTGACTTGTAGGCAATCGCCCAGTAGCTCGTGTCTTTTATGCTATCGTCCTCATTTTAACTTGTTTTAGCTTTCTTACAATTAACTTACATCTACAATACCACAGACACCCATGAGAGAACCTAGACTTGAACCCGCTTGGTTTTAGTACACAATCAAGGATCAAGCGCTCAATCCACTCACCTATTGCCTGCCCAGGAATATTATAGCATAAAAATGTATTTTCTGACCATCCCAACATGTGTATTCTTCATTGCCTTATGGTTCTAACCATCACTATTTGTAGTAACAAAAAAATTGAATACCAGTAGCTTTATTCTAGGCAATCTAGGCAACATTTTTAAAGAAATAACTGCACAACTTTCTGATCCGTTACAATTAGGTCATCTAATCATCTTATTTGTGCCGCGATTCTCACTTTGCTTTTACTCTTAAATTTTCGACAGAACGTAGCGCAGCAGCAGCATGAAATACTAAAAAACTTGTTAGGGACGTTCGGATGCGAGCGTACAGTTAACTGGAAAAACCATATATCCTCCGGGGCCGGGTTTGCAATTTTGGGCCAGCTGGTTCTGTTCGGGTTAAGTGTCCGGCGTGTTATCGAAAATCTCCAATAAACAGCGAACATGGCAAGCGTGACTCGCAGAAAGCTACTGGAATTAAAAATCTGACGGTCATCCCATCGCCGTCGACTGCTCTTACAAAACGTACCGCTCCTCGGCACAACGTTGTTTCTAGCCAGCCCGAGCGCGGGGCCACAAAAACAACGACACTTTAAAGGCGTCGATAATCGGGCTAAATTATCTAAGTTCGATTTTGACTCCGGCGACGCACAAAAACATTTCTACAGCGGTGCCTATAGAGGAGTGCAGCAATCAAATAGCTGGCGTTACATAAAACACTTCATTTCATGGATGTTTATATGGGAAAAAAGGCGTAAACGCCTGTTGTACTTCGTTCGGTGCAGGGAATTCAGTTATGGGAGAATTAAATATTTGGTTTTGTTGAGATCCCAGGAATGTGGGCAAAAACAAGGATTCTGAGGCGAAATCAACGAAACGTAACACTTCATACACTGCCGGATTTTTTGCGGCCATTCCGCGACAAAATGCTCTCCAGGCTGGACACTCTTCCTCCTCTATGCACTCTTAATAGGTTTGTTGCGCGATTTTGAGCTTTTTGCGCCCTGCATTCACTTTACCGGAGAACGCGTGAAGTGCATGTATCACTATGAGTGCTGGGGAGCGACCAAGAGCGAATTATGCATTCCAGCCACGTCCGCGCCAAAATATGGAATAGAAGTATAAAAATTTTATTGTATGAAATTTAACTCAGACCGGAAACTTCCGTTCTCTAAAATATGTTTTGAGCGAAACTCGCGCTAATACTAATATTTGAAAGCTGCTGAAAGCTCTGTATTTTTATTCTTCAGTAATTAAAAAGTCAGCTTCTCTAAAAACAAGGAATTTTCATGAATATAAGCATATGTTCTTAAAATAATTGTTAGTAATAATTGCAAATTGAAAGTAGGATGTTTTAAACGCTTATTCAAAGATAACATTAAAAGGCAATCCATATCGCATATTAAAACGCTTTGATGATCTATTTGTTGGTTTACAAGCTTTTAGTCTAATGATTACTACAAAGTTGAAGTTAAACAAATCTATTACATATATTTAACTTTACTAGGTTAGAGTAGCAGGTAGATAAATATCAATAGAGAGAAATACCCCAGTACATGCACCCCCACTACCCATTTGTGTCCTTACTATCCTATACTTCAACACGTCTGGCCACCGTGACGTTTTAAGGCTAAAAATTCATCGAATACCAAGTTTTCAGAGAACGAATTGTGTACCCTAGATGGGTAGAACAAAAACTTCAGAATCCTTATACTACCCCGGTAGTCTGTCCTTTAGATCTTGGGGGAAGGAGCAGAAATTCGAATACTAAAATGTCAGAAAGACAATCAAAATGTATAACACTTTACGTAAGCACATTTAATGCCAAAACTTTAAATACTGACGGTATAATCCAATAATTCGAAGTAAAATGGAAAATAGTAGGCTTAACATAAGACAGAAGAAAACACCATCACTTAAACTGCGACCAAAATGGAACAAGTGGGGTGTTTCATTACGTTTAAAAGCATCGTGGCTAGAATACATATTTATAAACCATATAACCACACAATTAAACAATACTTAAATTTGAATTTCTATAGTCATATGAAGACTTCCATGAAGATGTATTAAAAACGCTTACAGACTGTTCGTTGCGATACAAGTTAATTATAGGGGACTTTAATGTAATGCTAACTCTATTGTGAAGCTGATAAGCTAGCACAAAAAGGATCATCAATTCCAAGGTACAATATGAAACCGGGCGAGGAAATGGGTCAGGAAACAATATAAAAGATACCGAGACAAGGACATAGGAGAACCTTTATAAAACAACCATCTCCTAAACCAACCGAAGAACTGTTATTACAAAGCAAAAATCAGCTACAAACTATTATAGGTCTCCTCACAGGACATTGTTTTCTTAAAGGATACCTCAACAAAATAGGGCTGTACAATAGAGACCTGAGTTGCAGATAACGTGACAAGGATCCAGAGACACCCATGCATATCTTGTGCGAGTGTGAGGCTTGTACACACAGGAGGCAAGCTATTTATGGAAAACCAATAATGGCTTCAAAATAATACAGCAACTAGCTAGTAAGGGACTTGCACAGACCAGTATAAGGAACGAGGATACTGTAAAAAGTGCTGTAAATAAAACGAGAGAAGCACAATAAGTACACGAAGCTGCAATTTTACTAGAGATATAGGTCAAATGACTCTCAACGATAAAAAAATATGCAGTGCTGGACATAGATAGATAAATGCTTGATGAAACATTTCAAATATAGTGAAAGAAACAATAAAGCACACATGCATAATTTTCTAAAACAAAAAAACTTACTATAGGAAGACAATATTAAATGATCAGCACCAAAATAAAAAAAATTAAGACAACTATAAACCAAACACTCAAACAATACAAGAAAAATTAGGAACGAAATAAAAAAAATATTCAGACATAAGACAATAATTAATAACAATAACAATAAAGTCGACACAAAAAGTATCTCCAGGTTTTCTCGGAGTAAATATATGCTCGACGCGCTTTATTATCTCTGAAATTACAGTATGATGCGCAAATAGTGTAATAAATAAAATAATAATACATATAGTTTATTCTGTTTGCCAAATGCAAACACTTCATAACAATTTTTTCAATCTTGGCCCGCCAGGAGCACTATGTTTTCAAATTTTCCTCAAGAGCAAACTCAACCAAACTTCCAATTCAAAATTGTATCTCATAATCAAACAATAATGTCACCCCCTCTAGTACTACATCTCAAAGCAGTTCCACTCTCGCATGCAACGAAATCAATTTTAGATGATACGAACAATGATACTGAACAAGAAAGTTCAACAAAATACGAATGGTAATGGCAAAAAAAAGGAAAAGAAACACAAACCAACCAACCAATAAATGCAAAATCCTGTCGCAAGCAAGAAGTACTAACGGCAATGACAACTAACCAAGTAAAACCTCGAAACCTTCACCAATCTACATTCATGGTGCCACTAATAATGAGAAAATGATAGAACAAACATCATTCACCACATACATTCGTTTAAAGAAAAGGGAACAGACAGAATGGGCTTCAAAAACGTCATTTTATTTCAGTAGATATTATCAAGAACGAATTAGCTAAACAAGATTATACAATTCGCAACAAGGTAACTATACACTCTCTTCTCCTCTGCAGTAGGCCTTGAACCAAACAGAAACGACCAAAAATATTCTACGTAAAACTCATCGGCAATACAATTGGTTCAATTGAACCCCCAAGACAAAAATATTATTCCCCAATGCTTGAGATATCAACGTGAAAACATACTGACAAACCTTTTACTTGCGTCGAATGCGGCGGTGGATACAAAACCCCAATCTGCTTTATGTGATGAACATCATCTGGTCAATTATAAAAGCACCAAAGACCCATATTTTAGAGGACTACCAAATAAAACTTATCCTCCACAAGTAGCTTCCAATATAAATAACCTTCGTTGTTTCCAGAATCAAGTCAATAACCCTAACAACGAACACCAAAGACTTCCACAAAATGTATCTAATTACCATCAAAAATTGGTAAAAAGAAGCAACAATTCACCAAACGATGACCAATAGATGAACATTCACTAAATGTTATCAAACTTCCTCGTCGAATTTAAAACAAAGTTGTCTCAACTTCTAAGGCCGTGTAGCGTAGTTCTAAACATGCTTTTCACTGTTATAAATAAAATAGCTTCAAAATGACTGTACTATGAAAGGCTTTTCCACAGGTGTAACAAATAGACATACTGATCATTTCAAAAACTCGTGCGGGGAATGGGATACTACTAAAAGTACCATGTTATAACATTATAAGATTTACTACATTAATCGCCTAGTTGAAACTGTGAGAGTCAAAAATACCAATTTTCATCACAAATTACAACACTGTCAAACAGAAGAACCCAAAGTCCAAGCATACAAGTTCAAACTCTTCCATACCCCCTTATAATTGCAGCGGTTTACATCCCACCGGAACATGCCCCATTACCTAACAAATACAAAGGGTTTCTCGGGTCCATAAGTACTCAATTAATAACAAGGATTGAAGAGCAAAAAACATAGCCTGGGGCTTAAGAGTAAGCCTACTAAGAGCAATACAAAGGAACATGTTCCGCTCTTTCTTGACTGGAAAACCCACATATTAACCCAATGATCCAAACAAGTTACCAGGCTTTACTGGATTACGCATTTACCCATGGTGTAGCGGGACTGAACCAAACTTATCCACTCTTCAGTCACTATCACCATCAGCACAACCATAATCTCTAAAAAAATGTACTAAACATACAGATTGGGATCAGATCAAAAATTCTTTAAATGCAAATAACCTTTCTGAAGTTACTAATATATCTCACTATATATGAAATGGCAAAAAAAACAAAACAAAACCTCTTATAAACAAACTTGGTTACCAACTGCATAATAAAAATCCTTCAAAACTCTTTTCTCATAATTCCACTAAATGGAAGGCAACTAATAAATTTAAAGGGTCGATTACAGAGCCAGGACAGATAAGGATAAAACAAATATTTTTGGTGAACATTTTGGCACTGTTTTCATTATTCCAACCCTTCCCCCTCAAGTAATACAGCAAATAAAGTCCCGTTATGACCTGCTTCTTACCACCATATACAATAATATTTTAAAACAAACTTACTTTCAGAAGGTATACTCAGATTATAATGATTACTACTAACAGACTAACAAATCTGCTCATAACACAAAAGATTCGAAATGTTGCTGCTAAAACGAATTAAGAAAACAATAGACTTCGACCAAATAATCCCATCTATCAGTTCAGATTTTGTGAACATCATTCGACGATACATCAAATTCACTAGATCATTGTTCAAATAATGGAGAGTCTTAAGACGAGGAATTATACCTTCCAAAGGCAAATCTATAGGCTGCTATAATATTACCTTAATGACCGGTTCTTCCAAGTTAAGATCAACCACAAGGTTTCAGACTACTAACAAATCATATCCATAGTTCCGCAAAGCACCATATTGAAACTACTTCTCTATCTGATCTACTCTTTCGATTTACCAACCACAGATAATACTCTCATCGCTATATTCGCAGATGATAAGGTTATTTTGGTAATTGGCGAAACACCACAACAGTAGCAGAATACTTGATTTACTATAGGCCTAGACCAACAAAAGGAGAGTAATGATAATCTTTATCAACAGATGCATAGTATATTAGCAAAACAAAACAGCTAGACATAAAAATATATTATTACACCTTGTTCAAAGTAAACGCAGCCTAATATAGAACTGAACAGCCTAGAATAGAGAGAAAAGCACGAATAATGAAGAGATCCAAGGAGGCTAAAAGAGGAGAAAAGGATATATTACTCACAAATCTTGCAAGAACTTGGTAAGACCGGTCAGGGATTGAATCCGAAGCTAAAGCTCAGAAAGCAGCTCTTTAATTCTTTTTACTAACGACAAATCAACTTTTATTCTCAAACCAGAAGCATCTATTTGGACTTATTTGAAGACAATGGAAAAAGAAGAAGAAAACAAATCAGTAAAAGATTCCTTAAAAAATGTCAATGACAAAGATACTAATTTCTATAGAGGTTCGTCAATCAAAAAAGCATAAATTATATTCCATTATACGAAAACGGGTAAAACAGATCTGTACATCGTGCTATTCTTGACTTTAAAATCCATTCGATTCAATACTATGGAAGAAGCTTGAAAATCTATCAAACAAAATGATAATAGCAATTAAAAACTTATGTCGAGAAGACAGTCTATACTAAAATGGGAAATAGGATCAGATAAGCATTTAAGACATCCAAAGGGTTACTAATGGGTTACTCCACATCCCTTACCCTCTTCAAGATGTTTCTCAAAGTAACGTTAGCAGACTGGAAACAACAATGTGACGGTCCTAATTAGAAATGCATATCTTAACCTCTAAAATTTCTCCATGACTTGGAGGTAATTACACAGGATGAAGATGACCTGTAAACTTACTGAACATTATTTAAAAGTGGGGTTAAAATTCATTTTAAGAAAACAATACTTGGTCACAGGAACAAGAAAGGTCACAGATTTGAAAGTTGCGGATAATGACCAGTTAAGAGGAAAAAACGTTTTAAATACCTAAATTTAGCAAACTCAAACGAAGTGAAAACAACGAATTATATAAAGAAGAAACTAGACTAACAAGATCTTGCATAAAACAGTTAAATGGTATCTTATGGATGATATTTAACATCATTATAAAGAAGAAATCAGAGTAGAATTACCTCTATAGAAATGGAATACTGAAAAAGAGGTAACAGAGTAACAAGAATTTCGGTGAGGGAACACACTTACCTACATTGAAGAGAAGTGCCTGTATTGGTACACTCATGTTAGAAAAGAACCACCATATTAATAGATAACAAAAGTAACAGAATAGAGTAAACTAGAAAGAAGAAAGCGGAGGCGAATTCGAGAGAGTTTAGAGCGTAGTCCAATGAAATCAACTCGTAGAGTGAGCAGAAAACTTGGACTGTCACAAATAATGTTGAAAACCATACTGCCTAAAACTGGTATAAATTCGTTGTGTAAACGACAACCTAAATCCTGTAGAATGTTCTAATCGTTGCTCGAGAACAAAGGTTTATTTTTTTTTAATAGTAACATGGTTACCAGGGTAAAGTATCTCGCGATGTTGAGAAACAGTCTTCTTCCTGAAATGAAAAGAAATTTAGAAAACTTCATCTTCCAACACGATGGAGCTTCATCCCAGGGGCACTAGGGTATCGACGTTTTCTGAATGAATCTCTACATCGACGACGGATAGGTTGTACTGCTTTTTGTTTTAATAATTTTTATTTTTTAATGTAATTTTAATAGTTACCTTGTTGCAAATGTTATATTACAAATAATTGTTATTAGAAATAGAAAACTGATTTCTTGCAATCTGTCAGAAAACTCTTTAAATAAATTACCTTGCCAAGTGAGATTTGAAAGCGGTAGCGAAGCAAATCGTGCCACAGCAAAGATTCTAAAAGGTCGTAATCGACAAAAGCATCTATTGACAACCCCAATTTTAAATGAGAAAGGAATTTGAAGACCAGTCTAGAACCTTAAAAGAGAAATTATGGGAATAGTCAGCAAACCCAAGAAAAATCTGAAAAACCTTCCAGAACTTTGGCGCAAAAGTTCAAAGAATATTCTAGATTTATGAACAAGAAATTAAAGAACAAAAACAGACATTTGAAAAGAGAACTGAGAAGAGAATCACCACGTATAACAGCAGATTCCAAAAACCCGAAAAGTTTAATCGGATAATTAAAAGTAGATGTGGAAAAACAATCCAGAAGGTTGACCAGAATTAATAGAGAAATTGCAAGAAGTAAAAATAAATTCCAAGGAACATTTCAGGAGGTTAAAAAAAAGTAAAAACAAGCCCGTGAGAACATTTCGACGGTTATGAAGAAGAGAAAGTGAAGGTAAACGCAAAAAGACACTTCTGAAATTTTAGAAAGCGATTAGAAAAGAACATGAAAAAGTATTCGAAAGGTTTGAAGGAATAATTAGGGAAGTTAAAGATAGAAGCACACGTCTTGTAGGCAAAGTCGTGCAGCAATCATTGGAAGAAAAGAAAAACTACAGCGAGAACAGGAGGTCATTGTTTATTGTCTCTTATATCATCGAAACTCTTACAACTTTGGGATAATACGACAATTCTTCCATACCCCTTCCCACATGTGATGTCATTGCAGTTCTGGAACAGAACTGGGGCGGAACAGCCTGTAAACATCTAAAGAGTTCTAAGCGCGTCGCGAAAAAAACTTCTTGTAATTTAGTTGACGGGCTGATGCAGAGTTGGGGGACTTCTGGAACAGTTGATGTAAAATATTAGTAATAACGTGTGTTATTTGGCGGATAACCCATTGTGGGAGTAAATAGCGCCTGAGAAGAAGAAGGTGGGGGTCAAATTCTCCGGTTCTAAGGTTCCTAAGAACCAGAACTGAACAATTTTTCTTCACACCTAGATGCTTGTCTACGTCATTACTTTGTTGTTCTGTTGTAACCCCTCTTCAGTCCGCCGGTTTACCATACAGCAATCTTATGCGTGTTAGATTTTGGATGTGGATGTATATGAAAAGTTTTTGATTTACCTTTGACCTTAGAAAGAGGCTTATAGACAATCATAAAAAAAGAGTTCCTATTGTTAAGACAAACCGTAATTATTATTAATGTTTGCATAATTAGATTCAAGGGTTATTGGAGAATGTCTGGAGTTTCAGTATCAACTTTATCGAAGGATTGGAATTAGGCCTTTAATGGGAGTCTGAATCAAAAGAGAATTACGAGTCGAAGAGGAAGACTTCTTCTTGGGCGGTAGGCAGATTGAAACCCTGAATAAAGGACTGACTTCAAACGCTTGATAATGAAAGAAGTTAAAGAAGAAGAATATTTCGACATCGACATCCGAAATCTTCTGATCTCACACCTTGCGACTTTTTCTTGTGGGAGTTCGTAAAAGAAGCAGTTTATGTACGACCTATATTAACAACTTTGGACGATCACAGCTGCGGTGAACTCACTAACGCAAAACATTTTTTATCGTGTGTGGGATGAATTCTGTTACCGTCTAGATGTTATCTAACGTTGGCCATCCACATTCTTCTTGGGGTGACGCTCTATTCCGTTACTTTTATTATCTCTCAATGTGGTGGTGCTTTTCTAACGTGACCATACCAGCGTAAGCGCATCTATTCAATGTAGATAAGTAAGTTTGCTATGGTCTGCTCGAAAATGATATGGTCGTTGAAATAAGATAACGACCCCAAACATTGCAAACTGCGTACGACTTGAAAAGAAGAAAGTGGACTCTTTAGTTTGGCTCTCAATTCTTCCGACACCAATCCAATCAAAAATATCTGATCCTACCAAGGGGTACATCAACTATCAGAAACTTATCCTCAAAAAAATTTGCGAGAATCACTGTATATTTTAAAAATTTGATAAAGTTGAAGATAATTTTGAAAATCGATAAGCAATGTTCCACAAAAATTCTGGCTCGCCCTGTATCTGTACCATAAAAACTCAATTGTTCTAATTAAAGTAGAAAGAAATGGTTAATACTCTAGGGATGGATTCTCCGATGGGGTCCAGGGCAAGTAATGGGAACAGGAAGAGAAAGAATCAGGAAAGCGGGCGGAGCGCAGGATCGGCAGGATCGGCAGGAGCGGCAGGACATTGTCGTGTAAATCTTAGACACACAATAAGTTGTAATAATGTGGAGGCTTATTGTCTTAATGTCTGCGACAGATTGAACACGACCACAATATAAATCGGTGCGCCGTCGGTGCAGTCGCTAATAACTATTTCAATATGATTACCGGGCGATTCACACGTCCCTCGCGGCCGTAAAAATGTCAGAGCTCGTTAACACGAGGTACGCAGAGGCTTTCGCAAAGGCGGCCGTACTCCGTATACCGCGTGTCGTAAAAACAACTTTACGGAGCAAAGCAAGCGGCCGCCATAAAATTTTCATTATTTGGTACGGCGAGTCGGCGGTAATGTAAATTCGGCGGTGCACGCACGCACTGCAAAATAAACAAAGCGGCCAGCGGCGTCGCGGCGCGCGCCGGGGATGGTGCATACCCGTACCATCCGATGGGTGACGTCACCTGCCCACCATCCATCCGTCCATCGTCCATCTCGTTCAGTTCCCACGCCGAGATTGCGTCAGATGGGTCATCTGCGTGACCTCGCCGAGCGCGACATACGCCGCCACGAGCCGCCGCTGCCGCCGTATAACTTAACAAGCCTCTTCCTTATTACGGCATTCTTAAATATGAGCACATGTGATCGCTGCGCTCTTGACATCGGACTAATCGCTCTATTCGAGGTTATCTGTGCACATCTCTGCGGGAAACCTCGGGTTCTCATGTTGCTGCGACAATCGCCGCCATCTCTACCTATGTAGATGTGCTCGCCGCGTGTTTGACGCAATAAGAATAAAACCGCTACCTTTTCCGTTTCTCTTCCACCGACGACCTGCGCTGGACAAGGCTTTTCTTCGTTCGAACCCAAAAGAAACGAGCGGATCTCTAGATCAATTCAATACCTCCATCACTTCATCAAGAACATCATCTAGATGTTCATTCAATAAGACTCTTCTTCCTCTTTTTGTTCTTTTATTTATAGGTTATTAATCTCTTGTAACGAACCATCTTAAAATATTCGTTAGACAACAGGGTTGTCTAATACTCCAAAAAACTTCTTCGATAGAATATTTACTGGCCAACTATGTGCCCTCAATAAGAGGCTGAATAAAACAACAGTTCATAGATTATACATCAAATTAAAGCACCACAAAACTCAATAAGCTATTAATACCACTAATCTTGCGATTACTGGTTCAAGTAGAATAAATTAAGAGTGCTAAACCAAGCCTTAATACCGTCACATATCTGTAAGTTGAGGTCGAAATCAAATTTGATGAAATGTAGAGCCTAGGTTTGGGCAAAAAATATGAGAAAACCCTAAATAGATGCGTTAATAGTCCACTTCTCTTTTCTTTTCTACAACCTTGTTTTGTCCAGTCCGCGTTTGTGCAATCTTGATTTCCATTTAAGAATTGCCTCCACTTTGCCCACGAAGTTCTTTCTATTACTAGTTCGTCTTCTAATTTCTTCTCTTAGGCTTATTCCTAGCGTGGCACAATTTATTGGTCATTAATTTGATTTTATACATAGAGCCCCAAAACTTTATGTGGTGTCATCTCTAGACCGTTCGTTAATTAGAACCAAAATCTCAGGTTTTGTTTACATACAATTTAAATGTCTTCCAACAGCAGCGATATTCGAGTTCCCAAATGGTACAAATCATCAAATTTTGGTACAGATGTGGCAAAGACGCCACCGAAACCGTCAAATTATGGAAGAAAGAGATGGACATTGGATTGCCCAACGGTAATCCGGCAAGGCTTTAATTCAGCATGGAAAATATATTTTTTGAAATCTACATTAAGTTAAATTTCGATTATTTTAAAATGTTTTTGTTTTGAGTACCGGAAGACCACGCACCATGACCATAGATAATAACATCGAAAAAGTTGAGAAACATTTCAAAGAAACGCTCACAATATCAAAAAAGTTCAAAATCAAGAGATCGTCACTTCATCGGATCGCTTATAAAATACAGATCCATCAGCATTGAGCGAGAAAGCCATCGAAAATCGATTTCAGTTTGCTCTCCTGATCGAATCGGGGCAAATCGATTATAAGAGGATAAAGTTCTCTGACGAGTATCATTACGAGTGGAGTTTTGTGAGTACTAAGAACTACCGGATATGGGATTCGGAAAATTGGAAGTTACTGAAAAGTTACTTAAAGCGCTACGCCTTAAGCTACTACGGCATTATAGGACCATATTTCTTGACCGACACAATCACTGGTCAAATTTATAAAGAGAAAATGTTGGATTCCTTTTTCAAACACATAAGCCAAACTTCACAAAAGCGTAAATTCTGGTTTATGCAAGATGGCGCCAGGATCTAAATCCTTTTGACTATGCATTATAGTCCGACCAAGAATATCGTGTACCACCCCGGTCGAGGATCTCCTCAAGATTCTCAAAGAAAGAATCCTGTTATGCTGGCTGATCCTTTAGTCGATTTTAGAAGACTCAAGGCACAAAATTATTGGCCATCTTTTGAAGAGGTTGGGAGCGGTTACCAAGAGAAAAGGGCACCATTTCGAAACCATTTTTGTCTAGCCCAGTACAATGCAATTTACCCGGTTTCGATGACATTTTTAGTTTTCTTTAAATAAATTGTTCCTGGCGACATAAATCTATGGGGCGCGTTGGTATCGACACTGGAAGACACATTTTATTTTCCAATTGTGAATTAAGAACCCTAGTCTGCTTATTCTGAAAGTTTGATTTTCTTTTACAAGTTTTACTGTGTCTAGGTTCTCTAAGATGTCATGACCAACTATTGTTATCTGAAGATACTTTTGTTTTTCCAAATTCATCGAATAAGTTCGCTTAACATCTCGAAGTGGCTACTGATCAGGATAATATCGTCTTTTTAAGGGTAAACAATTTGGGAAATTGTACCTTCCTATCTTACTTCAAGTTCAACGCCAAATTTGTTTGTTATAAAGTCTTTCGTAAGTTTATTTTCAATTAAGGCGTTGTTTTTTTTCCAATGTAGAGTCTATTCGTGCGTTGTCAACTGTTGTTTTACCAAATCAAACGCTTTGTTATAATCTAGAAACGCTAAATTGAGTAGGATGTTGTATTTAATACCCTTACGGAAACCTGACTGCTTGGGGGACTGATATTCATTGAGTTGATTCTTTAAGCTGTTGGTAATGATTTGTGAATAGTTTAAATGGATGAAGGGTCTATAATTGTTCAGTTTAGCTTATCCCCTTTCTTATGCAACAAAAATAACTTGCTTTAGGTATTTTATTTTCTATGGGACATTTATTAAATAAAATTTTGCTTTGTGATAGTAGTTTTTTATCTGAGCTAGAGAATACTCTATTTAACCGTTTGTAATGTCCTCTAAATTTTGAAGATTTGCGTTTGATAGTTGAGGATTGATAGACGAATAGAACCTACCATAAAAATTTTCGACAATTTCTCTTCCACCATTGTTCTGTTAGTGCACTCTAATCTTTGCTTTCACCTTCTCCTTCTTTAAACTTCTCGTGTTTTTATTATTTACGATGATCTCTTTTATTCCTGGTGTATTGCTTTTTTTTACGTGTTCCTTTAGTATTTTCTTGATAATTTTGTTCAGATCTGAATACTCTGGGTAGTATTTATATATATACTTTGTGCCTCTTTATTTTCATTAATTTTTATGTTTCCCCTGTTATTTTTGATAGTTTCTTTTTCTTAGAGCATATCTGTTTATTGGTTGTTTGTATGTCGTTCTTTATTTTTTCTTCAAGTGTGTTACTTTACATTCCTATTAATTTTTCTCTTTTATTTTGTTCCTTCTAGTAGGTACTGATATTTTCTTTAGTGAAAAATCTATATGACCTTATAGGCTTGTTCCTTTTGAATATGGTGTCAAACTCTACTTTTGCCCTTCAAAGTCTGCGGTCACTGCCGGTATCTTCTCTGTGTCTTCTATATTCAACATATATTCCGCTTGGCGATATCGATTTTTGACTTTTCCGAACCATGGTCAATATAGTTAAAGATACTGCAAGTTGCAGTTGCAATTGACATTTTTATCATTAATGTTATATATGGTCCTGTTTTCTTCGTTGACATGCCTACAAAACTTATAACTCTTTCTCAAAGTTGTTTTGAGTGATAAAATTAATTTAGAAACGAAAATGGTATTCAGCTTTTTGCCATTAAATTACTAGCAATTTTCAGTTGCTTTTCATCACGAGCAGTTCCATCAGTGTAGTTTAGCTAACTAGAAGGCATTTCTTTTAAATGCTGCACGTTTGTTTGTTGAATTCAAAATAAATCCACGCGAGAAATTTCGCTTGTGTGTACGCGACTGTGTTACTGATACCTTGTGGACGTTCTATAATTTCCTATGGAGCAACGTTTTACAGCGTAAGAAATGTAATAACTGCGCAGCACTTCAGACACTACTGCATTTTTCACACACTCCGTAATTGAGACAGATGTCCAACTTTATACTCTCATAGCAGGCGAAGGTAAGCATTGCAAATTTTGCACCAGATAATTTTTACAAGGTAAAAAGTCAAATTCACAAGTAGAATTTTATGTTACCAAAAATGTATCACGTGGTCCTTCGAGCCAAACCATGATTTTTGAATGGTTATTACAAAAAAACATCTGCAATTTAATCTAAAGCTACAATTTTAACAATCTACAGTTTTTTATGTCTTCAAATAAATTCGCTAAATAATGCTCGCTACATTTGATTAGTAACCCACATCGTTAGCTGAATGAAAAACGCGGGTGCATTTGCAATTGTAACAACAACAAACTAGCAATTAGGGCGAGCGTTAAAAAAATAAACAAACGTTTTCGGTTAGGTCATAACAGACTAAACCAACAATAAACACAGAAACAGCCGAAGAAAGCCATGGGCGTGCGGCGTTCCACGTGCATGCGAGCTGGCCGAGTAACCACGGGCGACAGGCGAATTGAATTATATATGCAAATGAATAATGTGCTGTGCAAAATTGGGTCATACAGTGAGTGCGCTGTTTATGTTCTTCTTAACCTTACTAAAATTATCTTCATTTACATTTAATTGAAAAATGCTTGTGCAAGGATTATAATATCCTTGATATAAAAATGTTAAATGCTTTGCTCTTACTCATTTTCATGACTCAGCTTGGTTTTCAGTTTCGTTGCGTTTATTCCAAATTCATTTTCTTAGTTTTAAATCCCACTATTTTTAGAAATATTAATATATATTTTAAAAGAATAAAATCTTCAATTTTGGCCCAATTAATAACAATAAAAAAAAACTTGTGACTAATCATTAATATCAACTAGAATTGGACTGTAGTAGAAAGTGAAGAAAGTTTTATAAACAGTAAAATGAAGAGATAAATAAGAAAACTGAAAAAAGTTTTCTCTTACCAGAACTTCAGTATAAATAATGGGCCAACCAGTATAGTTGATAAAAAAATCAATAGATACAGTTGAATTTTAATAAAACTGTAATCTACTATCTTAAAAAAGCGAATAGAATAGAAAATATTCTTTCTTATTAATCCTTCTGTCCTTTTACTAGGCGTGGAATGTCGACTCCACCCATTTCTTCCACTCCTTCCTGTCCTCCGTACTATCTCTCATTTCCTCTATGGTTTTGCCTCTCTCCATCCCCAATTCTTCGATTCTGTTCTACCAGCTTTTTCTAGGTCTTCCTGTCTTCCTTTTTTCCACTCCTCTTGCTTGTATTACTTTCTAAACCACTCTGTCTTCGTCCATTCTGCAAATTTATCCGAACCATTTCAATTGCTTTATGCATTCTGCTCTAATTATTCCCTAATTTTTTCATTTATGATCCTGTCCAGTTGCGCCTTGCCTACTATTCCTCTAAGGTGCTCCATTTCCATTGTTGTTAGTTTTTTTTCGTTTTTCTTTCGAATTGGCCAACATTCACTCGCATATAATAGAGTTAGAGTTACAATTGCATTGTATACGTGTAGCTTTGTTTTCGTTTTAAGCTCTCGTTTTCTATATATGGTTCTATTTAAGGCATAGTGCTATGCTTCCGATGTAGTTCTATCCCATTTTCACTACAAGTTATCTTTATCGCTTCATTTTCTTCAAATGGTCCATTTATTATCATAACTTTTGTTTTATTCGTGTTTTATTTTCAGTTTTTCAATTTTTGATGTCTATATATCCATTAACTTCTTGAATGTCATAGAAAATGATAAAAGTATAATAAATTAAAATTAATATGTATTGTCACCATTTTTCACATACTTTTTCTGTCCAAATGAGGAAAGTCTTAGCAGATAAGCGGGCAAAAGTTGATTTAATGCAAAATTTATCCACGGCGAGTGCTTAACTTCACGCTAGAGATCAGATGTACAGTGTGTAAGAGGTCCAAGAGTGACAGTGAAAACTGAAACCTCTCTAATATACTAAATATAGTGTAAAGTATTTCGATCTTAATTTGGGCAAATTATATCAACAATGGATAAAGATGAGAAAGTAATTTCAATCGTTCCAAAGGTACGAGCAACTAAGCGTCCTTTATTTTCTAGACACGCCCTGTATAAGCATCTCTATGGTGACTTATCGGTTATATTACGGCAACTGCCTAGTAATTTTTTATCTGTATCAACTGTTTGCCATTTTCCACTCGAATTAGAACTTTAAGCTTGAATGGTGCGATCGCTTAATTTATTACTCATGAATCATTGTACCAGTCACATAAAGCATACCCAAATTTTATGTCGCGCCGTGATATATTTCGTGGATAAATTATCTGTGACAAATTTAACGACTTGTACAATCGGCGAAAATAGCGAGAAGCCTAATGGCAACTAAGTCTGCAATGTAAAATGAAATTTGAGGTGCTTTAAAATTTTTATTTATTTATTGTTTATGAAGAGGCCCAAAAAGCAGTTACGTAGGTAAGTCAAATATTAACTAGAATTATTTTTTAATTTATTGAAACACCGTTAAAATAAAAAAACACAAAATTATTTTTTTAGATAATCTCTTAACATCAGAGTTTCTTTATCCTGCTAGTATAAAATGGAGGTGGTTGTGACACCTGCCCATCAGCACGTATCTTCAAATCTATATCCTCCAAGTGTCTAAATAAACCGTAATCACGGGGTAATCAATTCAAACTGTAGAGAGGGCATTCGAATGCAGTTCACAACAAAACCTCATTGTTGTCTTGAGTTTGGGTTTTTCTAGCGATATGCGAGTCTTGTTTCAGGTACTATTAATTGGTGACAAGCAATGCGAATGTTTTCTTTAGTCATGCTGGTCCTAAGAGAACGTCGGTGACCTTCATTTTCAACTCTACGTTCTCTCAAAAATTATTTTTTCTTACGGGTGTTGTCTTTGGACTATGTTTTAAGTCTTCTCAAAATATCGTGTGATTTTATGTCTTTTGTCCTAAGAAACTTGATAATAATCCCTTTTTTTTAATGTAATTCTACTTTTAACATTTTCAACTGTTTGTTCGAATGAAGAAACATTTGGAAGACATTTTTGTTGGTTGCAGCTGCAAGGAGTTTTCGCTTAAACAGCTGGAGTTTCGGGCTCCTCATTCGAGCAATGAATGATCCAGGTGGTCTGGCGGTCAGACGGAATCGTGTCTGGGTCTTCGGTTCTGCTGGCAGTTGGCCACAAGTGAACGACGGACCGTCTAGACATGATAGGCCTTTGTAGTGGTTGGTTGCTTAAGAATTGTTTTTAACGGCGTCTCAAGGTCTTTTAATTCGGACACGACTTAGTTGCTAAGTAATAGAGTATTACAAACTCTCTTATAATTGTTCTTTTTATTCGACTCCATCCGCGCACTATAGCATGAACGTTATAAAATAAGGAGACCGTTAATTTTAGCATTCTTTGTACCTTGGGTAAAAGGTCTTATTAAAATCAAAATATATAGCAAACAAGTACTATATTCCTTTAAATTAAAATTTTAGGTCTCTTTTGTTTACAATGATTTTGAAAATTGGCCAATGACAATTAGCTGTTGATACATGTAACAAAACATTTTAATAATGACATAACTTGTTTCAATTTAAAAATGGCATAAGGTTGCAATATTTTCTAGTCCAAGTATTACCAACGGCACATCGTGTGCAAGGCGTGTTCATTGTTTGGACTACTGAAAAAATGTCAGTATCCGATCAACAGAATTGGAAACCACGGAAACATTGGTAGATATACTTACAAAGAAAATCTTGCATAAGTAGCCATAAAAATGGGGATTTTCATAAGCACATATCAACTAGCTGCAAAAAAAGCAAAATTTGATGCATACGGTGTTACTGTATTGGCAGAATTGAAACCCCTCGACAAATTTCGGTTTCAGTAATTTGTGAAACCACACCTGGAAATACAAGGTAAGTATTAGACAACACCATATTTGTTTGAACGTCCCTAAACATTTCAACAGCCGATTTGTCTCGGTCACAGCAACACTCACTTGAGTTGGTAGTGTCGCGTCATTTTGCACAATGTTGGAAAGCTAGCACTGAAGAAGTCTCAATGATATCAAACAATATTTGAATGGTCTCTATGGTAAATCTTTGCTTTTATATTCCACAGTAAAATAATGGGCGAAACAACTTCGTCTAGGCCGAGTGCCTTCGAACGAAAACGTCGTCCTCGCCGAGAGTGACGTGCTGCAAGACGTTTAAAAGTAAGAGAGTTATCAGCAATATTAGAGCTTTCTGATACAATCGTGCAATGCATGCTCTATGAGTACCTTCATATGAATAAGGTGGTTACGCCAATTATTGCTATTAGTGCGTTAACAACCTGTTGTAAACAATTTTTAAATCTCTATTGCAACAACAAAAAAGAAATTCTTCAATCCTCTGTTATAATATATGGGATGAAATGATCAAAAAAAAGTCAATTGAATGGCGCAGTTTAGGTGAAAAACGAACAAGAAATACAACGATCATAAAGACAATTTTTAGAATTCAAAGCAAATTCTGCTAATTGATTTTAAGGAAAGGAACGCAGCTACTGAGAAGGATTGTGGGTTTGAGGAGCTTCCCTTCAAAAACTGCCATCTATTTTAAAAACTGAAGAGAGTTCTTCGAGGTGGAAAATTTAAAAAAGGTAAAGAGTTGTAGGAGAATTTTGCACATACAACTTCAGCGTATTTTTTCAGAAGTATTGAGATGTTGATTTCGGATGTGTACATAAAGACTAAATTGAAAAATAACCCTATTGCTTTATTTTTATCATCCCTGTGATACAGTTAGACCAGAAAATTATGGCGCGTATCTCTTACATGGTTTTTCGACTTAACCTAAGTCAGCACATCGAGTCCTAGAACATTTGAACTAACGAGACACTCTTTCATGGTGAATAATCGATGGGATGCATTACTGATTCTGCTTTCTTCTACAACTTACATCCGTAGTGGCTATTTTTAGCAGATTGGTCAGAAACTGTCTTTCTCTTTGAAGGTCGTACCTTCTAAGATTTTCTTTCTGTGAGACAACTATTGCAACAAGTCACGGACTCTCATAGAACTGTAAGAAAATATTCAGCAGGAAACCGAGATCTGCGTTGGTAAATAATTAGAAGAGCTAGACATCTAGTTGACAACAAAACTTGTATCTGAATGATCCATTGACATGCGTAACGACAAAACAGAAAAAAAAAAATTCACCACTACACGTTTTTGCAACTTCTGAATCAAAAAATATGCACGCTCTACTGTGTAGGATGAATTCCCCAAAACTTATTTTTGCTGTCATACAATGGAAGGTTCCCTTCCTTGTATTATCTATACAGTTAATTTTCCTGGAAAGCTCACCGGTCAAATTCAGGGACACACACCCAGGTTATAAAAGCGAAATTCCAATTCATGTTATTAAGATGGATTTGGGGAAAGGTCCGGCGACTGCGTTATCGAACGGTAATGGCAACATCGGCATGGGTCGTAAAAGTCTTGGCTTGGGCCGCCGCTGAATCATTTATCAGCTATTACCTTGGTTCGCGAGCCTTACGCCCTTGCGGTCAGTGGGTGCTAGAATTCCGTCGCTACCATCCGCCGGCTGAATTAGGGTAGTTCGGCGTGGCCATCAGCCTTCCAACGCGCTTTCTATGCCGGCCATAAAGCTCCACTTACACAACGATGTTTTTGGCCGAATATTCCGAAAGGGCCCCAAGAGCGTATCCGCCGGCCCCGTTACCCCGTGGTGTTTTGATTAGGCGTCGAATATCGGCTTCGGCGAATATTCCCACGCGCTCGCGGCAATAATTAAATGAAGCGGCAAAGAAAGCAAATGAACAAATTTATTAGCGGTGCGCGATTAGAGTGGTCATGTATTATCCGCCCCATCGCGTGGGCGTTAACACGTTTAATTTCATAGCTGCAACGAGCTAGGAACGATGAGATTACTAGAATAAAGTCTACACTTTAATTTATGCTTATCGGTAATATATTGGCTGGCCATTTTTAGGTTTGCCGCGGCAGTGAGTCTATAAAAATGAGGTAAACAGCCATACTTGGGCAATTGCACTTTATTTATCACCAAATAATCGCTCTTAATGATGCAATAAGCGCAATGATAGAACTATACCTTTGGTCGAATTACACTTTTATGGTCGATATTCTAGTATCTTTTTGTTTTTGTGGTCTGCGATTTTTTAACGTAATGGTGCAACGGTAAGACGACTACATTTTTCTTAAAATAATAACAGACTGAATAATGCGCTTGGAGATGTCTAAAAAGTGCTAGATAAATAGATAAATATTACTAAGCTTCTTCAAGACTTTGTGTGGTAATGGAGTTATCTCCTTCAAAATCTACCAAAGATTCTAAACCTTTTATTGGCGATCGCCCATTTTTCTTCATTACAATTAGGGCTGGGAAGACTTCTTTCAAACTTGGTTAGTCTTTTCAATGTTTCTAGTATTTTTTTTTATTTCTTACCCTTAAAAACCTGTGTATTGTATGTTAATTATTCTTACAGAAAGTTCTGGTCCTACCGGTAGGGCAATTGCAAGTTGCTTCCTTATTGAAAAGTTAATCCGCTTCCTTAATACTTTTTATTCCTGTGCAATCATTAGAAAGATTTAATACGTTTACTATATAATACCTTCCTAATGTTTCAATTTGGGAATGGATGGTATACAAGCTCAGCACCTTAATTGCTGCTTGGCTATCCCACATAAGCATACAAGCAAAATACTTAGTACTTGGTTCTTGGACCTGCCTCTATATTTGCAAACTTGTCTGTACACCAATAAATCGTAGAATTCCTAATTGTAGATTTTATATGTCCTTCATCCCATTCTATTCTGCTATCCAATTAAAGCTACGATTTAATTTCAAACATAAATTATTCATTTAACATCTAATTTAATTAAAAACGTATTCAACAGTTCATTAAGATACTAAAGTAAGAAATAACAGACAATAAAAATGAGAAAAGATACTCATTACATATCTACTAGCATTCATGTCTAAATAATCACCAGTTAGCGTTGCAAATATAAAATTGCTAGTTATGTTCTGTTGATTCCACTATTTTCCTCAAAATTAGTAAAAATGTTGATAATACTTCTAATTTCAAATACAAGAGGGATTTGAAGTATTTTTTATTCTTCTAAAAGTATTTCTGCTTAGCTTAGATAACTTTTCCTTAAATGCGTAAAAAGTAGTTATTTCCTTTAAGTGAAAGTTGCATTCTAGTTTTGATTCCCAGTGTTTGCCATATCTAACAAGCTTTCCCCAATTTTTCAGTTGAGAGAGCATCCCGATAGAAATCTTGAAGTTATGATAAACACACAGATGATTATCTTTAGATTTTCTAGTAAATGTAGGGATGTCCAGTAACAAGGGTTGTAGTTGAATGAAGTAACTACAGTACTTATGTGAAATATAAAACCTTTGTGTTTCTTATCTAATGGGATGACCTAGTAAAATTACGTTTAAGATTGTCACTCTAAAGGATCTCTTTGGCCTTCCCGGCCTTCTTTTTCTTACCAGACTCCATTCCGTTATTTTTGTTATTCATGGATGTGATGGTGCTCTTCTGGTGACCGTATCAGCATAGAAATTTTTCTTTGGTAGATAAGCATGTCTTCGTTCACTGACACTCTTCTCTGTATTTTTTATTAAAATTCTTGCCACTCTTGTTACTCTGGTATCTTTCTATATCATAGAGTTAAATTTTTTATGACGAGCGTATCCCATTAGATTCCATTTAACTGTTTTATGCATTAATTTAGGCATGATTTTATTTGAGAATGTTTGTTTTCATGTCTTCTGTGGTTGTTCCTTTATTTGAGATTGTCAAACTTAGGTGTTTAAAACTTGTTTTCCCTTTTATTTCACAATCTGCTATACCTTCCAAATATTTCATTGTTTGAGCAAATAGTTTTATTAAAATAAATTTCCAAATTATTTTTCGAATATTCTTTAGTAAGTTTATAAGTCACAAAGGTAAGGTCATTTTTATCTTGTGCAACTATCATCTGTTCATCGACGAAAGATGCAGAGGTATGCATTTCTAATTGAGACCTCATGGTGTCACATTTTATCTTCAGGATGTTGACGTTACTGTTTATTTGCGCGCCTTCTTGGTTATTTGTTATTAAGTAATTGGTTTTTAAATTGGAAATCGTGCAGTTGGTGGTCGAGTCGTATTTTATATAATTTTAATCTTTCTTCGTCTTTTTTTTTCAGTATTATGTTATTTTTCAGTGATTGATGTCCTGCCCTGGTACTTTTCCTCTATTGCGATTGCATTCTATACTTAGTCAACCTGTAAAACATCACTAAACCTGTGGATAAGTTGGATGTCGATTTTTTGTTTAGTTTTTACTCTAAACAACATTTTACATTGTTTACCATAGACTGCAGTAGATTAAACATCCTTTTGGAAACACTGCGGTGATGGATTGTCCTCAATATTTTTTTGTTAGTGTCAAAAAATCTTTTGTAATCAACAAACAAAAAAATGTAAACGTTATGGGGGATCTTAGCTTGTCTTACGAACAACTTAAAGTTCTACACAAACGTCTTGGAAGATTTAGGATTTTCTAAAAAAATGTTTTCGCGCAACTGTCTTACTGGAAAACTTAAGAGACTAGAAAAGGTCTAGTTGACATAGTAAATAAGTTTATAAAAATCATTTGATTGGCTTTTTGAGACACTAAAGAAATTTTGATTGTCATACACCACATTTGTACAAAAAGTGCGAAACGCTTTGGCCGTCTTTTTAGGGAAAAAAGTCGTAAACAACTCTTTTGAAAGTTTAAAAAAAATATTTTTAGGGGGAATATAAACTGCAAAAATAATAATTAAAAATGTTTTTTTTATTATTTGCCTAGAAAATTCCTAACATAACCTCGCTCATCAAAATAATTTCATTTGCACTGCTGGAATTTTAACGATCGCCCAATATTGCTTTAAACTGCATGTAACAACTGCTAATATGCTTCTAAAGTAGCTTTCGAAGTTCAAAGGCATCCGATAAGCGGGCAAGGTGCAATAATACATTTAAATGATCCTATTCGCATGAGCCCCATTGCTGTTTGCAGCAAAATTAAATGCTGATCAGTATGCGACACGCGCCGAATTCTAGTGCTATAGAAATCAAAAGAAAAAACATTTCTGAAAGTTTTGCCATTATAAACACGAGCGGAATTTGTGATGCAGAGAAACGCTGACAATTCGGGACGGCAAGTCGTTCGCGTTTTAAACTGGCGCATAACTTACCACAAATAGATTCAACAGACATGATTATGCTTGTTGTTTAAATTTTTAATGTTCAACTTGTTAGTTAAAAATAATTTATTTGGATCGCTCAATTAAATTGACGGTTTCAGAAATATATGCAAAGATTTCATCACCGCGATAGCGTTAGTAAAGCTTACAATTTCATAGTAAATAACACTATAATCTTTTGGCAGATAAACAAAAATTCATTAGTCGGAAATATAGGGTGTCTTAAAATAACGCACTCACTCTTTAAGAAAAATAAGTAACGTGTTTATTGACTTACAAACAGCAAGTTTGATGGTTCAAATTAAAAAATACTCAATGTTTGCAAATGTTGAAACCGATGACCAATACAGGTAAACATTACTAGTAAAAAGGAAATGGCGCTAGAATGCCCAATGCTGATATCCCCCACCACACTATAACCCTTAGTGAAGGCAAATGGTGTTCTATAATAATATGAGGATTTTGATGAGCCCACTAAGTGAAATCTGTCAATTTCTGGGTGTTCCACGCATTTTCCCAGTTCCCATTCACAAAATTGTTAAATACTGTGCCATTAAAAAAGCAACTATATTTTTAGGACATCCTGTGTACGTTTCGTATAGTTTTTGGCATATAGCCACAGTTCCCATAAATAAAGAAATATTGTCACTCGTAATATTATCGAAAGCCTGGCAATCACAAATGTGTAGTGACTGTACTGATAAAACAATATATAAAGTTAGATGACATAATTGCAAACAACGGTGGGGGATTTATAAGTTTTTCTACCAGAACTGTTTTATTGAAAACATTTAATCAGGTATAGACATAGAAACATTGAACCAAATAGATGTAAACAATTAGAGAAATACAAAGGTTGGCAAAAGTAAAAATACTACTATTAGACAGGAGAAGATTGAAAAACTTGGACGAAGATCAAAATTACAACTCCTAATGCCGATAAAAAAGAACGGAAAATCTTAATCAACATTTGTACTTGCACCACAACAAAAAATTTTTTCTCAGCATAATCTAACAAGAGAAAATCCTATCACAATATAGAAATTAATTTGAGCTTCCTAAGTGCAAAATAATAATAATAAGAACTTTAGACATGTATTAGGTTTCAAAAAAACATTTTTTTTGATAAACCTAAGAATTTTTCTGTAAATATTTATATTTAAAAACGTTCTAAATGGATGTTCAAAAAGCAGAAACATAGAATGAGTACAAGAGAATGTTTAATTAGAGCAAAGAAGACGGTGCTCATCTATGAGCCACTTACCCCAAATATTTTTAGTACTTGCTATCCTTCAAAACATTTCTTGACGAGAGAACCATAACAATACGTTTCAGGCTAAGAAGACTGCCAAGGGGTACAAGCAAAAAACGAGATATAGTCTCTGTGCGCCAGACTAAAGAAAGAACAGAATTTCAAAGAGTAAAAAGAAAGCAAAGTAGCAAACTTCAATCGTAGTTGAGTCAAAGGGAGAGGCTGTCGGCTTGTCATTTCGTTTGCAACAATGTTCACCATTATTAAAAAAAATAAAAAGCATCACTGTTCCAGCCAAAAAAATATACACCACATCGACATTAAACTTTCAGACCATTAAACTTGCTTAATAGCAAAGAGTAGTGGAATTCTGCACAAAAAGGTAATTTTGCACATTTGTATTTCCCTACTTCTATGTTAAATTTATTGGTTTGATGAGTAGTGCCATATAGCGAGCAACTCTAGAACTTACTGCATGAAAGAAGGCGCCATTATTAGAGATTGTCGCGGTTATATTTTTAGCTTTAGTTTGGTGAAAATCAAACCAAGAGAAATATGCAGGAGCTAATTCCTATCCTTCGTCCGCTGAAGTAATAGAAGAGGAAGCTAAAAGAGCAGCTTCTTCTGTGTACCCAACGTTTTATAGAGCAAAACACCTAAACGGGTGATTGACAGTTTTCCATAAATTAGGGTAATTTATATATCTTTTTTGCCTTGACAAGTTTTACCTTCGAATAAAATTGAAACGGGAGGAAATCTAGGAAACAAAAATCAGAAATTGTAACAGAAAAAAAATGTTCAAAGAAAAAGAGATATTAATAACAGGAACGTGGGGAAAAAGTAAAGAAGAGTATCTTGGTGATAACAATTAATTCTATCGGAAAGCAACTTCGAGTATGATGACGACCACAACGATGACATTGGTCTCTTATTACAATGCCTCTCTGATTTACGACAGTTTCCAAAGAGGTAATGAAATACGAATGTGGAAGACGATCTCATGCAGAGTGTACCATAGTGATTAAAACTCGTCAGGAAGCTACTTATGTGATCCATACCAAAGAAGAAATTATTCAGAAAGAGACAATGAGATTATAATATTTTGTTATTTAATAGTTTTTAAATTTATATTGCCTTTTGGTTTATATGATGTTATTCAACCGAAATAAATGATTGTGCGCTCTACAACTTTCTCTTTTTCATTTTTTAAAACAAATTTTGAACCTAAAAATCAATTTTAATTCAACAGAAATAATGTCCATGGTTCCCAGTGTCAGATTTTTCATATAATTTATAAAGACCATTATTGCTATATATGCCTGGTATACAGTGAGGAAAAGGTCTTAAAAATGTCAGTTTCAAACTCGATGATGGAGTTGCATCTAAAATTTATTCTTCGTTCCTAAAACAGAGGATGTCTGCGAGTGGTAAGATCTAAAGATCCAGACAGGATTAACAAAAGAACAGTTAGAATTGTTAAAGCATATAAATGGTCCGATTTTTAGATATTCAATATGCTTGTATTGAGGTATATTTCAAAGATTTGATTTGACTGTTTACAGCAGTGGAAAGGAAAATAAACTTTAAAGTAATCTCCAAAATCGTTGAATGTCTGTTTTTTCTAAACTATAGAAGGTGAGGTACCTTCCAATAAGACACTTTCAACATACAGAAAATTAAAAACCTGCCACCAAATAGACTGTTGGAAGGAATAATGCAAAATAATGATTTAAGGATTTATTACCGTTACACCAACTTTTACAACCGAAGATATCAACACAAGAAGAATGTGTACTAAAGTTAAATAGGACATTAAAGCCCTATAGGAAGCAATCAAAAATTTTAAGCTTCTGAGCTATGTAATTTACAAAAAATTAATTGTTGTCATCACCTGCATTCTTAATCAGCTTAAATTAAGAGTTTAACTTGACCATTACTATCACCTAAAGAACCAGAAACGCCCAAAAACTATTTAATATAATGGAAACACTTGTTGATAAGAAGTGGTAAACTCAGAAAGTTCAAAGTCTAGCTCTATGATTCTTGAAATATCGAAGAAGAGCAGCAGATTTTATGAGAGTTGAAGGAAGTTGGCAACTTAGCTAACGTGGGGAGAGTAACAGTTAATTCACAGCGCAGCAAGAGAAAAAAGTACAACTCCGTGATTCCCCATACCTAGTCACTTAATTATAAAGACTCCATTAAGAAATTCTACTGCACATGTGCATCTGAAGCCTAAAATACTGATTCCTGTACATATTCTCTTGTCATCATTTGGTACTTTTTTGGGGTAAATGCAAAAATAAGTTTATGGGTTCCTCACTATTTAGTTATCTCAAGAAACACTATTCAAGAAAAATAGAAGAAAAAAATCAAAAGAATCTAAAGCAATGGAAAATTAACTATGATCAATTTTCAATGTGTCAAAAATACCTTTGCATCAAAACCATGACAAATAAAAGTTGATTGTCATTAGAAATAACGCTTATTATTGGTCATAGTATCTTAACAAACATGTTTTTATTTTCTAATTTTCTTTCTCACCAAAATGGGAAACAATCAAGACAAAATTCAAGAAAGATGCGGAAAAAATGTAAGCGAAGAAAAAGTCAATTTGGCTAAGACAAGAAGAATGCCATTTATTGTTTTGCCTTTTTAAAATCCTAGCAAAGACTGCAACTGGGTGTCACGATCATAAAATGCCATATCATATTTATTAAAAATAATATCCTATACTGCTGAATTAATTTTGTTATAATTACTCATGATATAATGCACCACCTCTTTCAAAACATATTTCTTCTATTTATTTTACATTTCCTTTTAACAATTGTTCAGCATATGATTTTTTTGATTTGGTTCCTAGAATTGTTAGACTAAGAAAATTATGGTTAATTCGACCGTCATTTGATTTCTTTAATTAAAATTAAATTTCTCTGCTACTAGAACATCCATTAGTGAAATACCCTTTCTCTTAAGATATTCAAACCTCCATATAGATATTAAGAAGTTGTTAATCGCAAATAAATATATAGGAAATATCCAAAACTTTAATTCAAATATATTAAACTTTTAAAATTTGTTAACTAATATTATATATTTGATTCTTTTTTGAAAGAACAACAAAGTCAGGGCCTAGAAAATTGATTTACAAACACTTGAAGGGACAGCAGCGAGGAGCTCAGCAATCGTGTCTTATCAATCTTGGTAATGTTTTATTAGAAACAGAAGTGGTGTCTGAACAAATGTTCTGTCAACTGTATCCCTTATTGGTGAGGTTGTGCCTGCGTGGGGGATTAGGTAAGGCCTAATGAGATGCAGAGTTCCTGCCCTCGCCCGCCGGGACTCCTCTTTAATGACTAGCTTGTCGCGCACTCCGCCAATAATTAAGACAAACACTCCTGGGACTCGATTTCTTCGCGCCAACCAATTCGTGCAATCAGCTGACTAATATGCTCGCCAAATATTATGTATCACAACAAGGACGCATTTGAATTTGTCGCCCGCGGGCTAATCCCAAGCAGTCTATTGGATATATTGCTAAACGCTAATTGCGCCAGTCGCAAACTTCGTTTTTTGCATTTTTAAACCGCCTTACTGGAGCAGCAAAAGGAAATTAAGTAAAGGACGTTAGCACTTCGTTAGAAAACAGAACTCAGAGTGGCTTCTTTGTGGCTGGAGTTTGGCGATAAAATGTTTTCATGGCTCCTCCAGCATTCCTAATACCCCTAAACTGGGAAGAGATACTAAAAGAAGGCATTAGTCCCCCTTGAATGGACATCGCAGCGGAGCAATCAAGTTATACTTTGTAATTTCCCGATGTAGCTGTCCCACTTGAGCAACTCATATTCGAAATGTTGCCTGAATGTCCCATAACATACTCGGTGCTCCCTGGCAGCTGGCGACTTGATTCAATAACTTCACCTCGGGGCGACCTTTAGCCCGAGCTGCCCTCTGCTCCCGTCTTCTTGTTTACATAATGACCATCGTTTAGTTGGACAGCGGTCTGTGCCCCTTTTATTTCACCATATAACTGTCCCAAAGCTGTAATCGATTCTTCAATAATGTCCGGCCCTTCTACCACATATTCCGCACGTGTATATCCCTTACTCATCTATTAAACGCAAAGCCCAGTATTCTCATAAATTGAGGTGGGTATGCCGCATTAGGAGGCGATTAATGAACGCCACTACAGTACCAACATTGCAGGCATCTGCTTGTCATTTTTAGAACGTCGACGATGTAGTTTTGCTTTTTTTGAAGTACATAAATAATGGAGGTGGCTTAAAAGGGTTGGTATTATCTTTTTAAATGGAGCATTTTTTATTTTCTTTTTGATAAGTATAGGTTGCTTTTATTATTATTTCATAGTTAAGTGCCAAAGAAATGTTTTCAATAAATTAGAAATATGTAACAATAAATTATTATGAAAACAGCTTCCATCATAGATAGAATTATTTCAGAACAAATCTTATACATTAATCCAAATTATAGGTCTAGTATAATTTTCTTTACTTTTCTAATATTTATTTATTATAAAGAAAAAGAAAAACAGTCAAGAAAACACCAGATGGCATTGGCAGTGTTGTCCATTGACACGCTAAACTCAAGAACCTTCAATGGTGCTGTTTTAGCAGAGATCCTTCTATGAAAATCACAAATGCCACCACAAACTTGATTTTGAAAGTAGTCTCGTTTCCCTCTCTAAGTAGGATAAATAAACTAATGTTGACGTAAGTGTTACGCACCTTCACCAAAAACAGTAAAATTTTTAATATACAGAGACATACTTCTCGATGTACATTCATGGGAACACAAACACACAATCCAACCTATATATAACGATTTGCAATAAATATATAACATTATATACATTTTAAATTATTCGGAGCAATTCTCCATGTTTGAAAATGTTCATAACTTAAGGAATCAAAGTTGCTGTGTGTAAACGGTTCAATAGGCAAATATTAAAATTGTATTTAATACATTAAGTATTGTCTTCCAAGTGACACCAAATAAGAGTCTAACAATACTTAAAAAAATTGAGGTAGTGAAAAGAATTTGGCGCAAAAAGAGAAACAAAAATCAAATTAAGTTTAGAAAACAATATAATAGCGAAATGTTAAAAAATAAAAGTCAAAAATTACAGAATTGGAAGAAAAAGTGGTTTCACCTCTAATTATTATTATCATTGATGTTTTTAGAGCATTTTCCTAATAGAGTACATCTACAAAAGTAAATTTATTATGTAGAGTTCATACTTTGATTTATTCTTACCAAAAGGTAGCGTTTGGTGATGATATAATAATAAACACAAACGTTCAAAATAGAGGTGGTTTCTCCAATCAAAACTTTTCCTTTACTGAATCTTATTTGCGTTAGCTCGACCATATGGTTCTTGATCTAAATAGCATAAACAAATAATTTTTCAATACTATCACTGGAAGATTAGCAACTTCCCTTATGAATCTACCATATAGTATTACCAAGTCAAATTGGATCGGTTCGCAAGTGATTTCATTTTCACCTTAAGTTTAGAACGCTCAAAAACCTAAAATTTGCCTTATAAACATTTTGGGGCAAGCCACCACAGAACGAATTGCATGTGAAAAACTTTTTGCAACATGACAGCACTTAAGTACATAAAATTGTCTAAATCCAACCAATTTCAAACGGCAATACAAAAGAAGTCGTTTTACCAGAACAGAATATTGTGATATTGAGTTGTAAAAAGCAACTATATATCTATCTATCTATCTAGCAGCTTAAGCATCCCTTATTTATCTTCTTTCTTATCTGTTATCTGCTTTTGAAAATCCATGATGTTTAAGGTTTTTTTCCCTTTAACTTGTCACGCTAGTCAAATGGTCAACTTTTTGACGGGTTGATAGGTGGAAATAAAAGGATATGAAAATAAAAAAGGCTGGAACATAATCTTTCCTGATATTAAAAGGTAGAAAAATCATGAGCTCGCATGGACAGGGGCGCCATGTCCTTGACATACATCTGTTCTGTACCTACCCGCTACTCTACAACAGAATACTGCTGCACTATATTTCCTAGAAAATCATCATCGTTAAGACTGCAAAAAGAACAGCAACCCCGTATTCCGACCCCACCCCTAAGTGAGGAAAGGTACGAAGAATCGCTGCATGAAACGTGCGAAGTTTATATGGAGCCAAAAATGAAAAAAATGGTATAGGCCTGGTCAGAATTAGTAAAATAAGATGTCCAAACTCAGGAAAATGCTAAATCAAGGTGTATAGTGTATATTATCTGCAAACCACTAGAACCAAGGTGTAGATGTACCATCAGATCATAACCACAATCTCCGGGTCGCTGACTGTCTGAGTGTCAAAAGCATTAGAACACTTATTAAAAGACACTGGCTGGATTTTCACAAGTTAAAATTCTTAATAAAAACTGGAATAGATAAGAAAGACGTGGAAATAATAACAAACCTATATTTGAGTTAAATAGCGACAATAAAAATCTAACAGATAAAATAACAATCAGGACTGTGTCCATTCGTCTCTATTATTCAATATATACTTCGCCCAAACACATGAAAACGTTATACTAGCAAACACACTAGAGGGGTTATAGCTATTGATGAACAGATTGGTCCAAGCAGATAAAGAATATGAATTAAAGTTAAACTCTGTCATAACAAAACGTATGGTGATCAGCAAGATAAACAACATAGCACCCAACCTATATATATAGAAGGATCGATTATAGAACGAACAGACTAGACTTCATATTTGGGGTTTTTGTTTCATAAAAGCTGGAACCACTCCAGAGCTGTTTTTTTTTTGAGAATGAGAAAATGCTATGTCATCAGTTTTATTTTATGATGTTGAAGCCTGGAGACCTTTGAAATGTGGATATTGCGACGAATACTTAAGATAAAGATGGTCCTCCGAATGAAAATTAAAAACCTACTTGTTTGGACCATGTCATGAGAAATAATTAATACTCATCTTTCAGCTAGTTCTATAAGAAGAGATCGAAGAAAGACATGAAAAATTCAAACTATTTCGAAATAACCATAAATTATAATAACCAACATTCAATAGGCGAATATGGCACCAAAAAGAAAGAGAAGAAAGAAATTTTGTTTAGCCTAACACTTTTGGTCAGTTTTGGGATTAACTGTAAAGAAGAATTAATTGAAAACATTCCAGATCCTTCCTCATTGACCGAGTACTTTTTTGAAAAAACATTGTGGTCGAAAGAAAACAATTAAAATTAAAAAAAGAGAAACAGAAGTCGAAGAAATATTAGTTTGAGTACGTATGGAAGTGGACCTAACTGTAATGCGTACTGAAACATCATAAAACGAGATGGACAGTGAGTAAGTCAACAGAGTTGAGTGATTAGGGCACGGTACCTCAACAAATTGAGTCATAAAATATCAACTCTAAATGATAACGTGTGGGATGTGAAATAGTCGCGAAACAAAGTGGTAGACCACATCAATTTAATGATCGTAACCGTCAAACTCCGAAAATAATTGTTTTCTGACCATCGTGAATTTACAATTTGCTCGACATTAGAGTAATGAGTAAATGGTATAGTATTTATAGCAAGAGTGGGGGCCCAAACAATTTTGATTCCTCGATAGATTACCCTAAACTAGGTTTTGTAACCATTGACGCTTCAGTCTTCTAGTTTTTGAGTTGCTGAAGAGTTGTTGTACCAGTTCTTCTGCGTAGGGTACATGTAAATCTGTGTAGATTGTTTCATTGGTAACCTACGAGGAAGCGTTTGCTATAGAACGTAAAGTCTTCGACTGGAATCTCTAGTCTTTTCGTGTGTGAAGCCTTAGCACAACCCCAAAATTGATTCCGTACGTACAAATAAGTTTTAGTACCACTTTATACAGAAGTAATTTATTGGGTATAGCAAGCTGGGAATGCGTGCCAATTAATCAACCCATTTGGTTTGGTTTTTGGATCTAGTCGTTTACGTTTGGTCTTAATATGTGTACTTTAGGTGAGCTTATGATCCAGATGCAACCCAAGATACTTAATCTCAGTTTTCACTGCTATCTGAGAGTTGTTGATTGTCGTTTGCTGACATATGTTAGTAAAAGTTATCTGAGGAAACAGTTATCCGATTAACAGTAATTCTCCACCTTCCGAGCCTATCACCTAACAAGTCAAGATGCCGTTGTAGTTGCTGACTACTAAGAAGGTGGTTATCATGGGTGTTTGTTGTAGTTGGACCATCTGTTAAGTACAGAAGAAATCCCAGCACACTGCCCTATGGCACTCCGAAAATAACTTGGTAATATCTCTACACAGAATTGTTCAACTTGATTGTTGTTTAGGTATGAGTTGAATAGTTGATAAAGTTGACTAGGGCCCATATGTCACATCTTGTCAAAGGTCTGTTGTATTTTTAAGAACTTAGTTGCACAAGCTTTTCATCACCTTGATAACTATGCAATGGCTCTATTGGATTGTTGAGTAGCATTCGAGAAAACCAAATTGAGAAGATAAAATTATATTATTTAGGTCTACAATTTTATGGATTCGCTGAAAGAGCAACTTCAAAAAAACTTTGAACATAAGGGGGAGGAGGCTTATCTGTCTATGGTATGTGGACTGTTTAGGTAGTTCACCAGACATAACAATCAGAACAACTTGAGCAAACTTCCATTGTATGAGGAAGTAAAGTTATAGTAGGCATTTCTAGAAAGATTTTGAATTATGTCTCCCGGGATTAGATCATTTTTGCGAGAATTGGTAAGTCGTGTTTGGTTCTAAACTTCATGTGGCAAAACGCTTTCAGAGGAAGTTGGCAAGAATATCAATATAAAATAAAAATATCATCATTAGGCTGGGGTGATGGTGTTTGGATTCGTCTGCTTCTTCCTCCAATTTAGCTCAACTCCATCCAATTTTTTAAATATATGCTTAAGTATTTCGATTCGTCAGTTTGTTAATGTTGTATGTAAGCCGATTACATGGAGTTTTGTCTTGTACGCTTTTAGTTCTTTGCCATGTTTGTCTAGTTTTTCAATAACTAGTTCTGAACATTTAATCTATTTTATCACGTTTTGTCTTCTTCTATTTTTACCATTTAAAGCTTACACAAATTTGAAATGATTAAATCAAAAGGATCCCTAGAAATTCTAAAATTATGTTGAGAAACATTTGGAAATATAAATACGTAAGAACATAGAGTTAAGCATATTTCAGCAAAGTTTATAGAGAAAAACGCACCAACGTGATGATTAGGTAATAGAAGAAGCGATGAAGGTGATTTTTCGAAATATATTGCACAAGAGACTTTGTATACAGTTGATGGAGGTAGAAACCAGTCCCATAGCGACTGTTGGTTTGCCCTAACCATAGTTTTCTAACAAAAGATCTGACTCACACTCTTAATTAAACTCTGAATTCACTCTCTAAAAGTTCGAAACTTTCGCGAGACTAGATAAGGGGTTACTTCTTCCCTTTTCCATTTCTTCATCAATTCTGTTCACCCTAAACAGATCAGGAAATTCAAACTTTTTTAAATTTAAAAACCCTAAAACTACAAGTTGATATTAATATTAACAGTAGTGGTTAATGGTATCATCCAGCCATCGATTATACCACGAAACATAAAATTTCCAATTTTACTACGAAAAACACATCTCCGATGATGTGAAATTCAATAAAAGCACTCAGGGCAGTACGCGATATGTTCTAAAGCTAGCCAGCAATATAATACGAAAATTACAATTTTAGTAAGAAAAACATTTATATATAGAACAATTACGGGTAGTTCTGATTACTAATAAATTTCAAATAAAATGCCAAACGTCGCTTACAATGGTGAAAATTGATGAATCGGTTGGATGCGTTCCAGTCCTAGTTTTTTGCCCTAAGAATCAAGTTTGGTAGTGAAGGCATGATAGTGTTTTTCATATTTCGGACTGAGTCACTTAGTTCCTGTAGCTGAAAGGATGAACGCCGAGATGTATCTTGATGTTCTTGGCAACTCTATTCTTTAAACTCTCTGGCAACAGTTCGAGAGAATCAACAAGATAACTGTTCTGTCCACACAGAGAAGGTTATTTTGCCATGTTTTAAAGAAATGGGTGTTGAAAACTAAACTGACCTTCACAGAATCTTGATCTCAATCCCATCGAACACTTCTGAGAAGGATTAAAACCTCGCACGTTTTCGGTGGCTAAACTCATTGCAGCTCTCATAGAGGAATGGAAGACACTTCTTATGGATGTGTGAGTGTAAGCTGTAATTGTTATTAATACATGCCACGTGACTCTGGTCTACAACAATGGGTGTCGGGGTACTTTTGCCTTCATATCAGAATTATCAGTTTTCATTATCATTTCGTTCTTTTGTACGATCTTGGTCAAGAGACTAGCTTTCAGATTGCCTTTCCAAGCGATAGCGCAACTGATTATGTTGAAGTATCGCCAGGAATTAAGTCAAAAATGCATTTAAAAAGCCGCCGCCTTCGGAATACCAATCAAGCGTTTTCGATTAATAAACTCCCCGGCGGCAGAAAAACTCCCCAACCGCGCGCGTCCGTCCCGCAACAAGTAAGGCTCGGTTATAAAAAGGTGTCGATGAGTAACGGCGCAGCCTTCCGCCAGCCGCCGTATTTTTAATTAATCGAGCCGGCGTAGCGGAGCGTTTTATCGCCTGCAAATTTTGTTAATGAAAGTGCTTTCCTTCGTCCGCGCCGATTGGCGAACTGTAATATGCAAATGCTGTAAGTCTTACCTTCTCGGGCTCGCAGCCCCCGGCCTCTCGCTGCACTAATTAAAAGAACTTATGGGGTTTTTTACGGGCGGCGGAGTATTTGCAATTTGTTTACAAGTTCCTGCTTGCGATTCCTGCAGCGTGCCAGTCATTTATTTTTTGTCCGTTACTTCGGGCCGTCGCATTTTTCTCTTTAATTTTTGCTGTTTCTGTTTTATTTCTTTCGCTCCCACTTGTTTAAATTCTACAAATTACGCCGCGCGTTTCATTCAAACGCGAGCCGAGCGATGCCGTGTTAAATGTCGCAGAAATATTAGCGAAACAAAAAACTATAATAAAACCCGATGGGAAATGCTCAGCATGCAGAATATAGCGGGGAGTCGCGGGCTGCGAGATACTCTTTCATTATCTTTCGGTACATCCAGCGCGCCTTCCTTCTTATTATTTCAGCGGCCGATTGTCGCGGTTGCAATTAGATGCAGTTTTCAGCCTTCTCTCCGTGCGTGCTGAATTCCATGATTCCGAGCGTCTCCAACCGCTGGTTTCGTCACTCGGTTGCGCTTTATTCCGGCTAGGAACATACGGCGAGCGCAATTTCAGATTTCCCTTTCTCCGCAAATTAAGTTGATAAGAGGTTAGGCTTAGAATTCAATCAAGCCGTTACAGATACACAAATTGCTCATTTGTGCGATTTATATACCATATCACGTGCAAGAATTTCATAATTCCGCAAATTGAAAAAAAAAAGAATTTTCACAGATCATCGATTTCTCCATTCTTTCTAGTTATTAACTGTTTAGTTAGAATTATAACCCCTTGATCGAAGTCAGTGCAGGAATTCGATTATTTTTGGCAGACATCTAGGACTGAACACACCAAATAAAAATAACAATTCAAAATTGATGTCATATGCTCAAATTGTCAAAAAATATTCAAATTACACAAGCACTGAATAATCAATCACCATCATAAAGCAATCTTGAACAAATGATGGAAAATATAGACAAAATAGTCTTTTCTGGTAACTGTGATTGTGAAGATGAATGAATGTCCTTCTCAAAATTAAAAATAGCTCTATGTAATGCCAACGACTTGATACGCAATAAGCCAGAACTCAAAAAATTGCTCAGTTATATTTGGAACTCGTATAACATCAGAAAGATGCGATTAGGCATCATGAAATTCACAAATGTATATAATTTGCAAACCACATTCGTGTCAATAGGAGACTGTCATGCCAAACTAATGATGCCAACGTATCTATTAAAAAAGGCGATAACATCCAAAAACCCTTCAACCAGCCTCGCACACCAGAGGTACCAGATGTTATAGACTTCTGTCACCAATATCTCGAATTGTTGTCACATCACTCTTCACTGTTGATTACTCTAGATTCCTAAACTTGCAAAAAAATTATTCAAAAACATTGACCAGGAGGCTTTTTGCGATGCATTAATAAGTCTAGGCTCCACTTTAAAAACAGCCGAAGAGCCCAATGAAGCAAATGAACACTTAACTAGTGCTACACAGTACCTGGTAAGATCATTAACATCGAACAAGCATTTTGTCCTCAGTGTAGAAAAGAGACTTCTAAGAAAGTGGTGGCAGATTAAACATGCCTTCAGAGACAAAACAAATTTAAATCGTCCCGTTTATAGTATAGACAGCTAATTTAAAAAAATCAATTTGGCTTTCATCAGCAGCAACTGCATAAACTTGCGAATAAAATAAAAAAAAAGATCTAGAAAATCGGCGATACTGTTCAGTTGCTTTCCTTGACATTACCCAAGATTTCACATAATTAAGTACAACCTACCTACGGTAAAGTCCACACATCTCTGAAGTTGATCAAATAGACAGCTATGTACTGTTGACCCGAAACATGTCTTCAAGAATCTAGACCAATACCTCGACAAAATCTCAGAATGATTCAAAACGTGGTACATAAAACCCAATGATTAGAGACATACTTATGTCACTTTTAGCTTCAAAAGAAAAAGATAACCAGCTGTTATTAAACACTTCCCCCCTCCCCCAAAAGAAAATATTGAGAATTAATTTGATAGGCGCAACACATCTAATGGAAGCGCTTACAACTAGTTTATGTCTTCTTTTTCTTTTCCTTTCCCTTGTACCCTAAAGTCCACTTCAGGAATTTCCTACTGTTCCTCACATCTTCTATTCTCCCCTTCTCTTCTCTTCCCTTTTCTTTTTGCTTACATAACTTTTCTTGATAGCCGCTCTTCTCCCATTCTGACCACATGTCCAAACCATCTCCTGTATTGCTCCCACTAGTGGCTCTGTTTCTATATCTTCTCTTGTTACATTTTTTACTCTGTCCCTTCGGGTTCTCCTTATTATTCTTCTGAGGTATCTTATTTCTGCTACCGGTATCCTGTACTTACACTTGCCTTGGAGCGGCCAACTTTCTGCACCGTATGCTAGTTCTTATATATCGTAAAATATATTGGGTGATGAGCAAAATTTCCACTTAAGCATAGATAACAAGCTGCTTTTGTAAAAGACCGTCATCAAATCAACTGTGGAGCTCGGCTAGCAACTCCACTACCTCCAAACTTTAACGTTTCCAGTCCACTAAGTAGTTTATCACAATTTTGCTGTGCCCAATATCAAAAAAAAATAGGGACCTTGAGCTTACGATTGCAAAGTCAGCCAAATATTAGCAGAATACCTCCTCATTATTCTTCATATTAAGGTATTCAAACGATATGACTCGTTAGACTTATCTCAGCGCAATTTTACGATTGGATTTCCAAGTAGTCGTAATGATATCAATCAAAGAGACGAATCTAAGTAAGATTCATCTGCGCTTGTAATCATAATCAAAATATTACATATTTTTCTTGAAGAATAGATTGTACATGAAACGATTATGTACTCCAAAAAATTTAAAGTGGGCATAAAAATTCTGAATTATTAGATATTACATGGTCATTAAGCTGGGTCTCTAGCTACACGAAAATGGCCACATAACTGACGATATAAACATTAGCGAAGCTGCAGCCTTGACGACAAGGCGATTGTCTCAGAGCACAATATTCTGGAGCCTGAATAAAGGTGAAGAGAAAGAACAAAATCCTTGCCTAATAAAAAATTAAATAGCGTTATTTACATCATTCTCAATAAAGCTGAGCCCACCTAACAATAAGAACATTAACAAATTAGTATAGAAATAAGGGTTATGGTTTTAATGAGAAGATCAGAAAAAGAAAATATAAATGGTTAAGTCACACTCTAAAAAAAGGAAAATCAGAAGTATGCGGAAAAGCTCTAGAATGGAATCAGTAAGGAAGAAGAAAAGGTCAACCCAAAAAACCTGAAAAAGAACTGTGGAACGTGATGGAGCAAGTACCTCATTTTTCTATGTTCTCTTAGAAAATAATGGGCATTAGTATTACTATTATTATGAATAAAAACTTTTGACACATGTAAAAATGGCCTGGTGTACCAACTCTTAAAAATACGACGGTTATGGTAGAACCAAAGCTAGTAAGGAACAACAAATTGAAAAGAAAAATAAATAAAAAAAATAGATACTAATAATTCTCATAAGAAAATCTATTAACGTTATTTACAAGGGATCATTCACAATTAAAAAACTAGTTAGTCTATAACAACCCCTAAGGTACAATCTTCGTCAAAAAAATTCCAGGACTGATTTTTAGTCTTTATCCAGATTATTCAAACACAAGAAATAAGTCACCTACTTTTAGTTCTGAATAGACTTGGTTTTAGAAGTGTGTCCATGTAAACTCACTATTCGACTTTTTGGCGCACTTAGCTAGAAATTACAGGAGTGACGGGGTAGACGCGATTCCGAGCAGAGGATTAACATTAAGTTCTACGTTAGGCTAGGGAAACCCCTCATACAGCAAGTATATGGTAAGAAGCTCTGTCTTTGAATGACGCAAAAGGTTTCGAGAGAACAGAAATTCAGTGCAGAGTCGATCACCTATCACCACCACATATCCTTGCAAATCTGGAATGATATAATAATGGTATGCTATCAGAAGAGTCGAAATTGAAAAGAGATGTGTAACGATTTAGAAAAATGGAAACTTACTGCAAAAATAGTCCCTCACACCGACAGAGGAATAGAAAGAAACCAGAACAATTGTTGATAAATTGTTGGAAAGGGCCAGCATTTATTTCAAATTTGTGTTAAACGTTAGTCCTCGTTATAAAAGCATCACCCTCAAATCACGTCAAAGTGCTGAATGATTAGTCATGGTTTACCAGTCTCCAAAGGAGACAAAGCTAATTGTATTTTTTGATGATAGAGATTTGGTGCATCATAAATATCTGTATCAAGAACAAACAACAAACCAAAACTTACACTGACGTACTGAAAGGCAAGCGCCATGAAGTTTGACGTCTCGCACATGACTATCTCGAATAATTCGACTATGTGGATAAAAGGCCAAGACAAGATCGTCACAAACTGACTGAAGCACAAACCGATAGACGCTTTTGGAAGCGCATTATCACGTATGATGAAAAATGGGTTTACCTTCTTAATTGTGATTGTTCCAAGTGCTGAGTTCTTCGGGGCCAAGATCCATTGTCACTTTTGGTTAACAGAAACGTCATGATCTAGATTTGATGGGATTTTGACAGTATAGTTTGCTCCGAACTGATACCAATATGTTTACAAAGGCTTAAATGGAAATTATCTGATTGTGATCAGCGGCAAAAACGCTTTGATTTCAATAAGACATCGCGCCGGTTAATCGTGCCACAAAGACCACAGATAAAATTTCTGAACTGGATAGAACTAAAGTCTTGTAGCTTACAGCCCCGTTCTCGTATCTTATTACGGCCTGTTCCATATCGGAAATTATTTGTTTTAAAGTCGACAGTTTGGTTGACAAATTGCGGAGCAAAAAGTTTTTGAAAATGATGGACTCACATTTTTCATAAGTGTCTAGAAACTTTTTTGACAAGGTTTGAACAAATAATATGATAAGTAAGTTCTGAAATTTTTAGTGCTTATTCGATCTACGTTTGGTCCGTAGCTGAAGGCAAGCGCGCACTAGCTCCACATATAGATTGCACATAGTAGTATAACTGGCTAGTTGTTTACCGAAGGTAACAAATAAACATAAAGAAAGCTAACCTGAGTGAGCACCTTTTTTAAAAAAACAGTTTTATTAATATATAATTCTATTTGTTCATAATATTAAAGTCAGAAAAAAAGGTCAATAAGATTTTAATTTAATTTATTATTTTTGAACTATTTAATTTATTACTCGAATGAGAGTATCCATTCCAAATTTTAAATTCGTTGTATTGTTTATCAAACCAGGTAGATATTTATATTGTATTTAGTCCACTTATAAGCAACTTGATTGATGTGGTAGGTCGAGCTTTTGGTTCAAAACTGATACATCGGGTTGATTCGTTTCGTATCCAAGTCGTGGGTGTCGCGAGTGGAAGACGAATAAACAATATATTTCGTACATGCACGAAGTAAGCCCAGAACAAAATTTGGTGGCCCAAAGAAGTCATGGGGCTGCGTGAGGATGAACGGCGCGCATTTACCGGTTGGCACATTACAATGCCATTAGCCCGAATGAAAGCAACATCTTAACTACGAGAGCGGTGTTGATACACGAGATTGGTATGAAGTTATCGTAGACAGTGCAATAATTTTTCGAGTTGTAACCAGATATGTTTTGTAGATAAGCTGCACGAGGAACAGGTCTCGCGAGACGCCAGAAGTGCTGGTGAATAATTGATAAACATTCAGATTTAACATTCACATATTCCTGGCGCGGCTTTTCCAATATTACGGTGGCGTTACCACCTGATTTATAACACTATCCTCACTATATTCATCAATTTTGCATTTCTCACTTGTGCGAAAGAGGGTCGCACACAGAACGCGATGCGAAACGGATAATAACATTTTAGCCGAATGCGGTCTCCCTAATACCCTTTCCAAGCTTGCCCTTGTCACCCTTAGACGCTTTTGTATTCTTAATAATCTAGAATAAATTTTCTTTTAATATCTAATTCCATTCATATAAACCATAGTACTTTTACGAAGTCTTTATATAGTATTGGTACAAATTGTACATATAAATAGTACAACAATAAAGTTTTGAGACTAATTAAAATACCAATGCCGACAGCGCTATCTATACGTGACAAGCAAAAATAATTATGACAGCTTACAATAAACAATGTTTTAAATTAGCAGTCGATTTTAATCTTTGAATTGTAGAATAAGAATTTAAATATTGTTATCTTAAATTAAAGTTAAAAAAGAAATCAACTAAATTATAACTTGGTTATTGATTGTTGAATGGGTTAACATAAGATAGACATTAAAACAATCCGTATTATATCCCATTAACAAATGCCTAAAGAAGTACCATTGTTGTGGTACTGTAATTATCAAAATGGTTCTATAATAGTATAAATTGTCTTGAAATGAAAGAATAAAAAACAATAAACTTAATCCGATTCGATTTCAAAGTGTTTGGGGGTGCTTTAAAATAATTTCTGTTAAAGCTTGAGCAACAAGTTTGTGCTCAATATCAAAAATGACATTTGTTTAAAAACAATAACAATTAGCCTTGAAAATAAAATCCATCATCTTTTACGACCTTTTACCTCCCTCCTGCAAGTTATCGGATCTGATCAAAACGCCATTCTGGTTCCTAGGAATCAAAAAATTTTTGACAGGGTTCTTCAACTGCATCAAAAGACTGAAATCGGTGACCACCCAAGAAGTGCTCCACCTCAACGTTGTACAACTTCTCAAACTTCTCCTTTGTTGACCAGTTGACGACAGATCCCCACTTTCTTGTTGACTTGTACTTCGGTAAGTTTGTGTGGATCCTGACGAAGCTTTTTGTGAAGTTTCAAAGTGAAGATGCCAATGGTTGGGCACAATTTGGTGGGACGAGGTTCCAAAAACAATTGGCATATCACCACTCTGCATGATGAAGGCTCGTCTTCCAACGCTATCCACAAATCGTTGTCGTTCAACTTTGATAGTCGACCAGAACGAGGCCTTCAAATTCGTAAATTCTTGGTTAGCATCTCTCTTCCAATAATGTCGTAACAAAACCCTAAGTTCATTGTTCGTAACGAACTTTTTGGTCAACTTTTTATTAGGAATCATACCATATATGATAGCGACCAATTTGCTCTTAAATATTATATCCACAACCTATAAAAGCATTTAACATCGAATCGCATATGATACGTCCTCTTCTTTTTCCATTAAAGAATCTTAATTCTTAGTAGTACCTCAAGACTACTTAAAAAAATTTATATTCTAATTGAAGTAGGATAGAATAGTTGCGTTTACTTTTTATCTACTTGAGAATCTTAAAATAAATATGGTGCTGGGAAAGTTGAATTGATACAGTACTAGGAAGATGTTCAGTTCTTCTATTAAACATTTGAGAAAAGCTTATTACAACGGCCCTTAAAGTTTCAATAGAAATACTGTAACGATTCTTTAATAGGAGTCAATTTTCATTTTTGACCTTCCTTTCACTGTGCAAAATTTTGTAATAATTGATTAAACAGTTAAGAAGTGTTGGACAAAAATGATCTTTGTATGGTTGACTACAGCATCACCCTTGTTCACGTAGTATCTACCCAGTTATACTAAAATGTACATTAGTTAAAATATATAATAAAAACCTCTTCTGATTTACTTATTAAAAGATAAGACAAGAAGCAATATTTAAAAAAAAAGTTATGGTAGATTTTGTGCGCCACCCTTACGCGGTAGTTAAAACAACTCTTATTATAGAATCAGTACAAGTTTGAGCTTGTTGCAGTTGCGATTATTGAGAGTATCTGAAGTGAAGTAGACCGTGAAAAGTTTGGGCAACGTTGGGCTATTACATTTTGTGTAAAGTTTAGTAAATCCGCTTATAAAGTTATAAAGAGCTTATGGAGAATTTCATCCCTTTTAGAGGGTCCAAAGAGTAGAAACCAAACTTTGTGCAAGCAAATCTTCAACCTCAAAAATGGACGAAAATGTGGAAAGAGTGAAGACGCTTGTGATGTCGAGCCGTCGATTGACGTTCAGAATAATTAGTGAGTTAAATTTGAGCCGGTTTCATTCGGATTTCAACATGAGAAAAACGTGCACCAACAAATTTTTGAATCTTATTTGCTAGATCAGTCTATTATTCTTTATTTCTCTGTTTGATAAACCGGTTGAAAGGATTCCATTGTGATACTTTGAATAATATTCAGAAGAGCGCAATCAACGTGATAAAAAATATTCCAACAGTAGTCTTCCAGGATTAAACCTCCATCGGTGTACCTGCTCAAAGGATAACTTTGACTTTTAAAAGAATAAAATTAATAGTTAAAAGAAACACACTCTCTTTGTTCTTCTATCTATCTTCTATTCTACCAGGGAACTACAAAAAGGTTCATAGACAAAATTGAAAAAGTAGATATTATTTTGTATAAATAGACATCTACTTTTGGTTGTTTTTTTGTATTTTAATCGATTGTTTGTTGAACCATATAGAAAAGTAACAAAATAATTAAACAAAGCATATGAATGGCATTCATATAAAGACAAACATATCAAACTTCTAAAATGATGACAGAAAGCTCCATCCTACACGCAAATCGGAAAATATAGTACAGGAACTTCGTGAAATAACGTTCAAAATCGTAGGGCAGCAAATATTCAGGAAAACAAGAAAATGGCAACAAAGCAGAAATTCCAAAACTAAGAACATATACAATATATCTTAACAAGTAAAAAGAGATATAGGAACTAAAAAACTACTTCCTTTGGAACGCTACAGAAAAGCACACAATTTTCTGCATACAAAGAGAAGAAAGGGAATAGGCTAAAGACAATAAACAAAAAGCAGACCTTTTTTAGAACATCTGGAGATTTAATGAATCAAATATAGAAAATTACCTAAAAGAAATAAATAAAACTTTTCACCCCAAAAGAAGTAGCTAACAAAATAAGTATACATCCACCCTAAAAAGGCCTCTAATTACGATCTTATTACAGGGGCAGTACTAAACAACTTCAAAGAAAAAGCATTGTCAAAATTACAAAATGATAAATGCATCCTTCAGACTGAGCCATATAGCAAGTATATGGAATACTTCGAAAGTTATTAAATTCCTGAAATCTAAGAAACCATTAAACGACCCTAAATCATACAGACCTATTTTTTTTTACTGCTAGTGATATCAAAACTCTAAAAATCTGCTATTAATGAGAGTTAAAGCGATCATAGAGGAACAAAATCTAATAGAAACCATTAATTTGGATTTAGAACTCAACATTCCACAATAGATGAAGTTTACAGAATTATAGATCTAATAGACAGTTTTGTTCTTTGACATAGAACAGATGTCTTAAAAGTCTGGCATAAATGACTCATAATAAAACCAGAACAAATGCTCTCAAAGCAATATGTACAACTCGATAGATTTTACAGAGTGAAACTAAAAGAGAAATATACCAAATTCAAACAAACTAAAACAGGAGTGCCACAAGGAAGCTTTCTTGGGCCTGTCTTGTATCTATTGTTTACCTACGATGTACCAGAAATAATTAATATCAAAACCGCTATTTTTGTCGATGACACTGCTTTTTTAGCAAGAAGAGAAAATGTAAACGCAACCATACAAAAGTTACAAAAAGCTACTAACGAATTTAGTAATAGAAAATAAAATTAAAAGAACTAAATAATCAAAACAATATACCTATCACGACAAACAAAACTCAGATATCATGAAAGTATGGCCAAGTATTCAGGAATAAACTTAGTTTGAAATCTTATATAGAAAGAGAATATCAAGAAGAAAAGAACAGAGTTAGATGTTAAGACTTTCATAACCGGTGTTATGGTGCATGATGTGGTTAGTTCTCGGGTTATTAAGCGGTCATATTTAGAAGAAAACATACATACCTCAATGTTATGCATCTATATTAAGGACGCAATCTCAAAAAAAAAAAAATTACAGAAAGATGGCAAAACGAAGAGATGATAAATTAAATCGAGTGACAAACCAAATAAAAACAGGTACCAACATCTTGAATCTTGAAATTCAAAATTAGCTAACGAACCTTTCAGCGTTTGAAGCCAACGATTGCTCCTTATAGAAGGCAACCAAGAGATTGAAACAGCCTTAAAAACCAACTCCTCCCATTAGGAAAAATTATGGTATGTGGGCTAGGGACAGCAACGAAAAGGCGCATGTATTTGCGGAACACCTGGCCAATATTTTTGAGCCACATCCCTCACAATTCACGGTACAGGAAGAGAAACAGATCGAACAAGTATTACAAGCACCTTATCAAATGGATCTGCCAATAAAAAGATTTAAGGTTCATGAAGTCAAATGAACAATTATGATAGAAATAGGCCCTTGGAAGGCCCCTGGTTATTGGAAAAGTACTACAAGAGCTATTCAATGAAGGGTTCCGTCTCGTTGCTATGGTTTGAAATGCAGTCCTGAGGTTCGGCTACATTCCATTACAGTGAGAGGTTCATGCCGCTCATCAGTCTCTTATCAGTAAACACTAGTTTGGATTTAGACACATTCGGTAGTGGAACAAGTACATCGGGTAGCTAAGAAAATCAGATATAACCTAAAAACATGCAAATATTGCTTAGCGGTGAGAGATTACTGTATAAAATCAAAATTTTGCTGCCATACGACTGTCACATCTACATCTGATAGATACTTCATGATTAATTACTAGGATTCTTACATAAGAGTACCTTACTGTACATACTAAACTAACATCGATGGCCAAATTTGCTGACAACACAGCGATCTTAGCTTCTTCTAGAGATCCACGCACAGCTTCCTATAATTTACAACTGGTTTAGATGCTGGCATATAAAAGTTAATTAATTCAAGTCAGTGTATATTACTTTTACATTAAGAGAGATAGCAATTAGTCCAATTAAATAACTGTGTTATCCCTCAAAAGAAAGCGGTAAAATACTTTGAAATCCATATGGATAGATGACTACTTGGCATATACATATCCTAACCAAACAGAAACAACTTGGTCTCTAATTTTCCAGGTTGTCTTGGTTAAGATTAAATCCCAAATGACTTTGGAAAATAAAGTGTTATTATTCCAGATCCAACTTTTAATTAAGCAGTCATTAAAATCAAATTGAACCACACACTGCTTCAAAAGCGATAGTCAACAAAATGACATTATGCTTAACATGCTGACAACGTTAATTAACAAACTACATCATTAATGGTTAAGTTCCTAGGAGTAGCATTATAGAATGGATACAAAGAAGTAGTAAAAACATGTTTAACCAACAATCACGTAGATGTTTTATAAGTCAATGAAACACATTTTAGAGACAGGACATATTTTGAAATACTAAACTATGTAACAATACCAATCATCCCGATGGTACCGCGCATGACGGCACAACAGTTCTTATTAAAAGTACAATTCACCACTATAAATTACCGAAATATAAAAAAAAACCTACAGTCCGATGCAATAAAAGTCACAACTTTATCGTATGAACTGACAATTGCAGTCGCCTATCGCCCACCTCGTCATATTATAAAAAAGAACAATTTTCAAGAATATTTCCAAACATCAGGCACCTGGTGGTGATTACAACAGCAAACAAGCCAGACGAAGCTCACGTCTAGTAACAACCAAAGGTAGAGAACTGTTGACAATATTAAAAGACAACAAGACCAACAACCTACTGATCCACGAAAAGTTCCTTAGTTGTTAAATGTTTGTTACAAAAGGATATACATTGATATTACACCCAGCTACGACTTGTCTTCCGACTACTCTCCAATTACAGCAACAATTGGAACATCTGTAATATACAAGAAAACCTCATTCGAACAGATGAAGATATATTCGCAGTATATTAGATGACAGCATAGACCTAACAATTCGACTCAATGAAACAAAAGAAATAGACAGCTACAGAAGCATTTATATGCCAATTGCAATAAGTTACACAACAGTCTTTACCAATACTTCAGACAAAACATACCCTTAGAAATTAAAAATGCAATCGCAGGAAAAAGAGATTAAAAGAGCAACGTACTTACACACTAGCTGACCGACAGGTTTATAACCAAATGAGCCAAAGATTAAAAAATAAGCTCAATGAAGTATGAAGAATTTGAGCAATATATAACGAAATTAACTAGAAAACAATTAAGGATTCAAAAAAAAACTCCTGCATTTCCAAAAAGAAAAAACTTCAATAAACCATGGGCAAAATGTGACGCTAAGCTAACTTATTTGGAGAATATTTGGTCTACGTATTCCAACCACTAGACAATAAAGCAGACCAAGAAATATGATCCATTTCACCTATCAAAGGCTTATCACCAAAATATACATATCAGAAAGTCATTTGGAACTGATTTTGTATCAGCTAAAATGATGAATTAGTTACCTAGAAAAGGGATAGTGATACTAACCTACATCCATGTATAACGCTATTTTACGATTTAAATACTGACCAAAATGTTTTAAAACGGCACCAATCATAATGATCAGTAAACCAGGAAAAGAACCAACAGATGTCTCTTCTTATAGACCTATAAGTTTGCTATCAGTAATTTCAAAACTACTTGAAAGGCTGGTGCTTTGTAGATTTAATGTAGACTTGCCTTCAGGAAACTGGATACCAGACCATCAAATAGATGCGAAGGCTTTCACGGCCGGTATTATGGTGCATTGTGTGGTTGGTTCGTCCAAAACTGCGGCAGTCATATTCAGAAAAAAATCTAAAAATTGAGTGGTCAGAAGGCAAAATTAACAAATGAGAAACGTTTAGATTTTCTTATATAGATGTCAGCCGCAGTTGTGGACGAAACCAACCACACCATGCACCAGGCCATCAGTTCACCGAATTATACAAACCATAAACAAAGCATTTGGAAATAAACAGTAGTGTAGTGTAGTCTTTCTTGATATTAGTCAGGCTTTGAATAAAGTCTGACACAGTGGGCTAATTTATAAAACCAAGCATATTCTTCAATAAATTTACTTCAACCTTCTAAGATCATACTTGAACGGAAAACCTTTCAAACTCGGGTAAATGAAAAGAAATCCGACTACCTTCCAACCAGTTTAAGAGTGCCACAAGGCAGGGCTCTTGGTCCACTGGTGTACGTTTTTGTACATGTCAGATTCTCAAATAGCCTTCCAACAAAATAATCTAAACAACCTCTAACAGTGTCTGAAAAAGTGGAAAATAAAAGTGAATGAGAATATCCTTCCGAAAAGAAACTCCAGTGTCACAATAAGCAACGTAAAGATACCACAAACATAAACTGCAAACAATTTAGATCTACACATCATAAAAAAGAGAAAACAAGTAAAAATTAAGATAAGGGCGTTATAGTGGCTGATCACGAGTATCTATGGAAAATAAAATTCTAATCTATGAATCAGTTATCCAACCCATCCGAGCATACGGACTAAAACTATGGTGATTTGTCTCTAAAGCAAACATCCAAATCATTCAAATTGTAGATGCTCCCTGGTATGTAATAAACCATATACTGCAAACAGATCTAAATGTTTCAACAGTACAAGAAGCTATCTATAAAAAAGCCATGGTACATCATGACGTTGGAGAAAAATTCCGTTAATGGAACCAGGCTGTTCAAAGACTGACGAGATTCGATCCGTTGGATTTACCATTTAAAAACTAAAATGACTAAACTGACATATACACAACTATAATTATAGTATGCTATTGTAACTGTAATTGTATTAACTAATTTATAGAAGACAGTCAATGGATTAACTCATATAATGTCAACAAACACTATTGTTTTATCTTTTCTTTGGATTCTTAAAATACAACTTTTGGGTCAAAAAACAATTAAGAAAGGGTTGTGCCAAGTACACGTTTAAGGTTAGAGTCGATGTTGGTGTAACTTGAAAGACGCCACAGATGAACCCGAACAGGAGCGGGGCATTAGTCGACAACATTTAGAATGCATTGAACAGTCATCGACACAAGAGTTCGGATGTACGTGTTTTATGATTGACGTGGAATAATAAATGGCCACGCACCCCCCGTATCGGCCCCTGGGCAGCGACTCCCTACAATCCCACTTAAATTAAACCGGATTTCACAACAGGGCGCGAGGAAATTCGATACATGGAGCATACGCACGATACGCCGCATTAATCCACGCATTGGTCACAGGTCTTAGTGCGAGATTTACTTTTTAATGTTCGTCGCAGTTTCCAATCATACCCGGTTTACGGAGGTCGGGCTCGGCTTAGGGAATGACCACGACGTATTACAAATTTAAAGCTGCAGTAGAGGGCGCGCTCGTCCAGGAAGAATAGGAATTGTCGCTAATGCAGCGTGGGGCCCCGTGCGCCGCTTTATGTTCCTCCAAATGTGTTTTAAATCTTACTGTTCGATTCCTGAATGCACTGCGAACTCCGAAACGGAGCCGAACTCATTTCTTCTATCTGTTTCAATATCCACCGCATCCTCGATTGCTGATGCGATCTGCCCATGTTTACATTTCGCTGATGACTGGAGGCAGAGTGACATGGAGGAGACGCGCGCTGTGGATGCCGGGCGAAGGGCTCATGGGCGGGTGGTAAGTGCCACCGATAGGTAGCCGCATTAGAACCAGTTGTGACAGATACGAAAGGCAGGTGGGTGTCCCGTTAAGGGCGCGCCTGCTCTGCATGCACGATGGACGCACCGGCCCTGACCTACGTGCTGGATCCGTGTGCGGCGAATACAGATACCGACCGACCAAAGCGATCCGTCTCGATAACTGCTCGAAGTCCGGAATGCTCTCGTCTCCATTCCACGCCTGCCTACCTACATATGCCTTCATACTAATGCGTACGAAAAAGTGGCCGCTTCGGCAGGATTCCTTTTCGTGTCCGTTTCGGTCTATTGTCCAGGCTGCCGTGTACCCGAGCGCTACATTCTTCCATTCGGATACAAAACCGGACAGACTCCTAAAAACTAATTCGCGGACGACACGGCTACCACCGATAATGGAGGCGATGGCATCTCGCGCGATCCGTGGACGCGGCGGCGTTTCCGATTCCTCCGCAGTGGACTGACTCGGCGAGAGGGTCCAGCAGGCTGGAGCGGCCCCTCTCTGTCTGCTGGGAGACCACCTTGAGCGGCAGAACTCGGCCTTCACGCGGCGCTGCAGGCCCCGGCGATACATCACGCAGTGCTACCAAAATGTGACGGCTGCTGCTGGAAATTTAGACCTGACGACGAACCTTTTCATTCATAATGATCGCTTAATCGAAGCGCTACTGTTGCCGCATGCTTCTATAGTAATCCCCGCTCTCCAAACCCCTGCACCTGCCAGTTAAAGATGATCGCGCAAGGCTACGTGAAGAAACTTCTTTAAGACAAGACGGCGGATGAAAAAGGCATTTTCATTATGATCCTATCGCGGACTACAATTCATCTAACAGTAAACGTCTTCTAAAAGAGAGCTGTAGTACAAACGGGTGTTAAAGTGTGGAGTAAACCTCTTCACGTGTGCGAAGTGCACGACGAAGTGCAGATTGCTTCGTTCAGCAGGAGCGACCAAGTCGCGGTTAAGTCCACGCTTGAGCACACAGGGCACGACCGCCACGGTACAGCGGCAACTACGTGATCCACAGAGTACGCTAGTCACGAAGAGGGCGTCGTCTGACGTCAGTCAATAGGTCATCAGGAGGTAGATATTGCGGTACAGCTGTGTCACGTCTGCATACGTGTCTGGAGTTCTACCGGTCTCATATCGGCGTCGCCGGTACCCAATGGCCGCCGCCGATCGCCTTATGGAAAGCGTTTCCGTGGCTACGCCGGACGATTCCCCAATGCACCCGCCTGGGCGAGCCGCTGGAGGTAGCGCGTTTCCAAAACGCGGTTGCCCGCTCCACCAGTCAGTTATTTTCCGTAATCACCTCTATTAAGATTAAAAATAAACAACCTCGAACTCCCCAGGGGAACGATTCCGAGGCAGTCTCCAAATTATAGGTACGGAGAGCGATTACTGCGGATAAGATTTACTGTGCGGTCGGAGTCACTACCTAAAATACATTAACCGGTAGTAGTTTCGATGAGGATGCGGCTGCCGCTTCTATTCATGTCATTTTCGAAAAACCGCGCCGCCTTATTGAGATGCTAAAAACGCAGAAGCATGCCTAAGCACGCACGGCAATAGTAAAACTGCGCTTATGCAAAGTTGCTCTTAAAGTAATTGCGGTTGCACTAAGATCCTGAAAGTCTTCGTTTGGGCTGGCAGATTCAGCTGCATAGTTTAGCAGTCGGCAGCACACGGGGAGAATTTCAAATCTTTGCCGCCTGATTTATTTAGCAACGCAGTAGACGTTCAACTGTTGTACTATATTTTGAAATTTTCAACTCACCAAAAGGGGCTTCGAGAGCCAAAGTGGGGCCCCCAAAATCAGATACTTTTATGACTACATAAGCTATAACAATTAAGTTGGTACACATGGCAAAGTTTACCAAAAAGGTCGTACATTTATGAACTAAGTTTTAAAGAACACAGCTGATTTTTCTAAAGAACTCATATTTACCCCAATTTATTACAATCTGTCTTACAACTCGAATTTTGTCCATGCTGTTATTTTGATCTTGTTCACAGTCGTTGATCTTTAACGTACATATAACGGTGTCTAATAGAAAAGTAAGGCACATTCAGACCTTGAGAAGTCAGGAATGCCGATAAGAAAGATAGCCAAATAATTGAAAGTTTCAAAACGTATGGTAGAAAAGTGGTCAAAGAGAAACAGTTATGACCATCAATACAAAAATAATTCAAAATTATCGCCAAACACCAAACGACTGATTACAAAGCAATAAACAGAGTCAGTGCTAAAAATTTAAGAATCAGTCGAAAACCATACCAAAGTCTGCGAATTTTAACTATGTAAAGTCTACCGATTGGGGCAAACTGCTTATAAATTGGAGCAAAAACCACTATTGAGCGACAAAATACCAAAGATAGATTGAACTTGGCTTTCAACGTTAAAAAACCTTATTGTGATGAAGGTAGATTAGGGAGGAAACTCGGGAAAAACATTTTCTAGGCGGATGAATCACCGGTTCTATTGAGCCCCATCCCTAACAAACAAATCACAAGAATCAGAACAACGTTATGGTTGCAGGCGGAATAACAGAAAATGTGATGACAGAATTGTATGTCGCTCCCCATAATGAGAAATAAAATGTTTTGTCTACAAAACAAACAATTTATCCATATATTTAGAAGCTATTAATAATAAGAATTCGATTTGCAAACAAAGAAGATAGTGCTCCAGGACATAATATCAAGTCGGTAATCACCGAAATCAGCGAGGTGTTTCCTCAAAACCGAAAACAAGAAAACAATCAATTAAAGGACTTAAAATTAAGTCTTTATCAAAAGACTACTTGTCAAAACTAGTCCATCCATTTCCGAAACGAAATAAAAATGTGATTAGCAATGAGGGTGGATACACTAACTATTAGACTAATTAGTCGTAATATAATTTGTAATTTAAATTTATTAATTGTATAATAAAAATAATTAGAATAAATATCACTATAAATATCGTACAAATATAGTCGATATAGTGTGGTACAGTTAGTCTACATGGAGACTATATTTGGCATTGGGTGTTATTTTAATCATTTTCGTTTCAACCTTCGCACTACACGCAGTTTTTCCATAAAGTTTTTTGGATTTTTTTAGTTTGTCTATATATTTTCCCATATATTTATGGATTTTCTCTTTAACATTAGAAAGCCCTAAGTCTTGATGTGTAGCCTCATTGGTGATGAACTGTGGCACCCCTAATATCATTCTTAGTGTTTTGGATTGAAACCTGTGTATTATTTCCACATTTGAGTTTGCAGCTGTTCCCCATAATTTTAGATCCCAGGATAGTTTTGTATCACCACGGCAATGGCTTAAGTCGGAGTTCATAACTATACCAAAAAAGTCGGAAGCCAAAAAAAATGCGAAAAAATAGAACTATAAGTCTTATTGAAAATATTTTTAAAAATCATACACAGAAGAATTTTCAAAACGAGCGAAGAACAGATAGCGCTCAATTTGGAATGTCGAATAAAAAAGAGCAGAAGTGTATTTACTAAAATGTCAGCAGCATTTACAAGTTGAGAAGTAACCATGAATACAAAACTCAGAATACTGCTCTGCTCTGTGTTTTCAGTATTATTATACGGCATGGGCACTAACAGAAGCAACGACGATAAAGATGGAAGCATTCGAGATGTGGCTTTATAGAGAGATGCTAAGGGTATCATTGATAGACCATGTAACAAACATTGTCCTTAAAAGAATGTTAACAGAAAAAATATTAAATACAATTAAAACAAGAAAATTGCAATACCTAGACCAAACAGATATAATCTCTTGCAATGCATATTACAGGGCAAAGTGAAAGGAAAGAAAAGTGCCGGAAGAAGAAGAATCTCATTGTTGAAAAATTTAAGGACCTGGTTCTCCATGACAACCATTGAACCATTCCAAGCGGCTGTAAATAAAGACATGATAAACAACATCTAGAACAGATAGGCACCCGAAGAAGAAAGTTCAGCTTCCTATCTAAATGCATGCCCAGGTTTTTACTTTCTTGGCTTTGTGAAATTTGCTTATGAGTACAGAATGTTATATTTAGCGATTTGCCTTCATCTGTTTTAGTTTGCCATTTCTCTAACCATTTTTGTACTTGATCCACGTTATTTTGCAGAACTTTCGACGGCATGTTAGAATTTTTATTTGATGCTAAGTTTTCTGTATCATCAGCAAACGTTACTGTGGTGATACCTGGCGATGTTAGTCGATCGGCAGTGTATAGGAGATATAAAACAGGTCCTAAGACGCTGCCTTGGGGTACACCAGCATGGATAGGTTTTCATATACTACCCGGAAGTATGTTTTGACATTAGTTTTCAAGATTGTGAAGTATTTGACTGACAGAATTGTACAGTATTATGCCAAACTTTATAAATACCCATCCGATGTCTAGCAGTATCTGTTAGTCTTCATTTATTTGATCGATAACTCTATGTATTTGTTATATTATTTAATGTTGCTTTATAAAACCGAATTGATGTATTACTACTAACTTGTTGTCTAAGAGAGCTGCTATTTTGTTAAGTAGTAGTTTTTCGAAGCCTGAAAACCAATGGCAAAAAACTAATTTTATACTTTCTGATTCTTTTCCTGGCTTTAATATAAGTGTTATCTAAGCTAACTTCCATTGGGAGGGAAAGTAACTTGTCATCATAACGGAGTTAGAAATTGGTATGACTTTACCCTGTTCTATTTGATCGTCTGTTTTCAACTGTATTTCAGATTTCATATATATTGTTGTGTAAGGTAGTCGACAATGTTTTTCTTTTAGCGTTATCTGTTTGCTTAGGGTTATAATAACCGATGAAAGGTCACAGGATAAGTCATGACATGATTCTGGTTTAAAATAATTGTTATTTATTGCCTTAAATATAAGAAAGTCAAGAACATTCCATACTTTGAGGGGTTTGTAGGCCAATCTTGTGGAGACTACATTTAATTATTAGTGAAGATTGCCTTTTGCGGTTAATGACCTTTGTATAATGAAGTTTGCAATCCCATAACTGATGTTTAGAATTATAGTCCCCATCACAGTCTATATCTTTTATAAAGAATATTGGTGGGCAATATATGGCGAGAAAGTTATTGGTCCGAACCAGTCTTCAACTACTACATTGGTGGTTTGAATGTGTTCGTTTTGATAATGATAATGCAAATTTTAGTGTACTTGGCATTGTGCCATCTTTCATACTTTTTAGTTCTTGTTAGCCATTTGATTGCGGCAAGTTTGTGACGACTTGGTTTTCCCGCTGATTATTTCTTAGTAATAGGGCATATGTAATACTTTGCCTTGATTTTTTTAATAATTGGTTGCTATTCATTTTTTTTTCTCTGTTGCTGTCGTTCGGCTCTGGAGATGTATCAGAAATGTCTACTGTTCTACTTTTTCTTGACGTCCATTTTGCAGTTCATCTAACAGAACCGGTACTCGAACCCTCTGCGACGCCTTCTTAATCCCAAAGCGTTTTCTTGACGTCCCATCATGCAACTGACGTAAGATTTTCAAGACTATCTTCTAACTTCAAGTTCCTGTTCTCGCTATAGTTCTTGTGGCAACCACCGATCGATGTACATGACACTTTCATGCAACTCAACACCCTTTCGATGGGTAGATATTCTTCTATAATTGTCCCATTTGTCTTTTTTCCTTTTTATGTATTGATATGATGTGATCTTCTTTCTGTTTGGTTGGTAGTGAATCTTCATTTATTATTTTATAAATAATAAAGTTTGTTCGTGCCTTATTGAATTAAAATAGAAGAATGTTTTCTGATTCAGGAACTTTCTCGTTTTTTTTAAATATTTATACTAACTTTCTTACTTCTTTTTTTGTCATCTCGTTTTGTTGTATTTTGTTTTTTCCTCTCCTTAAAAGTGTGTTTGGTAATACTCTTCCTATTGTTTTCTATATACAGATGCTTTCCTATATAACTTTCCAGTTTTCTGGATCTTCTTAACTATATTTCTCACTTTTCTTGGTTGGTTTTTGTATTTATTTATGTTAAGCCAATTCAGGTAGAGTTAATTTTTATATCTGACTTTATTTACTATTTGGTCATATTTTCTTGTCTTATTACTTGTTTGCTACTAAGTGAATCTCTGTTGTTTATATAAATTTGTACTTTCATGTTTAAAACTGTCTGCTTGGTATTTTGGTTGATCATTTTCATGTTGTTGATCTTCTTGTTCTATTCATCTTTTATTTCTTTGTCTTCGAGTGGGGACATGATTAGATAATTAAATGAGTGGTGATCACTACTGCTCACTACTTCCCTATAAGCTTGTAAACTCTGAACTCCCAATAGAGGGTACTGTCGAGTTACGATACAGTCTATTACAGATTTCAGTTGTCTGCTAGATTTATCCCAATTTTAAACGTGTATTTCTTTATGTTGATAAAAGCCACTATTAATTTTCAATTTTAAGTTTTTTATTGGTTTTTTTGTGAACTCTATATGGTCTTACTATTTTCTTTTGGCGTTCCGATCTACTAATACACTTTTTTCTTGCTTTCATCTACTATTTCATTAATCTTTTATTTTTATTTGATCCACACCCTCCGACGATAATCGTATTGTACCTATCCGTGTAGTTTTATATTTATTTTTATTATCCTGTCTGTTATTCTTTCCTAGTTTGTTATATATTTTTTGTCGTAATGGAGGCTCCACCTTTTCTGTTTCTACCGAATTTCTTCCATTTTCTTGTTTATACCTTACGGATCCCACGTCCTGATTTACGTGGTTCTTTTTGTTAGCTTCGTTCGTCCGGCTGATTTATATTTGGATTTTTAACGACAGTTTTTTACTCATATAATTTAAAAGGCGATAAATAAGAAGACCAACAGTGTAAATAGCAATAAAAGGAAAGAAAACACCAGTCCAATTATATATACCATATTTTTACAGACCACTAAGAAAGACGTTATGGATAACAATTAAAAATCTTGTGTTCGATGAAAATTGGTATAAATAACATAGCAGTCGTTACAAGAGCGATTAACCACCAATAAAAAAATATGTCAATAACACATTTCTGTTTTGAAAAATTTTTAATTTTAAATTCTAAGAATGCCATAACGGCTTATGTTTAGTTTAAATTTTTCTAAAACTGTCCTACCGGTCAAAACAAGAGATAGGAAAAAAAATTGTATTCTCATGCAAACATGAACCATTACAAGAAGTTAAAAATGGCGAGAATGATATGAAGCCCTGTATAGGAAATGACGAAGCTTCTTTATACTTTATATACATAATCGTGATTATACATTATAACTTTTACCAATTAGATTATTTGAATGTTATTAAAAAACAAATTTGGGCATTCATTTCTTTTTATTTTTTCCATAGCTGTGCCTATGATGTTTTTACAACCATAGATCCGGAAAAACATCCAATATTTTTGGTATAAATTAATTAGATGAGTAAATATTTCCTTTAATCCAATGTATCATACTAATAAAATGAATGACTTAGTGCTTTTTTACTGAATGATCCTAGTAGTAGTAAAATATTTAAAATAGTCTTCTCCTTTGCGTTATATAGACTATATACAAAGTCTTAAAGATCAGTAAATCATTTGGGTTTCTACTTAAATCAATATTTACCAATTACGCTGTATCATGTTAAAAAAGTGAACTTACCGCGCATTGACAGACGTCGGGTTGCCCACCTCATCCACTGCTGGCTTCCTGCAAGTAAGCCAAAAATCAGCGTAACTTAATCGAAACAGCATTGCACTGCTACATCGGGGGAGTACTACGATGCACTGCGACCCTGATCTGTAGCCCTTACTCATGCACGTTACCCTAAATAACTTCGGTATCTTGCAATCAGCCCCACTCCACTTCTCCGTACCTTGATAACTACCGACAGTAAGACCCTCATTACGTTGAGTAAGGCCTACATATTTCAGGATGTGCACGGAGTTACGACGGTAGTAGCGCGTCGCAGTGCGGACCTTTATTATTCTTGTTAACACATACAAGGCGACCCATCTCTGTATATATTAATAAGTAAGAGTATTTTTTTTGTAATTCTCTTTTATGGTTCCTTTAATGGTACTCGTATTTTAATAATCGATTCCTGCAACGTAAGCGTAATTTATTTCCGATCGAGCCCGGTACATTCTTTTAGCGTTCGAAGTAGCACGAGTGCCGAAGGCCGCGGAATTGCTTTTTTAATTCAGATGGATACCGACAGCGCCGTAACTCTGCAACGTCAGGGCGGCGAATGTCGTGAATTTTAGAATTCAATGGCCACAGGAACGGCGTCGTCAAGGAATGCGGCTCGGATGCTGAAATTCTTAAAATATGATGCACTAAAGAAAATTAGAGCGTGCCCGCTCCCCGGCCAGCGTAAATAATACAAGGATAATGCTGCTAGGATATGCGTTGGGTAGGACCGTCGCGTTCGACACATGCAATATTACTAAGCGCATCCATAGAATTAACCCGCCAAGAAATTCGGAGACAGTTTATGGTGCTCTTTCCGGCAATGTTGGGATACACGTTTAGTTACTACGAGGTACGTTCAAGTTCTAAGGTCTCCAAATTTTTTCCTCAGCAGTGAGAATAAGTAGAAAGGGGCGGTTAATTTTAAAAGACGGGGGGAATATTTCTGAATTTGTAATACAGATGGCAGTACCATACAATATGCAAAGGTCGAATTATCGCCATTGCAGTGGATGTTGTTTTGTGTACTTCAAATGGCGACGTTTAGTGTTCAAGAACAACGTGTAATCATCCGTTGAAATCCGTGAAACACCCATTGAAATTCATCGCCAGTTGGGTAAGACGGACTGAAATAATGATTGCGCGAGTGGAGCAAGTTTTTATGGAAAACCTTCGATTAGGTATGCGTGATATCGCCTCTAAACTTGGCATTTTCGTAGGATCTGTAGAGTCTATTTTGCGTAATGACCTGAAAATGCAGAAAGTTTCATCAAGGTGAATCCCACGAATGCTGACCGACAAACACAAGGCTGGGCGGATGGCAATACCTGAGGACATGATCCAACCATGAAGGACACTCTCCGTAGCCGCTCATTTTCCAATCGAGCCGCTGTTGCATCACCAATTTCCAGTAGGCAAAACACAACCCTAAAGAAGTGTTCACAGTAGCAATGGAGTCATGGCTCGTGTGTACGTCTAGACGGAGATTACGTTGAAAAGTAACAGACGTTTCAACTTTCCTAGGTAAGCAGAAGTTGAACGCAATTCGTGTTTTCAAAAAATTATTCATCGACATGTATTCATGTATTTCATGTATTCATCCTTGTGATTTATTAAAGACGTGGCAACTGCTTAAGAAGTTAACGAAACTTATTTGGTAATATTAATTGAATTATAATAGAGACCCCACAGAAATATTTACAAAAAAAACAAAGAGTACAATGTGAAAAAAGAAAGAATTAAGATGAACAAAGCAAAGGCAAAACCATGCCTTAAATATTACTTATCAGATAACAAAACACCGACTACATAGTCGTACCATAAAATTGAAATAGTTAATACATTAACTATGCCATTTTTAGAGTACTTGAAGAGTTAAAATTCAATATAACATATTAAGAGAACTAAAAAGTCTTCGTTTTTTAACCCTTCAATTAGTTCAATTGTAATATTATTTGTGACTAGCAATACTTCTTTATAGGATATATCAATTTTCATCAAGATTAAACATACCCTTATTAAATACCAGCTTTCTAACCAAAGAACATACATGTTATGGTATATTTCTTTAGATGAATCGTGAATCAAAGGCAATGGAAGCAATAAGAAACATCGACAGTGTGTGTCAAGAAGCTATTAAACCAGATGTGGTTTGAGAGATTTTGTAAGGGCGACTTTAATATAAAAGATCCGAGTTCTGACCGACCAAGTAATGTTGATGACGTTTAGAGAGACGTAGAAAAAGATTCCGAACTATCGATTGCAGAATTGGTGATTCTGTTCAACGATATAAAAATATTTACATAGGAAGGTCAAAACACACCTTCAGGTTTGTCACTTACAGTTGATACTACCGTGGTCATGTTATCGAAGTTTGACTTCGACAGCATATTTTTTTGCTTCTGTTTCAGTGTAAACATCGCCGTTTCTCTAGCAGTGTGTATTAAAGAAGAACAAAAAGCAGTTAACCGATTAGTCTGGCAGAAAGGTGTACCAGGAGCTGAAATTTATCGGATTTATACGGCCAAACAAACATGTTCTGTCTATAAAATCATCCACGATGAGCTCCGCTTCCATAAAGTTTGCACGAGGTGTGTGCAATAAAAGCTTACCACAAAATACATTGAGAAATCTGCTGTCACTCGAGTGTTACAACAAAGAAAGAAAGAACTTTTGAACACAATAGTTACAGGTGATGAAACGTGGGTCCGTCACTGCACTACAATCCAAAAAACAAAACTATGGACTGGAAACATGGCGATGTATAAATAGTTGGGTGACCAACCAAACACCTTCTTGTGGACTACTGTATCAAGTGCATCAAAAAGGAAGGAGTCTGTAGAAAAACGATGTAGTTGTTCAACCCTTACATTTATATAAAATAAAAAAAAATAAAATACGGATTATCTTATTGATAAAAACTCCAAACCCAAATTTACATTGAAGAAATATTCTTCTTTATGTATGTTGGAATATCTTCGGTTTGAATTGTTAAAACATGAAGAAACAGTTACCACAGACTGTGAAGAATCGATTCTATTAAATAAAGCTGCATCACAGATGGAACAGAAAAAATTTAATTATCCAATCTAATAATAAAGGTTGCACAACAAAAACTTACAAATTTAGTATAGAAAGTCTCATCTTGCTTATTCTCCAGATATTACAGAAGAAAAATGAAATAATTGAAATTGCGTCAAAAGTGTCATTTCCTCAATTCTGTTGGCTCATGCCAACTATGGTGATAATTAAGTTGAAGCCTTTATCAACGCACTGTGTCAATTATTATTACCTATTTTAAAAGCCCTTTTACCAGCTGAAGAAAAAAAATAAGACAGTCAAATACTCGTAAGCTCCTGGCTACAATTTGACTGTAGGTAAATTAGCCTTCCCAAAAAGCCTCAGTACTAATAACTATTATATATATATATATATATATATATATATATATATATATATATATATATATATATATATAAAATAGTATACTAAGGTTGTCATACTTTCCCGTACAACGGAAGTATGTCCAAATCATTGTGTTAAAACTCACAAACCACAATCCTACAAACCAATAAGCCTAATGGTCAAAAAAATAGAAGATACTTTAAATCTATGTCAAATAATTCCACATTCTAGTGTTTCTAGATATAGAACAGGCGTTTGACTAAGTATGGTACAAAACCCTCTATTGTATAAACTCAAGCAAAATTATTAAAATCTTAATTAATCAAACGAACTTTTCAAGTAAAATTGAACTACCACAACATTGACTCCGGAGTCCCCCAGAAGAGTGTACTGGGACCATTTTTATACCTAATATACACATCCGAGCCCCAGTATAAAAAATAATACCATCGCCACCTTTGTTGATGACATCGTCATACTGTCTGCTCACGAACATACCACAATATTTTCAACATTACCTCAGTCTGTTTTAAGAGGATGGTAGCAAACCATAGTAAATCTACCCAAGTATATACAAAACCATACTAAAACCTATATGGTCTTATAGAGTATAACCTTGGGGTTGCGCAAGTCATCAAACATTAAAATACTGCAAAGATTCCAACCAAAAAAACTTCGAAATAAAATTCGAAGAATCTCCACCACATACCACAACAATCTTCTGGGACATCCAAACTACCTAGGTTCAAACCAGGTAGCAGTCGAAAGAAGATTACAGCGGCAGTGGCCACAGAACTTGATCCAGGACTAACTTACATGTTTTATCAGAAGCAAAAGTAATGGATACATCATCCCCTTCGTGCCATATACAGTATCATCAAATTTACATATTAATTTTATCAAAGTAAATTGTAAATATGTAATTTTTATAAACAGGGAATAGAAAAGCTCATTCAGAGACATGGTTATATGTACTTTTAATACTATAATTAAAAAGAAAACACTTTCCAAATTTTATATTCTCAAAGTTCTCGAATGTATCATACCACATGTTGTCTGTTTAATATCTTTACTAACCAATAAACCAATCGCGAAATCAAATTTAGGGTCGACCAGCTCGGGTTTCACTCATGCCGGACTATTTCAGCCGCCGCATTTCTTCGCGGACGTTGAGACGCATTAAGGTAAATGCACCTGTGCTGGCGTGTGTTTTTAAATACACTTAGCCGCGATAACACATTTCCAAGCGAGCCCCTAACCCAAACAATAATCCTATATAGGTTGCGCCGCTTCAAAACAACTGCATTTGCAGATGTTAATCTTAGCCTGTCAAACCCTTTAGTGCTTGGTGGAATCAGGTGTAACGCACTCGAGTCAAAACACATCCATTGCAGTAAAGAGAAAGCATTGCCCTGCAAAGTTCGACGACGCTACAGCGTTACGGGTGAATTCTTGGCGTGCCTATATATTGATGAAATATAAATGTTGCTCCACAGTTTTTGTTAACCTCCCCCATCTACAGTAGTGATTACTTCCAACACAGTAGGCTGATGAATTTAGTAGTACAAAGCTCAAACATTTCCCGAAAATCTATTCTTGAAGATAAAAGCTATAAGTCAAAGTTTACAGCAATTTTTATCTAAATTTTCAATTATACGCAGTCGATGGTATCTATGGTACTATACAATTTAAGAACCATAGGTATGAATCTCTTATGCAGCTCGTTTCACCTACATAGAAGTTTGTGGCCAAATTCTTATTGTAAAATATTCTAGAAATATATAAGAAATACTTAAAAGTATACGAATTGTCATGAAAAAAGAAACAAAACCGATAATTCCTCTCCCGTTAAGAAGTTTTTTTTTCTTCTAGATGGTCAATCTATAGGATTGGTTTGTTTCAGTACTGTTTTTCTCCAGTGCTTTCTGTCTTCGGCAAGTCTTTTTGTTTCTTGGTAACTGGAGCAATCCACATTATTTGTAGTAGACCTGAATGCCGTAAATATATGTCCTATTCATGTGTCTTTTCTTTCCATTATCTCTTTCATTAGCTTTCTACCTTTTTCTATTGTATCATTCGAATACAGGCAATCTTCTTTTCTTGCTCTTTGCAATTGTCCAAGTTTCAGCTCCGCATAGTGCGACGCTCCATGAAAAGACGTGTAGAAATTGTTTTCTCCTGTCCAAAGATATTTTACTGGATGTTACTCGTTTGCTTTTTTCGTCTTTAGTTGAGCTGCCTAGGTAACAAAACTCTTCAACCTTCTCTATTCTCTTTCACTTAGTGTTGCTTGTAGATTTAAAACCATTATGACAAGACCAGCAACCCAACATGCTCGCATGATAATCGGAGACAGTCTTAAGTTCAGTTTTTTATTAAATATTATGCTAGAATTGTTAAAATAGAAAAATATTAATATAAAGTCATCATTTTTCTGGCTAAAAGGACATTGATTTTTTGGTTTGGGAAAAACCTACTTCAGAAAAAGAATCAGTAAATAGAATACCAAGGGCAAGAAGAAATAGAACAAAAGCGTTTTTTGCGTAATTGTCTTCCGTGTGATGTTTCTAATTTCCTGCATCCTCTTTTGACTTCGTTTCTAGAAAAGAAAGATAAAAGAGCTAGAATGTACGTAAGAGTAGCATACCAAACAAGTATTATGCCACTGATTTATAAAATCAAAGTCGTTCTATCTGCTCATTTCCTATCACTACAACTAGAGTTCGTTGGTTTAAGAGAACAAAAAGTCAGATCATCCAGCATCCAGACTTCTTGACCATAAACCAAAGATGCACGTTTTGCTTCTGAGCGCCATACTAATACGGAAGCAGCTACTATCAACTATTAACCATGCATTAGAAATAATCAAAGTAAAGGTCAATTTATTGGACTTCTTGACCGCAAACCAAAGATGCACGTTTTGCTTCTGAGCGCCATACTAATACGGAAGCAGCTACTATCAACTACTAACCATGCGTTAGAAATATAGCTTCAGTTTAACTAATTAAAAGTTTAGACATATAACTGCAATTCAAAAGTAATTGTACAGTGTGTCGTTATAGGTAAAGTCGATAGATATTTGGATTATGGAATTAACGTAGATTTTAAAGCAATTTATATAAAATATGTTACTTATTAAAAATAGTGAGCAAATAGAAGATAAAGACTTAGAGACACAAAATACCAAAATGTGACATTAAAAAGATAATAGGAACGGGAGGATCTTTATAAGAATATGACAGGAGAGAGAAGCTTATATAACAAAACCGACACGACAGTATGTTAATAGGGTGTGCAGCTGATGATCAAAAGTAGTAAATACATGTTCCGATCACAAACACTCACAAAGTGACATGCGTCTCTCCAGATGGAAAAATGAAAAAGCAAATTTACCGTGTACTTGTAGAAAATAAACATTTTAAAGCAGCCTGAGATTGTGGAAGTTACAAGGCAGACGGTAATATCGACCATATCCTTATCATGGTCAAATTCACAGAGAAAGTACTGACAAAAAGAGAAATTAGGAAGGAAAGACAGCAATCTAATATTATTAAACTACAGGAAGTAGAGGTGCAACAGAATCTACAAAAATAATTAGAGAGAAGGCTAACAGAAGAAAGCTTAGACGACTATACATTAGAAGAAGAATAGAAAAAATCGAGAGAGCTATGGCGGAAGCAACAAACTTTTGTCTAGAGAACATAGAATGTAAAAAGAAAGATGAACTGTTTAATAACAACTGCAAAGAAGCCTTAATAGACACAAAAAAATTAAAAGTAGAAATTAGAGCGTTGGAGTAGGGCTATCATGTGTCCAATATTTAAAAAAGGGGGATAAAACGGTATGCGACGTGTTATATAAAGTACTTATTTGAGAACACATCAACTGGGGAATATCAAGGTGGATTCAAAGCCAGTGGATTTTTATATTAAAAACGATTCAAAACAATAGTTACGAGCAAAATCTAGGATTACACATTCTATTTACGGATTTTAAACAGACTCATAACGCTATCTTTCGAATGCTAAATGAAGCTCTGGAAAAGTGAAAATACCAGTGAAACTGATAAATCCCGTGAAAATGACTGTACAAAGCAGTTAACATCATATTAATAGACGTATTTATTTCGGATATATCACAACAAAGAGAAGGTTAAGACAGGGGGGTCTACTTTCAACTGATTTATTCAATTTGGTCCTAGAAGGGGCTAATTTTTTGTAATAAGGAACAATGTATGGCTTACGTAGACGATGTCGTTATATTAACAAGAAGCAAGACACAACTTGAAACACATTTAAAATGTTTGAAGAATAGTCAGTCATTTTGAATATCTACCGATTACAATCAAGGGGCAAGTATGGAATGAAACAAAGGAGAGGATCCTAAAATGAAGTAGAGTTATAGAGTCATCACCAAAAATTCTAAAAGCCAAAAATGCCTCATGGGCATCAAAAATCCATGCTATTATTCAACTGGTGGTGTTATATGCAATGGCAAAACAAGACAAAGTGAAATTCGAATTATAGGAGAGGAAAGTACGAACAATGGTTTTTGGAGGCATTCCTCCTTGGAGATGAAATGTATGGAAAATCGAAACCTTTCCAAAAGATAAGAACAAACAGTCAGATGGTTAGGGCATGTAATAAAAATGCCGGAACAAAGATATGTTAGAAAAGTTCTGACTGAAGGAAGAGAGAGAAAAAAAACGACACTGAAAAACTGGAGGGAGAGTTATTAAGATGTGACAACTCCTTGGACAAAATGAATGCAGGCACTCAAAATTATTTTTAGTTACTGGGTAGGCTACTCGTCAGAATGAAACTTGAGTCATGTATCTCAACTGCTTGGCCACGCTGACGGTGTAGAGAGAATGAAATGAATAATTTTTTTAACTTTACTTTGATTGGAGAATACTTCCGTTTAGCTTCCCCAGTATCTACTTATTTTGGATAACAAATTTACATATTTCGTCAGCCTTTTTTAAAACTGAAAATCAATACCTATATAGAATCAACGATATTGTCAACTAGGATCTCAACATTAATTTGCTCTAACTCAATTATTTTCACTGAACTATTGCAATCATCACCAGTAACGCAGGTGTTTGGTCGGAAGCTGTTCAAATAGCCCCGGTAGCATGCCTTTTCAAATAGAGAAGAATAGACCAAATAGGAAGAAGTGGTGAGTTTGTAGGGCTATTATATATGTTGTTGAAACATCATTGAGCTATTTGGATCGTAATTGGAGCTGTTATTCCGTACAAGAAGCTGCCGCTCCAAGTCGGAACTTCCTCCACCGAAGAAGCCGCTATTGCCGCGGCTGATGCTACATGCGCATATATATTTACGGTAAACCAATACTATCTTCCATCTACATTATACCTGGTTTGATGCGCTGTTAATTGGCATGCTGACTGGCGCTACGACAGCACAAAGCCGTAAAAATTTTAAGCAGCCCGATCTGAAAAACGCAGCGCCGGCGCGGCTCAAATAAATTCAATTAAGGTTAGATACTCCGCACTGATTACGCGGCGGATTAATTGAATGCGAGTACGCAGCCTATTCAAGTAGACCGGGCTGCTCTTCCGCGGTGCCACAATCAAACACGGAAAGGCAACAGCCGCGAGCTGGAAAATACCGGCGCCCGGATCTTTCGGCGATGTGGAACCGGAACATTAATGGAAGCGAGTTCATTGATGGTGTCGAAGAATGCGCGGTGGTCTCATCAAATATGACAGCGCGCGTTTCCGCCGACCCACGTGCTGTTTATGAGATCTCTAACTGCTCTATAAATCAACACCCCACTCGCTAACGCACGCAATTAAAAGAACAGTCAATCCGCCACCTGACTAACGCCATTACGTGCCAGCCAGTTTCATCTAGTTCGCCTGTCTCTTTCGATCTTAACTAATTCAGCAGATGCGATTCATGCGATTTTGTTATGCAAACAGCCTGTCATGTTCGTGTCAATTTAATCATTTGCATTGGAAAGCGCTGCAGGCTGTCGAATTACCGGAGTTGGTTGCAAAACTGCTGTTTGCAATTATCGTTTCCAAAATTTTTCCAAAAACCCCTTTTTGACTAAAAGATTATGGCAAATTTCTTCAGCATAAATATTTTTTCTTAGCGTCTTTATGTAAAACCTTTTTTTTAACAAACTTTTTGAATGCCGAGCTAAAGGAAGACTATGAACAAACGAATTTGATGCCTAACTACCAGTTTGGATTTCGTGAAAATGTGACGACGATACACCAACCCCATAGAATGGTCAATATCAAACATTTAAGAGCATCAAGAAAAAATATTGTAACGGAAAACTTTTAGACTGCATATCTTACTCTGCAAACTTAAAAATATTAATAACAATTACTACCTCTTCCTAAAATCTTACCTCACCTCATCAGACTTACTCTCTTAAAACGCAACGACGCACTTTCTCTATACTACGCCATACAATACTGCCGACTTGCCCGAAACCGAAAACGCTCGATTGCTGCATTTGTGGATGACGTTGCTACCCTATCCTCAGATAATGATCCTGGAACATCCCCTGAAAACATGCAAACCTATCTAAAACAAGTGGCGAATCAAATAAATCAACCTAAATCTGTTCACGTAACATTTACTGCTCATATCAAAATCTGTTCTGTTCTGTGACTGTGACAAAACCAGATGTTAAATATCTAGGATTACACCTAACTTAACGTGGCAGAAATACATTAAGATAAAAAGAAAACCTCAAGCTCAAACAGATGTATTAGCTCATGGGCCGTAAATCAAAATTTTCCAAGAATAAAATCCTGCTTTATAAGACTATACTGAAACCTATATAGTTTATTGGCTAGAAACAAAGTGATTGTTAATGCGCTATGGTTCATCAGCAATTTAATGTTGCCCCAAGACCTGCGCATCCCGTATATTACATTAGTTGGAAAACAGATAATCCACAATCTTCAAAATACAAAAAACACATTTTTTTTCACTTAACATCTCTACGGGGATTACATCATACGGAAGACCCTCGACAAATATCAAGAAAGAATTACTATTAGAGAATAAAGAATATGAGCCGATGACACCATGCTTTTTGCAATGACAAAAGTAAAATGACTAAACTGCTTGAAAAATTTGAAACCGAAAGTTCCAACTATGGATTAAAATTGAACCACTAAACTACTGATGGGCAGAACAGGCATGATAAACAATAGAACCAACGTACAAGATATACAAATTATAAATGATAACTGCTCAATTGAGATACAAAGAAGAATTGCTATTGCCAAGACGGCCATGGCCAAGTTGAATAAGATATAAAAATATTGCAACATATTTAAAGCCACTAAAAAGAGAATAATCATAACATTATATGGTATAGAAATTTGGACCTTAAAAGCAGATGACTAAAACAGATTGGACTCATTTGAGGTGTTCTGAAAATTCCATGGACAAATCGCAGATTACTAAAAGAGCTAAAGATAAAAGTTTGCCTATTGGCAATAGTTTTTGGCGCCGTATCCTAAAATATTTTCGCCACATTACCAAAGAGATAAGAAAAATTTGTAGACGATTATTGTACAGGGAAAAATTAAAAGAGTAGGGCCACGATAACACTCTCCCAACAAATAAATAAATCAAAGTTTCACAAGAACCTCGGTCATGAAACGCATAATTAAAGAAACAGTGGGAAAGCCCTAGTATAGTTGGACTGTGTTATTTCTTGAGTCGTATTTTGTGTCGTGTTTAAAAATGCTTAAGACTTTTCAGAGGACAAATAAATAAAAATGTCTTTCCTATCAGATAACTAGTGCCTAACACAAACTTTTTCTTTGGGACTGTAGCAAATTCACTCGAGTGTTTGAGATTTTTGCAGACCTCAATTTTCAAGTGCTCTACAATACACCAGAAGTGGATTGTAAAGAGCTCAAGAACCTCCAATTCTGAAATTTTTAATGCGGGGACCTGTCAAAATTGGTTTAGAAAATTCAAACTTGGTAATAATAATCTTGGAGACCTTTCCAGATCAGGAATCATTAAAACTCAAACAGAAAGCTCAAGTTTGATTCCTCCTAAAAATCTATATGAAAGATTGACTAATACACATATGTTCTGGTGGTGAAAAATGGAATTTGCGAACGTTACGTCCGTAAATAAAGCCTCAGTGTTGGCTATGTAAAAAGACTACGGGAAATAACTTGGCCACTTTTATCCTCTTAAAAGATGAAGGTCAAATGTGATTACAATTATGTACAATTGATGGAAACGTTAATTTAGTATTTTATTCTTCATGAACTCTTGCTTCGTTGTAATTAAAAGTGTAATTATGCTTTTAACAAAATGTTTCCTTTAAGTGTATGTTATTTTCGATTATTGACGCTACGAAGGAAATTGAATGACGAAGCAATTGAAGAACCGGATGCCAACATTTCCATAATGCGCAACCGTCCCAAATTATAAACCATTAAGTGCTCACTGCACGTGCCAACTTTTATTTCTAAGCACCATGACTTAGTAGGCTGCCGGAAATGATTATTTACTAGTGAAGCACATCGATGATATACCGTTGTCCATGCGAGAAATGTAAAGTTGTTGATTGGATATTTTTAATATCACATAGAAGTGAAGACATTGAGGGCGTATTAATTAATTTTCTCACTCTGTATTAAGGTGTCTGTAGTTTCCTTCAGTCACAGGCGTTGCATCATCATGTACAACCACTTATTTCTTTTATTGCAGGTCGCACTGTGGAAATGGCCAGCTTTTGAAGATGACCTCAACGAGCCACTTTCTCATGTACGCCGATTTAGCAATCTTTTGGCATTTTAACCACAAAAGTTATGTGGGTCGCTTATGCAAACCTTTAACTATAATACTATTTTTAGAGCTAAAGCCTGAGATGTACCACGATAGTATGTTACATATCTGCAATGTTTCGAGAACCTAAAGCAACTCTAGTTGAACTGTTACAAGGTTAGATCAAAAAATAAATTAAATCCGAGCCACGCTTGCATACTGATAGAGATAAAATTTTCCTTGATAGTAATATTGCCCTGAATGTTTTTCCCGACTCTTCAAGCAATGAGGATGTAGCTGATTTGGTGTGCCCATAGTTTCAGTATGGCACGTCATATATAGATGTTATCCATCTATCATCTGATTTTTTTGGATAAAAACTATAATCAGAATGAAACTCATCGTCAAATTATTAAGATGCATCCTTGATGATAATAGATATGGTGTCGCACTTCATCACTGCAAAGTCGTGACAGAACAAACGTGGACGGCGTTTAATTGCGAACACTATAGGCAACTTTTATATGAAGAAAAATTGGGATGATAGGTATCAAATTTAAATATAAATAAAAAAATGTTATGTTTGAAATAATAATACTGCTAACGTCCCGCGTAAGGGCATGGTCGTTGGAACTCTCAAAGGTACGCTTTCACTGCGCGGACGTTGCGCACCATCTCTGATAGAAAGCTATGTGGGAAGCGCCTCACCCTGTGTTTGAAATGAATGCAAGCACTCAATTAAATTGCCCTCATTGCAGCCAATTTTCCTCAATCGCTAAGTTATACTAAGACATGTCACAATGGCTTACTTTACGATTCATATATTACGATCTTCATATATTACGATCTTCATATAAAAATGAAGCCATTAGATCTAACAAACAAAGAATTTATTGATCGTAACTAGTACAAAACTCTGATTTTCTTTATTATGTTCAGTAAGTCATCTAGAGTTTAAAATGTGCATAAATGCTTCTATTTTTTTAATTACATGTTAAGCTGAAACATAGGATGACAATTAAGGGAGAGAAGAGAAAAATTTTGGCCCTCGCATCTTCACTGCACAAAAATGAATGATTGAACGGTGTTCTTGATTCGTACTTGTCTTAAATGCATCCATAATCTTTAAAGTGACCCTATAATTTATTGATATATAATTAGTCTTGTTTAGAGGATAAGTTTCAATATAAACTTATATAATCGTAAGCATTTAATGATATTTATTAAAGATTATAATATATTTCTTGTTGACAACGAATCATGGCTAATTTTTCAAGAACACCAAACTATGTGCCAACAAGTTATAATTGTCTCAAAATGGTTGTAAGTTACAACACTCAAAGCCATCCCCAATAACAGGAGGGATAACTCAAAAGAGAAATACCGAAGCTTAAAAAATATTTCACTGCTTTTCACTTACAAAACATAATCGTAGACAGTAAAAACCACTAAAATATCGAAAGACCATAATCTTTATTCTTCAAATCTTCCTCTTCTTGGCTTAGCTTCGCCGTTGAAGGTTGGTTCTCATAATAGCTACCTTTATTTTGGATATTGCTGATCTGAACAGTTCAATAGATGTCACACTAAACCACTCTTATAAATTATGTAGCCAGGAGATTGATGGTCAGCCTTTTCTCTAATTTTTCCTTGCATAATTATTTGTTGTATCTGGTACTTGCTATTGAGTGTGATATGACCCATTATTCAAGTTTTCATTTTTTTACTAATGTTTATATTAAGACCATATCTTTCACTTATTACTTATTCTCTGCAAATCTTCAATATCAACACATTATTATCACAGATTTCTTATAGTGTTTTATATCTTTACTTTAGCTTTTTGGCCCCAATAACGATTTCTTATTGGCAGATTTCTTATTCAACAGTTTGTCATGTTTAACATTGGTGAAGGCTTTTGTGTAGTCTGTAAAGCATACGAAAACGTTGTTCAAATCTTGTACTAGAAGATTAAAGACAAAAAACTCTAGTGCAAAATCCGTTACGAAATCTGAATTGGGCGTTAGAAATTTCAGCCTCGCATTTTTGTATAGTCTAGTATCAATATAAGAAAGATCTTGAAGGCTGGCCGATAAGATTTATAGTTCTTCATTCATTACACTCTGTAGCACATTCTTCCGATAAGAAAAGTTAATTTCCCTTCGTCTAGGAACAATGAGCAAAAAGTCTTCAACCTAATCAAATGCAAGTCTAAACTACACTTGACATAATTACTTTAGTTACTGCGGAGAAGTTAATATAATGTTAAAGCTAAAGTGAACCCAAGTAGACCTTCAGGATTTGATCTGATCATAGGCGATGTTTAGAAGCAACTCCTGAGGAAAGGTCATAATGCTACCAAAACCTGGAAAACCTCATGGTGTGAAGTTTTGTAGACCATCTTCAAACTATTCGAGGAATTGTTTTTAAAAGATTAAGAACTTTAATAGAGCGTACTAAATTAACTTCAGTTAGGAATTAGCTTCAGTCAGAAACATTCTCCAATTATATTGGATCACGGATGTAATAGGAAAAACTTTAAGACAAAATTTGATATGAGCATAAGACTATATCAAAAAAAAGTGTGTTCAAATCTTGTGAAAAATATTTGGTTTGTTGATAAACTAGCAAATTGAAGGAGCTTAAATCCTACATAAATGGAACCAGAAAAAGAGCCTTTAATAACACCTTCTTTCAATATCATTGTCCAAATACTTAGGTAATACCCTAAATGCCAAATTGCCAAAGGTTAAAAAAAGGAACATAACCAGATTTTCAAACCCATCAGCTCTAGGGTTGTACCAAAACAAAGTACTGAATAAATGTTCCATGGTACAAACGCAACAAAGACAATTATGGAAATCTTTTCATACTCTTGTCAAGGACAAGATTAGAAAGTTTGTATGGCAGCATGAAACTCGATGTTAAAAATGGAAGCTTTTCGATTCTTGAACGACCAACATCTTGTTTCAAAACTAAAAAGGTTAGTTTTAGATTTTACCTATTGTATCAATTTTAAACGATAAGCCTAACGAAACAGACTTGGTAGCAAAAAGCAAGATGATTGTTTTTGCAATATATTATTAACATGATTGTCATACGATGCAGATTTTCAGTTATGAACAACAATGGAACAGTGCCATAAGAACGATATATTTTGTTTTCAGTACAAATATTTGATTTTTTAAGTATCACATTGACGGTTTGATGTTCTAATCTAAATCATAGAGTTTTTAATTTACTTATCAGTTAGATGACTGATATTGTAGTGAAGAAAAGGGAGCAGTGTATCGAACAAAAGCCAAAAGCGCCAATGATCTGTGAACACAGATCCGGTCGTTCGACTAAGATTACCCGTCGTTACGGCGTACCAATAAATACGCCCGTATAGGCGTATAGACGTATACCCACCCAGTCCAGTATCATACCGTCCACAGTTCAGCAGCAGCGCAATTCCTTGAAACAAATACAACTCCATATATGTCACTAACCTTCCTTCAACAATCTGCAACTACCAATTATGGTCTAATTGGTTTTCAGAAATAATGCCGATTTTCAAGTCTTTACGTATAGCTCTTAATAAATAAACTTTTGACGGAAGTTAATTGGGCGAGCCCGATCGCCGCGAAGTCGTCAGGCGCAGCGCGGCTTCTGCGCCTTGGGCGCGCTCCGGGTGAATGTTTTGCGCGTTAGCGCGGCTCGGGAGGGTGGCACATGTCCTGATATTGTCGCAAGGCGGGAAGTTAACTACCTCGGAAGGACGGCGAAGTATCAAAAGTGCGTTAGCGCGTCGAGAACTGCAATTGCGCCAACTTTTTACGATTAATCTCCCCGTTTAATATTTGGGGCTGCATTACCTCTGCAACCCCGCACGATTTTTATGGCCAGGGTTTGTCGCCCAGGCGAGCTGCGGGATTAGCCTCTCGCCTTTTTCCAGGCTGCGCCACATAGTCGAGAAATGCCGAAATATCAACCCCAAAGAGCATATAACGAATGTTAGGTAAACATACTGGACATGACAATTCCTGATTTATAATTTTATCATTATTATGGTAGGGCAGAAATTTTGAAACTAACTATATATAGTTATCATGTCAAAAAAGAACAAATTACCAAACTAAAAAAAAATTTTAAAGTTAGAGACATTTCTTTGAAAATGGAAGAGTCTTAAAGAATACTATACAATGCACAAACAACTTAAAAATGGCAAGAAAAAGAAAAAACATATACATTAAGTTAAATAAAGTGATCTGAAGTTATCTTTCTTCAAATAGCAGTAATATCTCAAAAGAATTTATCAGACTTTCTTCAAAGATTGTTTCATTTGAGAGTGATTTAAAGATTAGAAAGTCTTGTTGGTATACTGATATGGTAGAATGTTTAGACATTTCAATTATGTGGTACAACCAACTGCCAAATATACAATGTCTACTGATAAAGCAACACACGTCATGAGTGCAATTTTAAGACTAATAATTCCAAATTATTTCTGCAAGAAATGTTTAGGGCATAATTTGAATGGATTAAGATTACGTTTTCAGAAACTATCAAACCGTCAAGAATTGGTCGTACACTTCGGTTACGATGTAGATGATCTTGAAATCAATTTCAATGTTTGAACTGTCAAACAACTTAAAATTAAAATAGAAGAAGGCCTGTAAAGTGTGCCCAAAAAAGCAAAATAAAGCTGTGTTATAGTCGAAGTTTTTTCTTCCACGCTTGAAGACAAACATTATCCGTTCTACCATCATAAATTTTGTCTATTTACGTTTTGCGACCTGTTTGAGTTTGTAGTAAATCTTTATCTAATCAATAATGATGTACTGCTGTAAAGGTTTCAATATTTTTGTCAACCAATTTCACTAAATATCATAACTTTGAACAATGTTTTTTAACTGACTTATTAGATTTAGAAAATAGACCTTGAAATACAAACAGACCAAGATTTAAATTTTTTTCTATTATAAAATTTTCTAAATTGTTCATTTTTTGATTATCTAACGATTTGAGAGTTAAACTTAAAAGGAGAAACTGTCTAGTGACATGTCGGTTAGTCATTGAACTTTTAGTCTTCTGATTCTAGCAGGACCTCTTAGCTGACTCTGTTGTTCGTTTGGGTATGCTATGAATTTATCTAGATAGTTGATGGTAAGACTACAAATTTATTCTTCTACTAATGGAGTACCCGAATCATCATGAAAGGTTTTCTTGGTAACATACCATGAGGCGTCGATATCAATCTTTTTTTAGTTAAATTTGTGGTTTTGTATTTGAAGTCTTTGCGCAACTCCTCAGATAGACATGATATGTTCAGGTTGTTTTTATTATGAACTTGTACAGAAAATCCGAGGACTCAATTCATTTGCTCCATTTTATTCACTGTTATATGTGCTCTCCATGTCACTTTCTTGCCCAAAGTTAGTCCTAAGTTTCTTACTTGATTTATAACCGATAATTGAGTTTGTGAAGGTAATTTGAAATGATTTTGTATAAAGGCAGTCTTGTAAGTGGTCAAGGTGAGTTTATAGGTTTTCGGTGGCTATAAATTTCTCTTTATGGTAACGATTGCTGTTATCGATAAACATGGTAAGGACATCGGTCATAAAGATGAGGTAAAAAAGGGGCCCAAACAACTCCCTTTGAGGTTATACTTGACTTGCAATTAGTGGTCGCTAAAGTAGGATTGAAGTAGGAGGTAGTAAGAATGGAAAGATTGAGTTTGTATAAAAGTCGGCTCTTTTAGATAGTAGATGGTAAAAAACTTATTGGCCGATACAATGTTACGTTGTTTGGTGGTGAGTTCCAAGTTAATTTTAATTACTTACCCGGCAATCAAATCGAATCCGGATGCCATGCAATTATTGCATTTTGTTATCTTTTGTTTGGCTTTTAAAGAACAGCAAAGTACAGGCTATTAAGATAGATTGCTATCGAAGTAGTGTTTACTATTTAATTGTGCTGACGAAACATTAGCTTTTTCCTTTTCTGTATTTATTTAAATACAATTTTTTCATTTTAGGGAGAATGTGGGTCTTTTAAACTTCTTGGTAGTCTTCCAGGCTGAATGATAATTATAGGTCTAGATATGTTTGTTTGTCTTTATGTCTATTCGCACAAGTCTTCTAAATATTTCGATAAAATTTGTCATGAAGGTTGTTTACGCCAGAAGAAAAAGAACGTTACTGATATTCAGAATCAAAGTTAACTGGTGTCAGAGTTATGAGGGTTCAAAAGTTTCAGTTCTTTGAGCCGAAGTAAAAAAACGTAGATTTCAAAATCTTTAAGTTGGAATTATAAAGGGCCAAATTTCATACACATTAAAAGATCTTGAAAGGTTTCTTAGACTACCTTCAGATCCATTATGCCATTATCAGTGTTAAATCTGACTCGGTCATTTTGCTGTTATCTTCATTTCATCATACCAAAATTTAGACTTTCTTTTCATCACTAAGTATTTGGGATTTTGTAAGAAAAGTAATAAAAATTTGAAAACAGTATTTTTTTTGAAAAACTATATCTTTAAGGCAAAACAATACAGTGCATTGTCCCAGTCTTTGTTACTATTTAAGAGCTTAAAGATTTTAAGTCTCTTATTTTTGGAGAAAGTAATAGAGTGAATGTGGCAAAAAAATGACTGGAACAGAAACTAAATAACCAGATCATTTTAACATATGTGTCAATACTAGAGACGAATATTGTGAAAAGACAACTGCAATGTAATTCACCAAAAAAAAGTGTGGCAAAATTTATAGTAGAACTAATTTAATGATTCTGTAAAAGTTATAAATTTGCATCTCTTATCTATATATCTTTATTAAGGATAACTTGTCGCAGTATACTAAAAATATTTATCTACACCTTAGTATCTGTAATGGGTGCAAATTATTCATAGATTATTATAGTCGGTAATAGTCGCCTTATGTATTACTTCACGTTGCTTTTTAAATTGTTTCTGCCACACCAATAACAGGTTAGTTATCTAGTGTAGCGTTTAAATTTCCAGCTGCATAATTATCTGGATGTTTTCTTAAAATATTGTCTCACTAATGGTATCGTCCGGTTATTTGGAGTTTATTTTCTTATATCCCTCTGAATATCAATTAATATCAATCGCAACACGTGTTTATTACATATATTATACTAAAGAGGCGATAAATTAGCTCTGTATGAAGCATTTTCAGTTTGTCACTGAAAATTACTGGAGGAAAAATGCTATATTAACTTTCCTAATATTTTATTGGTTTGATTCTTTTAGTGACAACCTAAAGCTGTACCATACAAAGATAAAACACCATTTACAGATCTGTTCATAAGTAAATCTGTGTTGTAAAGTGTTATTCATACCAAGGAAAAAATAACAAACATATCTAAATTGAAGGAACGTGCTCTACATATTGAGGTCTAGATAAGTGGATCACTAGAGTGGTGTACGTCAAGCCATTGCGATGAGTATTCTATATGAGAACAGCTACTATTTTTATCACTAGCAACGTGGGCTTCTACAAAAATATAGTTGGTTTTTGCTATGTAGGTTACATAGCACGCATCTGTAAGCCAAACAGAATTTTTATAACATCATATATAAGATCATGATCGGCAACAGTTTAGTAGTCGCTCTCCACAATGTTTCAATGGTTCAGTATATCATCTATAAGTATGTAATTCCTAAGGGACACTTTGCAGTCATCTTTTCAAGTTGCCAATACATGCATTTGTCAACCAACCTTAAATATACAAATAATTATTGCTGTTTGGTACAAAGCTTTTTATCATTGTTAAACAAGAATGAATATTTTATCAATTATTGGATGAAAACTTACAAAGCTTTGAGAGAAAAGTGAATTGAGGTGTCTTGTGCTACCACGATGCTAGAGGTTAATGAAAATTTTATTCCAATAATAACAACATTAATCACTTGTCAGATGTATAATTATCAGTTTGTAAATCGCACTTTGTTGCTCATCACTGTGCGATTCATATTTTAGATGCCACATCATTCTACCAATTAATTTCTCTAAAATGGTGACTGGAATTTTCTTAGACCACCAAACAAGTTTGTCATAACTTGGCATAATAAAATTTTTGGTGTTAAATGCCTGAAAATTCTACTAACACAATCCGACCACACGAACTACCTTGTGGTCCTTACTTTTATGTTTTAATGTTTAACTCTTAATGGTCAATCTACAGTAATGAACGGAGATATTTACTAATCCCCCAAGATCCAGGTTTTCATATTGCCGAAATTTGAGACAGATAAACAAAAAAAAACAATTTTCTATGAGAAAAGTGAAATTTGTTACCCTTATCAAAAACATCATCATATCAGAGAGACCATTTGAAAGCCACGTGGCACCAATGATGGTTTTCAAGACCATTATGCTAACAATATCACTAATGGGAAATATCACCGTCTTACTGATCAAAAACTAGATTTATTGACTTGTGAAAAAATTTAGGTTCCAAATTTTAAAAAATGTATTTGTGAGTTTTACGCACATAGAATACAAAATCATATTCATTGACACTGTGTTGCGATGATTACTTTCTTCGAAAGAACCTTTGACTTTCGGCACAAGGTGGTGCCAAAAGTTGTGTAGTAAAGAAAAACAATAAGTTTTTGCAAGAGTTACTTTGAAATATTCCGATTAATCTTGGTTATTCCCACTATACTTAAAGATTTTAGGAAACTGAACAAATACTATTTTTAATAATCTAACCAAAATACCATATAAAAAATTAAGTTTATCGAAACCTCTATGGTGGTTTAACTTCATCAACAGAACTGTAGATGTGCAAATAAATAAATAATTGTGATGAAATGTAATTTTAGTTTCTTTCAAGTTTTCCGGGTTAAATCAATAAGTGATACAATACCAAAGACCACGAGATGTATTGAGTTGATTAGTGTTGTGCCCACATTAGTAAAGCTAAGCTTCTAGTGTGGTTTAACTTTACGAACAAAATTTCAAATGTATCAATGAAGAAAAAATGCAGACAACTGAAATCTTCAAGATTCTATGGTACTTTAGATTGAAATTTTATGGATCATGACAAAAAGACCTGCAAATAAGCACAATAAAAAAACATTACGCTTTTAAACACAGTTTATCAAAGATAAATTTCGGGGTGGATAAAATATGATAACATAATGCCTGGTATATTCAATAGGGGGAGTACTGAAGTAAAATCATCATTCTACTAGTATTTAAAGCTGAATTCGCAAGCATCACGATAAAGAAACCTGCAAATGATCACAATCAAACAGTGATATGTTTCCCAACACAGATATTCTGAGAATTGATTAATAAAGACAAACTTAGAGAGCCGTTTTACTTTACAAACAAATAGTTTTGAAGATTCTATAAGTATTCCAGAATGAAATTATGAGAATCACAGGAAAAGAATCTAAAAGTGATCATAATTAAAAATTGCAAGACCTTTGAATATAGTTATACGTAGAGTTGTCCCAAATAAAAAGAAAATCAATAAAATATATGATTTTAAATAGGATATCAAATAAGGGAAAAATACACTAATATATATACACTAGAATATTCAAGATTCTACAAGTGTTTCAGATTAAACTTGTAAGGATATTGGAAATAGAACTTGCAAACAATGATCACAGTCAAAAAGCTATAATATAATAATATAAGTTATCTCTAGAGCATTTCAGGATGCTATATTAATAAAGAGAAACCTTGAAGGTGAGTTAATTGCACAAACAAAATGCTAGATGTACCAACTATTAAAAAATGAACTAAAATGCTATATTGAATACCATACAAATATTTCAGGATAAAATCATGACAAGGGCATCTGCAAATGATTAAAATGAAAACACGATAGGATTACCAACCAAGATATGTTTATAGTTGTCTATAGTGACATATTAATGAAGATAAACTTGTGGGGTTATCTAACTTTGCTAACAAAATACGAGGTGTATCAAATAGGAGAAAAACGCATTGGACTATTACTATCTCAGACTAAACTTGCAAGAATCAAAAAACAGAGTTTGCAAAAAATAACCACAGTCAAAAAACCATAGACTTTCCAACAGTTATTTCTAGAGTTGTCCAGATGATTCTACATTACTTTATAATAAAATTGTAAAGATTGCAACAAAATGATCACAATCAATATACGATAGGCTGTTGAGAGTTCTATAATAATAAAAATAATTCTCAAGGCGATAGGCTTGCTAACACAGTCATGCCTAGGGTTGTTTAGAGTATCATATTAATAAAAATAAATCTTGAGGGTTATTTAATTATAGTAACAAAATGTTAGGTGGATCAACTAGAGAAAAAAGTACTCGACTATTTTCAAGTCTCTATAAAAAGTTCAGAATGAAATTGTGAGGGCCGCGGTAGAGGGATCTGCCAATGATCACAATCAAAAATCGGTAGACTTTACAACACATTTATGTCCAGACTTGTCTAAAGTGTCATAATAGTAATGTTAAATCTCTAGGGTGGTTGGAGTCACAGACAAAATGCACAAACTACGAAAAAATGTGCTACAGATAATCTTCGAGATTCTATAAGCATTTTAGAATCAGATTACTGGGATCATGGCAAAGAAACTTGCAAAAATGACTATAATTAAAAAGACAGATTTTCCAATACAGTTATATCTCGAGCTGTCCAGAGTATAGTGTTAACAAAAATAAGTCCTGAAATATTTGACTTAACAAAATGCTAGATACATCAAATAGCGAAAAAAATCACTATTTCCAAGATTCTACAAGCAGTAAGGTTGAAATCGAGTTCCATATCAATAAAGATAAACGTCGAGTGTTTAACTTGACAAACAAACTGGTAGACGTATCAACTATGGTAAAAATGTACTGAACTTAAATGTTCAAGACTCTATAAGTGTTTTAAACTGAATTTGTGAGGACCACAACACCGGACCTTCAAGTGATTAGAAAACCAGATATGTCTAGAATTGTCCAAAATAAAAATAAACTTTAAAGATAGTTTAAGTTTGCAAACAAAATACTAGATGTACTAACTCTGAAAAAAATGTACTCAACTCTTTTTAAGATTCTACAAGTAATTGAAATTATGATGATCACGACAAAGGAGCCTGCAAAAAATGATCATAATCAAAAATGGACTGGCACTCGAACACAGTTATGTTTAGAGTTGTCTAGAATAATGTAATGATAAAGATAAACCCCTAGGGATATTTAACTTAATTAACAAAATGTTAGATGTATCAATTAGCAAAAAATAAACCCGAAGTATCCATATTGCAATTGTTGAGATCACGAAAAATGAATCTGCAAGGGATTACGATTAGAAGTCCGTAAACTTTCCAATTCAGAAATACGTATAGATGCCCCCCTAGTCCACTGAAGTCAAGTACCTGGGATTATTATTGACAAAAGATTGACATGTAAGACCCATATTAATAAGAAACGGAAGCAAATGAACCTAAAACTGAAGCAGATACACTAGCTCATTAGGAAAACTCTAATCTATTCTTGAAAAACAAGATATTATTATACAAGTCAATTATCAGACCAATTTGGACCTACGATTGTTAGCTATAGGGTTGCTCCAGTCAATCTAATATAAAGGAAATTCAACGTTTTCAATCAAAAGCAATCCGTACTATGGCAGCCGCACCTTGGTATGTAACAAACCAGACACTATGTAAACCTCAATAACTTATGTAAAAGACTTAATCAAAAAGTATGCTATTAAGCACCAAACAGTACTGGAGCTTCATCCAAATGAAACTCTTGCACCGCTGATAGAAGATCCCCAACTCAGACGCCTTCAGACCTAACTTGAAATAAGGGATGACTCCACTGTCTACTAATCAACCCTAGTTATAATACAAAACATTAGCTCATAGGATGTATTAATGTTCTTGTTGCTTATTAAATTTAAAAGAATGTATGGATGTCGAGTAAAGATAAACGTCGAGTGTGGTTTGACAAACAAAATGCTAGCCGTGCCAATTATGGAAAAAATGTACTAAACTAAAATTTTCAAGATTGTATAAGTGTTTTAGATTAAATTTCTGAGGATTACAACACTAAGACCTGCAAATGATCACAACGAAGAAGCGACAATCTTCCCAGCTCAGGTATGTCTAGAGTTGTCCAGAATGAATATAAACTTCAAGGATGGTTTAAGTTTACAAACAAAATGCTAGATCTATTAATATAATATATAATAATGTAAAAATACACTGAAATCGTTTTAAGATTTTATAAGGAAATTATTATAGTCAAAAATGAACTGGGACCCCAACGCAATTGTTTAGAATTGTCCAAACTGTTGTATTAATAAAGATAACCCTCCAGGGACATTTAACTTAATTAACAAAATGCACCAAACAGTGAAAAATCACTCTACTATTTTCAAGATCCATGATGAAATGGATCGGCAAGTGATCACAATGAAAAATCGGTAGGGTTTCCAATTCAGATATATGTAGAGTTGTTTAGAGTCTAGTTGACGTATCAACTATTGAAAAAATGCATTCAACTGCATTTTTTAATATTCTACAAGTGTTTTAGATTGAATTTGTGAGGATCACAACACCGGAATCTGCAAATAGCCGTACCAACTACTGAACTCTTTTTAAGATTCTACAAATAATTGAAATCACGAGGATCCCAACAAAAGGGCCCGCAAAAAATGACTGTAATCAAAAATGGACTGGTGCTCCAACACAGTTATGTTTTAGAGATATTTAACTTAATTAACAAAATTTTAGCGAAAAATGAACTCAAAGTATCCAGATTGAAATTGTAAGGGCCAGGGAAAATGGATCTGCAAGTGATTACACTTAAAAATCCATAGACTTTCCAATTCAGATATGTGAAACGTTATCCAAAGTGCCACATTAGCAAACTTCACAAACAAACTGCTTGTAAAAAAATGTACTAAACTGTAATCTTCAAGATTCTTCAAGTGCTTTGGATAGAATTTGTAAGGATCACAACAGCTGGAAATGATGAGAATGAGGAAGCGACAAGCTTCCCAACCCAGATATGTCTAGAGTTGGCCAAATTAAAAATTAACTTCCAGGTTTAATTTTACCAAGAAACTGTTAGATGTACTAACTTTGAACTGTCTTCTACATTCGACGAATAATGGAAATTATGAGGATCGCGAGAAAGGGATCTGGAAGAAACGATCATAATAAAAAATGGGTACATGCGTAGAGTTTAGAAAATAGAAAAATTCTACTAAAATACAATCTTCAAGATTCGACAAGTATTTCAGAGAGAAATTGTGAAGATTACGACGAGTTTTGCAAATGATTAAAATGAAAAAGTGTTAGGTTTTATTAACAAATATATCTAGAGGTGTCCAGAGTACCATACTAATAAAGATAACTTTAACATTACGAACAAAATGCTATATATATGAAATAGGGGAAAATGTATCAAATATAATCTTCAATGTTATAGTTATTTCAGATCGAAACTGTGAGGATCGCGACAAAGAGAACTGCAATAGAAAGAGTCCGCAGTTGTCCACAGTGGTAAATCTAGATTAATAAATATTCTTGAATGTTACTTACTGTGTAATTAGATGGAGTGTCTGGTGAATTAGAATTTGAAGAAGCGGAAAGAGCTGCGGTTAGTTATGGTATGGGCCTATGAATATGCACCTGCGATGTCGTGTTTGGGCAACAAAACCTCGAAGCGCTCGATTGCGGCGGCGGCGAGCTGGGCACCGCAGAATCGTCGGAAGATTATCGTGGAGATGTATTCTATGGCTGCGGCGGCGAATAAGGACTGGCTAGCGCTTCTGTTCTTGTGTCGGATAGTAGGTACTGACAAAGAAGACCGCTCATTGATGCAAAAAGCTGGGGCCGCGCATGGGGCCGAGTAAGAGGGATTGCTCATTAAAATCCATGTATGTCGAGAATGTGGAAACGCAACTCCGCGAGTCGTCGCCGCATTCTGGCTGCCTGCTGGACACAATAAATATTGCATCTATCTAGTCAACAATACAACAGCACCGTATATTTTCTCACAAAAAATCATCTCTGGTTTGGACGCTCGAGATTTATTCGAGAAGATATCAAAGGTACATCAGTTCGTTACAGACCGCTATTGTGACTGCGCCCTCCGCGCCGCGCCGCGCCGCTAATTTATGCAACCTCCTAATAAGGGAGTATAAGCCTTCAAACAATGGATATATTTTTTGCAAGTGTGTCGGTAGGCATATGTACGCTTCGCGGTGTCGTTCGCCTCTCCCGAAGAAAAGAAGAAGAGGAAGAAGAAAGCGGACAGTGACGAACTGCGAGCTGGCCCGGCAGCGGCAGCGGCTGCGGCCGCCGCCGCCGTCTGTAATACTTATATGTAGCGTGCCGGCAAATTATCCGCCAGCTCTAGTGCCGCAATCACGACGGTAATTTCATAACAGGTTTCGATTTAAGGTTGATAGACTCGGGCTAATCGACTCGGAGATAATTTATAACCGTCTTGTTTTATTTGCCACCCTCATTAGTCGATGCACCGCGACCGACCAGAAAAACTTCGAACAAGTATCGATGCCTGCCTATAATGGCTATGACAAAATAAAAACCCGACAGACGGCTCGCTTCGGATCAAACTGACCTCAAATTCGTCCGTCGCCCATCGTCATCGCGCATCGTACGTCGTCCATCGTCCGGCGGAATTCTATCGGCCGAAATTAACGGCACCCACTACGTCCGTCGCCGCTCCGACACCCACTCCTAATTAAGCCAATTACCTTACAAATATCTGCGGCGTGCGTACTTACCGCTCCGTCCAGCAGAGCGTGTCTTCTCGGTATCTGAAACAAAACAATTTCGTACATAACTCAGATATTGCAACCCTTCTGCTCCCCAGCGAGCTCCCCCTCCATCCGAAATATGTCGCTGACAAGACGTCTCGTTAGCCGACAAGGTTAACCTCATTATTCAACCGATGCCGGCCGATAAGCCGACGCTACAAATCGAGCCGCTCTTATCTTCAAATTTAAAAACCACCGCCACCTATTTTTACTGTTAATCCGGTTTATCACATGCAAAACGATGGCTCCCGACTGACAAACTCAGAAGCTACAACTAATGAAGACAGTCATTAGACATTCATTACAACCATGCGGTTTTGAAGAATAAGCAATTATCACGAGATAGAAAAGTTCAATAACTTCACCTAACAAAATCGCCAGACTTAATCTTTTCTGAAAAACTTTTGAACTTTACCTCTGAATCAAACAACGTAAGAACATTTTAAATATTCAAAACCATTCAGGGTTAGTTTAAAAACATAAAAGTTCACTGTTGGTACCACCGCCAATATATAGGCGACGAGGTCATCTCAAGACGTAAGCTAATAATTTTTCTACCATGTATGTTATCAGGTACTGCCTAACAAAATTTTAAAAATATAACCACCTTGCGGAAGATATGGACTCTGAAGTTGCAACTTCAACTTTTTATCTACCACACAATACCAGGATAAAAACTGACTAAAATAAGAGTTTTCGAACTCCGACCACGGCCTAACAATCCGAGAACCAAGCGCACGATGCACCATAACACCGGCCGCGAAAGCCTTCGCATCTATTTGATACGCATCTATGGGAAGGTTTACAAATCTGTAAGACAACTCGAGTTCCAGCTACTGTCAAGCCTTGGCATCTTACTGCATTGTCGAGATCAAAAGGTAGTTTCGAAGTATTTACAGGTCAAACATCACCTGCGCACTCCTCAAGCTCAACGAATTTATCGGAAACAAGTGCACGATACAAGGAAAACCCTTGCTCTGTGTTTACTAGAACTGCAAGTTCATGTCAGCCTGGCTGACACCGCTTTCCATTCTGCGAAGAAACATAGAGCAGCCGCCACCATTAGACAATCTTCTAAGTTTCAGCGTTTACAGGAGAAAAGCGATTCTGCACAGCTGAATTATAAGCAAACTGTAATAAACCTTTCTAAACACGAGCTTAACCAGTAGGCCATCAATGCTTTTAGCAAAGTTGAAAAGTTTGTCATAGCACCAAAATCCATTTCGGTTGAAGACATCATAGCTAACGTAAAAGCAGCTATAGGGAACCTTCCAACGGATAAAGCAGAGACTTCGCCACCTAAGAAGGACTTATCCAGGGCGGAATTAAATGCCCTACGTGAACTCAAGAATGACAACACCATCGTTGTCTTAGCAGCAGATACCACAGTTGTAATATCATAAGACTACAAAGAAGATGACCGAACTGCTCGATATGAACATTTACACCGTACTTAAAAGGGAAAAGTTTTTCTCTGAATGATACCATCAAGAAGAGACTAATAACATCAGAGGCGCTGTCCCCAAGAATATACGGGCTCTCCAAAATACAAAAGGACGATGTACCACTGCGACCCATTGTAAGTGTCATCGGCTAAAAGCTGGCCAAATATTTATCCAGTCTGTTACAACCGTAATGAGACTTACCAGCACCTTCAAGACATCCAGCTACAGGAGGAAGATCTAATGTCAATTTAGATGTAACATCCCTCTTTATTAAAGTGTCGATTTAGGATGGCCTGGATCACCTGAAGAAAATTTTTTCTAACGATATCTTACAGCTATTTTAGCAGTGCCTTATGTACAGTTATTTTGATTGACAGGGCGTATATTATGAGCAAAAAAAACAACGAAGTAGCGATGGGTAGCTATCAATACATCATCTTTAAAACGCGATATGGCTACCACCATTTCTTAAATACTTTAATTCTATATATCCAAGCATACAGTTTACCATGGAACTGGAATTCAACGATAAGATTGCTTTCTTAGACGTACAGGTGTTGAGAACGGAAAATAAACATTTACAACATACCGTGTACAGAAAACCCACGCATACGGACAGATATCTTCATAAGCAGCCGAATCACCACCCAAATCAAAAAAGAACGATTATGAAAACATTGGAAGATCGAGCACGATGAATATGTTAACCACAGTTCTTGGATAAGGAATTAACACATCTAGAAGAAGCTTTACAAGGGAATGGCTACTCAAGGACGGAAATAAAAAGAGCAATGAAACCTTAGCGGTGCAAGCGCACCAGTCCTCTTCTTTACCTAAATGTTAGTTTAACTCTCTTAAGGAGCAAAAAATAAAAAGCAAATCTGCGACGATCCGATTTACGGTAGCAGCTAGTCTAATTACGTCAGCAACTAACCCGGTGATGTCAACAACGGTTCCTCACCACCACCCCTACCAGACGCGTACAAGTATAAAAGCGAAAACGCACACGACAATAATTTAAAGAAAAGGCAAAACTTTTTTACCTTATATCAACAGGGTAGAGAAAATTCTCAATAAACACAAGGTGGAAACCATCTATACAACCACCACCAAAATACGGGATTTGCTTAGACCAGCCAGAGATACAAGAAACCCGCAGGATACACCAGGATACACTGCATACCTTGCTCATGTGAGCAAGTCCTACATTGAGACTATGGGCCGAATGATTACCACTAGAATAAAGAAACACAGACGTCATCTACGCCTTAATCAACCCGATAAATCAGCAGTTGCTGAACATGCTTTGGAAAATTCTAACCACGAGATAGAATTCGGACAAACACAAGTTTTATCCAATTGTAGGAACTATTTCCCGAGATTAGACAGAGAGGGGATGGAGATTTACAAATATAAAAATAATTTTAACGGGGACGACGGGTTTAAGCTACCTAAATCTTGGTTTAAGGGGCAAAAAATAAACGGTGACAGAACGAATGATGTCAGTCGCTAGCCCGATTACATTATCTACCATCCCGGTGACGTCAACAAGGCGTCCCAACCATACTCGCCCGAGTATAAAAGCGAAAACGCACGAGGCAGTCACTTAATGTTTAGAAGATTCTTTTCTGAAGATGTCCGCCGCAGTTGTGGACGAAATGTCAAGAGTTTGCGAACTCCTATAGAAACCAACATTTGAAAATAAGATTTTTCTACTCAACCTCTATAAGCAAGTAGTGTTAGTTTCACTAACATAATGATCGAGCCTGAACCTTTGATGAAATGAACATCACTACCGCGCAATCATCTTTCAAGTTAAATGGAAAAAAGGTACAAAACAGATGGGCCAGGCAATCCCCAAAAACACTTTCCTGCATTTGGTTATTTTATCCCACAAAAAATTTAAAAAGACTTCTTGTTAAAGTTTAAGGTTTCCTATCTAAGTAGCTGGATACCTAGGAACAACTTTTACCAATCATGTGAAATGTACAAAAGATGGCCAGTCATTCTGCACATCACGATTGCCATACAAATATTAATATCACAAACAAAACAAAAAATCATTTTATCCTTTATTTGAACCATTTTAAACATAATAAATTTTTTCTAAACTCTATTTTACAACCCCCCTCCCCTCCTAGATCTTAAAATTAGCCACCATGGAAGATTACGGCTGTTCAACCCTCCAAAAAAGGAGTGGACAACTAAATGATGAAAAGGAAGATAAAGAAGCCTAATACAACCCCTAATAGGCTTTAACAATACATTAACTCCTCCAATAAAGCTTTTAAAGGAGATTGTGCAGAATTTTGATACGAATTTTGAAAAGTTCGTCCTTTGAAAATTGAGAACAAAGTTACATGAAGAGAGAATATGATCCTACGAATTTTACACATCTAGACAGAGAAAATATTTGTGACGTACCAATAATTGAAGTAATACTGAAGTAGACACCAGTTTCTGATGCTCGTTGGGTAAGACCCCAAAAATCCCCAATTTTCTTCAATTTTTTCCAGGTAGGAAGAGTAAAACGCCAAAAAAAACTAAAATTAAATTTTAATTATTTATTTCTTGTGATAGTCTTAAACACCCCCTCTACGTTTTAAAGATTCCATTATGGATAACAAAACAAATATCTGAACTTTGAAGAAAAATCGCTGCTATTCTCAGAAAAGTTTCATCGGCAAACAGTAAAAAAATTATATAAAATCTTTTGGTTATCTTTTCTTTGCTTTGATGTGAGTATAGGTACACTAATTCTGTTTGAGCTGTGACCTTTTCCGTGTAACTTAAAGAAAATTTAAAATTCCAAATGACCAAGTGACACAACCAGACTCAAAAGTTTTTTGTAATTATTACTTAATGTTTAGTACACATCTAGAGTGACAAACTATTTTATAGTTTGTCACTACCCTAAGAGTTTATAAGCTTATCATCCCCCGGGTTTACGATGTAAATAGTCTACTTATATCTCGAAACCTTCTATTCTATTTTTAAATTTTCTTTGAACACTAAGAAAATTATTGAGTCAATGAAAATCACAAGTCATTCCAATTCAAAAAATTCTTTACTAAGTCAAACAATGTCCCTTATAGTGTATTATTTTGTCATTTTTTTAATGTGTCTTTGATATGGAATAATTCGTTAAAAACACCAAGTTAGAACTCTACCCTTATATATCTTATGTAAATGACAAGAATAAACATGTTCAGCTTCAGAATTTGAACATAAACCCATTTTGAGCCATGCCGCGATAGAGTTAGAAGTTTTAAAATAATTAATGATAATATCCAAGGAGATGGTTCTATCTATGGAGGCTGACATAAGGTTGAAAGTTTCTGATTTTGTTGCCTGTTTGGTGTATTTCACTTCAAATTGGCCATTGAAGTGAAGAAAGTAAAATGTCTAAATACGTCATTTTCCACTACAAGAATAATCCATTCGATGTTGAATAACATTAAATGTGAGTAAAGGTGTGATTAGTCCTACACATATTTTAGCACTGCCTAAAACCGTTTGAATGCCTCATTTATTTATTTAGTTTTGGTGTCTTCATATACACACAAAAAGGTTAGATTAAACAATATAACATAAGTTAGCTTTTATGTAGACTTATATTTGATGATCTTATTAAGATAACAATTTTCTGATCGATAATAGTATGGACTAAAAAGGTCATGCAATAGCGGCTTTATACAAGCTTGATCGCTCACCACCAACTAACAAACTATTATAAAACTAGAAGACAAAAGGTACATCCAATTTTTTGAAAGTAAACTTGAACAACGAAGATTTGTTGAGATGTGCCGTCAATTGCTCAATTAAGAAGTTTGTGGACTTTCCGGACTCATCCTACAGTCTAGACGCTACCCCATTCACTACAGTCTCTTCCCATCAATTGAGCACTTTTTGCATGGTCACCGATCTGAGTCTTTTGATAAAGTCGAAGAAGCCTATCAAAAAATCTTTGATACGAAGGAGCCAAGCAAATCCCTTATTTTGAAGTTAGTTATTGTTCTTGATTATAAATGTCATTTTGGATCTAGAGCATAAACTTATAGAGCTTTGCAGATACATTATCTAACTTATTGATGTAAGGTATAAAGCACAACAAAACTATTAGAAAATTTTCTATACAAATGAAAATATTTTCACATCTGAATGATAAAATAACGGTGTTGGAATTTGTTCTCGTGTGTAACAGGCCACATCAGTTTTTTGTTTGCTGGAGAGAATTCTATTTTAGTAAGACTAATTATTTTTATATATGGCAGTTAGGCAACCAATTATACCCCACAGAATTAAAAATTGCCTAACAATGTTAGAATGATAATCAAGATTTTAATTAATTAAAAAAATCTGTTACAAGCTTAAAGAAAATGCCCGCATTCTTTAGGTGCGATTTTAGATTTTCTTCTGCCAACTAATTTTAAATTCCTTAAATTGCCTTAATTTTTAAATTCCGTTCTGAAGATGAAAACTGAAATATGAATAATTGAATAAGCCGGCCTCGCAGTTCAATGCGGAAATGTCGTTGCATCGTGGACTTGCTAATATAAATGTTTATGCATTCAAAAAGGAGTCCCTACAGGCGACAAGTACGACACGACTGGCAATCAAAGACACCTGTGACGTAAAATACGCCTTATCCGTACTAATAGCAGCGTGGCGGGTGAGCGCGCGTTTACGCGAGGAAATTCGGTTTCTGAAAGCTATTTTTATAAATTACACTACGCAATTTTTTAATTTGCCTTTTGTATTACTAATTTAAAATTACTTATGTTTCTATCTGCATTCATTCTATATAAGACCCTTTTCAAATATCATATTAGATAAATAGACAATGCAATTACATGAGGCAAATGCTATAAATAACTAAGAGCTTTGCATTTTAAAGAAAAAGCATGTGTCACATTCCTTATTATTGATTAAAGTAATTTTAATAGGAATGAGACCCTGATATAGGGGAAAACCGGCAGGTTCATTCTGTCTTGGTAGAAAGGGATAGAGTAAAGTTTGTTAGCCTGTTCAATTAAAACTAGGATACGATAGCCGCCAGGTAAAGGTCTTGGTCTATCATAGTGGCGTGGGGTGGTCCTGAGTTCGATTTCCTGCTCAAGAACAAGGGCAAACGCCAAATACTCTCCGGCGGTCGTAAAACACACGCTCCTTCTGCGTTAAGGCTAGCTCCCTGCCTGAGGTATGTCCAAGATGGCTCATAATACAGACAAATAGTCATAAAAAGACTAGTAGTCTATAAAAAATAGGAGAAGGAAAAGGCACAATAAATAAAACTTTGAGACTGACATTTTTTACGTAAGCTACCATGAGATATTACAACCCTTCACAATAGACGTGGCTGGTGGCGAGCAATGCATCCAAACAGAAATAGGCAAATCGATTAAAATTAAAGCTTTTTGTTCACTTAAGTTTCTTATTAAATTCTCTGCGACCACTTTGCATTATATCTTTCAGCTTCAGCTTAACAATTTTATTGAAAATATCCGTCCAATGGTTTAGATCTCGAACTTAGCAACGAACCTTCTATTCCTTAACTTCTGGTAAAGGTTACTTTACAGTTTGAGAACGAGTGACAACTATAACTACAAATGTAACGAATTTTAACAGCCCATTTGTGGTGGTATAACGCAATACAGTCCAGTAGATAAAAATGCGTTTATTAAGCACTGAGATGTTTTGCTTGTTCGGAAAGGGTATGCAAAAAATGGAAAAACAAAGTTGTGGACAAAATCATCAAAAGGTGTTGATCAAAGATCATTAAGGAGAAAAGGTATTGTTTAGCTCTATTTATAGAAGAAACACGGGATTTCAATTAATTTATCACGAAAGCCTGTTTTTCAAAATTAAAAATTAATTTCCTCCAGATTGCTACCAAATTTCTTCGTTACGTTTGGAGACCACCAAGCAGCACTATTTTCTATTAAGCGTACTTAGACCAGTGACAACAATGTCTGTAGCATTTACTGATGGCACATTGGTATTTACATCATATGCAGAGTCATATATGGTATCTCCTACCTCCAAGCCCATCTCAACATATTAAGTCATGGTTCAAAAGATTAATAAACCAAAATCAGTACAAGTGACCTTCATAACAAGAAGAGACATGAATGAAACGTAAATATAGAAATTTTGTGACGGTTTCAAGTTGAAACTCCGAAACTCTTAGTGGATGATTTATGATATGTTTCGAATAAAGACATACGCCGTAATTTTGGCATCCCTGTAATCACTGACAAAATAGTGTTATGCAGTACCCTACCAAAACTGGATCAGTACCATCCAAACCTTCCAGCTATATCGGTGCATGCGCTATGTTCATATAGCTTTGGACAGCTTAGTTCTATTAGAACGCACTTGTTTTGACTGATATAGCATGGGTTGGAGGTGCATCTCACTTTATATTGAAGGAAATGTACTAAACAAAAGACCGGAATAAATTACATTTGTACCATAGCAAAAGTATAAGATTTTCTAAAAAATAGTTGAGCTCCAAACCATCAACTTATTAAAAAAATGTGTGCACATAGAAAATTCCAAGGGTGAAGGTGTTATCTAACTCAAGTTTTTAAAAAATCGATGGCCCAAAACATGAAAGGTGTTATCTAACTCAAGTTTTTAAAAAATCGATGGCCCAAAACATGAAAGTAGGGCAATATGAGGTATTTAATCGCCCACATAGTTTCCACGGTTCATTGAGGTATTTTTAGGTACCTCATACCATCTGAAAATTTTGTCACTGCTTTAAAAGCTTGTCAGCGAATGTGAGTGTCTCAATAGTGGTTTTGGTAATCACATTTGTGGTGCAAAAATATTTATTACCACTTAAGTAGCGCATTCTACTCCTCATAACTTGTCTGCAACCGTTACACCCCTTGTTATAATTCTTCGAGGTTTGGTGTTTTTGAATGCACTTAGCAAGCTTGCGAATTGTTTTATAAGCATGACTTTTGGGGCGAGCTTTTCTTACTTATTTTAATAACCTATGCACCCTGTCTACAATACGTCTAAAATACTTCTAGTTTTTGTAGACCTTTCAAAGCTGCCTGTTTTGAAGCTTTTTTGACAAATAATGATTTGGTAGGAAGTTGGGGTGCGTGTGCCGACATTTTTACGGCGGGCGGAAATACTCGCGCACTGTAAAAGTTAGAAGTTACTCAAAGGATTGGAACAAAGAGTGTAGGGGTTGGAGACGAGCTAGCCTAAGTAATAAAAAACGTCTTTCATTATTGTTATATGATTGTATCCATAAGAGTTTAACCAAGCCAAACATAAAGTAAAGTGAATGGATCTAATTCTAGGTTTACGGTCTTTCTATTCTTGCTTTACAAAATAATGCTAAACTGAGTTTATTTTGAAAAGTTGAAGTATCATAAAGTGCACTTTGGGTGCTTTTAAAAATAAATTTAAATACATTATTTTCATGACTTTTTAGAGCTCTATTGATACCTAAACATTTAAAGATAGCTATTAGTCTGAAATAGTCTGCGACTGTCAGTTTTAGGACAGATGCCATTGCGTTCTTCAGGAAGATGATTGAAAAGTAGTAGAGCATTATTGGCGCGAGCTCCGGCGGCCGCGCTGCTTCCGCATAATTGATAGCAGGTACATGCTGAAATTGTAAAGCTAAAATTTCATGTTATTACACCTTCCGTGCCGTCTGTAAGCCGCAGCTGGAAATGCTTCGCCAATGGGTTGCAGCTACTTTATTGGGATTTCCTGATCGTACCGCCAGATTGCCTGCGGCTCAAGGAAGAAGCGCTCGGCGAGGATTTTCACGAGATGCTTGCAGACAGTCGCAACCGTAGCAAGCAAACGACATCGTTGTATTTTACGAATTCAGATTGCGAGCAGTGAGTAATCTTCAAACCACCATTATTTTTTATTTGACCGTGTATCATGATTAGCATTTATTATCGGTTAGCTTCATCAGTAATGTAATTACGACACGCGTTGCTACACACTATCGGTGAGTGAATTTAACAGCGCCTTTCTACATCAAAGAGAATCTTTGGTTGTTGCTAGAGATGGATATATTTGATTCACACTTGCGTACATTACAGTAATTTATTATTGAAATAATAATGATACGATAAAATAATGACGACATTCTTGACTTACGAATGAAATACTGCAACCTTACACATCCACAATAATTCCTAAATTTGTGACTGAAATGATTCAATTATGTGATATGATGTCATAACAACCCCCTACCCCACCTCTTGTCACTATACAATTTTTCCAAGATTCAATTCAAATTGCACTCATAGAAAAAATTGCATAAGGACAAAATCGAGATTTATCATTTACACCTTTACCGGTGGTGCAGATCAGGCACCACCTATTCGATTTTTCTCTTTTTGAGTTTGTTAGGCTTGTTACTATTCGTATCAATTTTTTCCATTGTAAGACTATAACTAAAATGCACAGCAACTGTGGTACTATCAGGTTATACGTATACTTGAGTCATGTGAATAAATGCCGTGACATGTTACACTCTTTAAGGACAGTAAATGGGTCAATATACTTGTAACTTTAGAACAGTTTTTATTACATCTAAGATGGAAGTGACCAAAGAACACATTAGACAAGTTATCTACTAAAAATATTTAAAGTGCTTCGAAAACCTTGGTTGAAAATAATATAAATCATATGATTAGTCAAAGAGATTTGAAGCAACTGGGAAAACTGATGGGAAAATCAGTATCGTATGACCTATCGCTGGCGCAACTTTAACATCGCATTGATTTGTGTGTGTTATTGCACTCTCGTAACCTAAAAACGCCCGGAGATTAAATGACACCTGAGCTTCGCCCAGTAAAAAACTTACTTAGTGTTTGGTGGGATTTTTAAGGTACAACCTACATCAAGCTTTTGGGAAGAATTTACAAATTATAATTCTGGGTTATCAACATAATTTCCATTCATGCAAGGCTCACAAAAGTTCAAAAAAATAAAGAAATCTGGATAGGACGAAATGCTTCTCCCGCCTTCTCCCCAGACCTTCTCCATCAGAAAACCACCTATTCAGAAGTTTGCAGAATTAATTTGGTGGTAAAAGCTTTATTTTCTAAAAAAACATTTAAAAAACATCTAAATCAAGAAAAGTTATGAAGAGAGAATCAAAAAGCTGCTTTAGGTCAAATCTAATAGAAAAAATATATTTTCAAAGATTCAATAAATTTTATTTTTCTACAAGTAAGTGATAACTTCTTGTTCCTTCAGATATACTAAAAAAATGTGTTTTGTTTGTATATCATACCAGAACTATATTAAGTTGATTTACATATAACTAATAAACTAAATAAAAAAGCGCTTATATTATAATAAGATAGTTTCAAATGAGAAAATATGCTGTACCGCCCTTTTTCAAAAAAAAGTTTTGTAGACTATAAAAACAACATGGTAATATACAAAACCTAGTAGTATCTAATTATAAGGTATTTGAATCGTATTCAATTCATTCAAAACATCTTAGAATAATGTTTACAGGAGACGATTATAAGTGTTAGGTTGTCCAAAAAGTGACTATGTTTTTGCTGTCTTTCAGATAACCTTATGAGTTTATGCTCAAAAAACTTCTTTTTCGGAAATAGACTGTTCCAAAAACATCCTTATTGGCAGTGAAAGTTTTACCATCCAAAGCGTTTTGCAAAAAACAAAACAGATGGCAGTTTAGTGGTAGCAGGTCTAGTGAATATAGTGGGCGTGGTAACACATTCCATCCAAGTCTGGAAGAAGGAGAAAATGTAGCAGTAATCTATAGCAAAAGATAAAACGATGTCAAAACTTCAGGAAAATTTCAGTAGTAAAAGTGGGCTACTATAATACAGAAGAAGCTTATGCCAATAATGGAACGAGGGTAGGGAAATAATTAGAATAGCTTTAAGAAAAAAGAACAATGAACAGATACTTGAAAGAAGCTGCGAGATTAATGTTGAACGGTACCTTATCTATAGAATTCAGACAAGCGAATGATAAAGTTGAGCGAAAACAATTTAATTTTGGAACAACTAAAGATGCAGATAAAATTAACAAACATGGTACGGATGTGTTTAAGAGAAACACGATCAAATGTGAAGGTTTAAGAAACGATGTCATAGAAATTTAGAATATGGCTGCGACCAAGAGATCAACTTTTAATAATTTTGTTTAACATGGTACATGACTGAATAATAAGGAAAATACTAATAAATACAAAAGGAGCTGTTTTAAATAGAGGAACACAAATTTTAGTGCAAATAACATTATAACTATACCAAGAAGAGAAAAATGTTTGAAGGAAACATTCACGCAATTGGAAAAATAAACAAAAAAGCCAAAGGTTATAATAACAAGGAAAGGAATAGAACAAGAAAATGTAAAGATGGGGGAAAAGATATTCGAAAATCTGGAGGTGGGTGTTTAAATCAAAAGATATTTGGTTGAATTCTAAATTGTTAACTTAAAGAATTGCGGTAAGATCGGTGGTAATGAATCAGATCTTCAAAGAAATTTGCGAAATCAAACTTAGAAGATCGGAGTTCAACAAATCGATATCAAGCAACGACATTTCACGTGACTAAGTAAAACTTTTGGGGTAGAAAAAGCCTCCTTCTGTCTGTTGTATACTCACTCCATCCTCAAGGTATCAGTGTATAATGCGTAATCTCCTATAATGGAATTATAGCTCCAATATTCTTGTCAAATACTGTCGATAGTCAAGAAATTTCGGAAAAATTAATTTATATCGCAAGACAAAGAAGAGGTGTAAGGTTTTCTTGACTCCAAAAACACAAAGCTACTAAAACAACAAAATTAAAAGAATCTGAATGGTACCTCTGGTATGTTAGATGCAATAGCGGAAACCGGAGAAATTAATTATCTAAGTTGTTCACCTAAGTTATGAGATTATCTTGAGGATCGAGTGTACAAAAACCAACCCAAGTCTGTATCAAGTGAAGCAAAATATCTAAATCAAAGTTAATGCCATTTCTGATAAAATTTGGCATTTTAAACCCTCCTTAATCATTTGATTTTTGTGGAGGAAAAATCGGAAGCAGTAAAAAATATAAAATAAGAGTTTGAAGAAAGATCAATATTACGATGGGTTAACAATGTAGAAAATGTAAAGACAGCCAAAAAAGAATTAGGAAATGTCTGTAATAGTGTGAAGTAAAAGTAATTAACTTGTACCAGTAACCTTTCCAATAGATGAAAAATTCCCAAAAACCATGAACCTAAATAATCTACAAAACGCCAAAAAGAAAGTTATTGCACTTGTTGAAGTGCATCGTTTAATTTATCCAGTTGATGGTTGTACACACATCAGAATTAATGATATGATCTTTGGAAGCCATTTAAAAACTATCATAAATTTTTTTAGGGTCATGTGGTACACTAACATTGGCATTACTAACACCAACGGTTTTTAACATCGAATTTCGATATGGTAAGTTTCTCAAAACCGTTCGATGCCTCATCAACTTTAACTGACCTTCTTGGTGCATCGTTAAAATCAAAATTTTCAGACGGAAACTTAACAAACCAATTTTGACATAGTGTTTCACATAATTGAATAACATTTGAGGAAAATGTGACTTCAGGTTTTCCACTTTGAAATCGACACCAAACAAACAATTAAACTTTAACTTTAACTTGAACTGTCAGCTGTTGAGTTATATAACAAACTTCCTGTTTAGAATGAAAGATGATTTATTGGGAAAACTTTTTGACCAATATGATTTTTTTGATTTCAAAAAACGCATCCAATGATTTAAAGATATTACCCAGACACTAGAAGAATCGACATTGCATAATCACCAAAGCTATAGCAAAATTAAATTTGTTTATCACCGAGGTATGGACACACATGTTTCACCCTATACTAAAATATGTTGGAGGTCCCCATCCAACTATATTATATTGGAACAGTTATATATGCAAATTATTGTTGTTTTAACTCCAAATTCGTCGCACTTTTAGTATTTGATCTTTATTTTAAATATTTCAGCTTTAATTATCCCCCTCCCATTTGTTTGAGCCATACCAATTTATTTACTGAGAATTATTTTCTTCTTTTAGTAGTCTAGAAGCTTCTGAGATCTTTGGTTAAAAAACTTATATGGCTATATCTGGCCTACAATACGCGGATGTATGCTAAAAGATATTTAGCCAATCTACTGGTGCAGACTTGTATATACCTCCACCAATTAAAAGGTGGCTTTCTCTAGAAATTAAATTCAAGACTTTCTGGTTAAATATTAAAGTTTTCAATTTAATGATATTAAAAAGGTTGAGATAGTAATTTTTTTTCTATAAAAGCGCAATTTGGATGATATTTTTGAAAAACTGATCCTCAACTCACAAAGGCCCTGTGATAAGTATAATCTGAGACCAGCTGCACTTAATAATACACACGAAAATATATATTTAATTTTATGTTCTTTATCGGGAATTAGTGAACCGTAAGCGCGCTTTGTTTTAGCAAGACAACGCCAAACACCACACTGCCAGACTAAGAAGAAATTTGAAGAGTTGGACGGCGTTGAAGTTCTTCCGCATCCACCCTACAGTCCAGATACTACCCCGCTCAATGGAAGACTTTATGCGTGGTCGCTGGTTCAAATCACTCGATGAAGTTGAAGAAGCGTGCCAAGAGTTCTTTATAAAAATTGTTCGCAGAACTTTTGGGACAACCTAGCATTATGGATAATACAAATCGAAACCCCGGCAAGTTTTGGGTGACGAATCCCCGGCTGTAAGTTAAATCAGAATTCAATTAATAGGTTTGGCACATGGAACGTGAGAAGCTTACTCAAACCTGGAAAATTAACTAAACTTCGATATACTTGGTTTAAGTAAAGTTATATGGACAAACAAGGGCATATACGCAGCAAATTAATACAATTTATATTATTCAGTTAGAGAAGACAATGAATCGAAGTAGGTATTCTAATAAAAAGATCTCGAGATCTGCAACAAATTTTATACCCATTTTTGATAAGAGTCATGATGATACAATTAAAAGGTCAACCGGCTAATATATGGTCCTATTGCGGACAAGTCTAATGAAGAAATAAAAAAAATTCATAAAATTATAACGCACATATACAAGCTACTAAATAAAATTGACATAAATTTACCAATAGCGGACACAAATGCAGAGACAGGAGAAGAAAGAGAACTAGACATCGTGGGTAGTTTTGGATTGGACAAGAGAAACTATAAAGGCACAAGACTATAAGAGTTCTGTCAAGTGGTATTAAATACCTGGTTCCAGTTACCGAAAAGAACACTACATCTGGACAGAGGGGCATATCGTTAGGACCCAAATGGATTATATTTTCGTATAAACACGTTTTAGAAACAATATTTTTGGTGCAAAGACGTATCTAGGTGCTGACATTGGATCAGACCACAACCCAGTCGTAGTAAAGATAAGGTCAAATTTGTACTAAGTAAACTGAAACCAGTACAAATATAGAAGAATGAAGAATAAACAACAATAGAAGATAAAACCACAAAAACCTTAAATCACACAAACATACGCCTACAAGTAATGCTTTGAAGTTTCAGTATACGAGCTAGTAGTAAAGAACAATAAACTTTTCATTGATAGTAAAAGTTAACGTGGTTCAGAAAAATGATTCAGATTTTTAAAACTCAAAAACATAACAGCTTACATTGCAACTTTAAAAAGTTTACGATAAGCACAATTGAAGCATATGCTGTTCCAAAAACAAGATAGGAACGAATCACCAAAATGATATGAAAACAAAGTCGATGCATTGGCGAGATCGATTGATAGTTTGATTGTACTATTTTTCTAAACGTTGAAGCTTCCATACCACCAAAAATGTTTTTCAGTGGGCGTAAAAATCTTGTTAAACTATTCCAATTACACATAGTCCAAGTCTTAGTTTTCTATTCCAATTATGCCAATTATTTGAACTACTCCAATTATTCGATCAGAAATCCTAGCCTTAATTTAAACCCTGGTACTCTAAATCAAAAGAAATCATCCAAAATATTTAATAAGTCCTGGCCATACTTGATGTGCCAATTATAAAAAAAGTCAAATATAAATTATAAAAAAAAACTTTAAAAATCAAAAACAGGAATATAGTGAAGGAAAGCCAAACGAAGAAAAAACAGCAAGATTAAATCCAACGAAAAACAACCAAAAAACTAGACCAGAAAATCATTATCATTAGATGGTATGGTTAGTCTTGTCAAAAAGAATAAAAAAAAACCTTAAAAAATCATAAAATAGGAACAAAGCGAAGGAAAACTAAAAGAAGGAAAAAGAGCAAGAACAGAGCCAATGGACAAGACCTGGAAAAATAAACCAGAAAATTATCATTAGAAAATGACAGTCTTCGGGTTTATAACATAATGATAGATACTCTTAGGTGGTTAAAATCTTGTCGAAAAGGATTATCCTATAATAACAAAAAACTTTAAAAAGAAAAATAGAAATAAGGAGAAGAAAAAGTAAAAAAAAGATCAAGGACAAATCCTACAAACTAATAACCAGAAAATTATCACCAGGAAATGATAAAGGCAAAAATTACATTTTTTCGAGTTTGTGGCATAATGATAGTTAAAGTTTTGTCAAAAAGAAGCTATAAGATTCATCTCATCCTTCAAAAAATCAAAAATAGGAACAAGTCGAACAAGAACTAAAACGAAGAAGAAGACCAAGAATAAATCCAACGTACAACAACCGAAAATTAAGTAGAAAATCATCATTAGGAGATAACAAAGAGAAAAATGACATTTCTCCAAGTTTATGACATAATAGTAGATATTTGTGGTCAGTTAAGATCTTGTGGGAAAACTGTGATAAGATTGCCCTCATCATATAAAAAACAACTTAAAAAATAGCAACAAGACAAAGAAAAACTAAAAGAAGAAAGAATAGCAAGAACCAAACCAACGAAAGAAAACCGAAAAAATAAACTAGAAAATCCTCATCGGGAGATGGCGTTTATACTTGCCTTCCTTGGACATTAAGATTTTGTACACTTTCCCATTGCACGGCATACTCTATCTTGCATATCTTTCCGGTTATGATAGGTTTACTATATTTTACTGTAGCCAGCCCATTTCCTCTTAGACAGTTGTTTTCTTTGTAGCTGAACGTACTTCGGGTGATACTTCATTGCGTGTTTTTGAGGTTGCTTTCAGAATTTCCATGTATTTTATTTCCACTTGTCAACTTCATTAGTAACAGTATATTTTTGCGTTCAGCTTTCTTTCCTACTCTCTTTATATCTATTATTTTTGGTTTATTTCTAATTGGACTCCTGTCTTATCATTTTTTTACTTTTTTGTTTTTAGATTTTTCTTCGCATTTTTACCTAATATATTTTTTTTTGCTGTGTGCACGTATTATTTGTTTTTTGTCTTTTTTTCCTTGTTTTATCTTTTCAGTGACATTAGTTCCTCCTTAATGCTGTGTTCTGTTCTGTTATCTTCTGCTTCTTTTTTCTCCCTCTCTTCCATGTTTTTGAATCTTTCCCTGATTTATTGTTTAAAATCTTCCATTTTATCCATACGATTGTTAATCGGTGAATTTCAGATTTTAGCTCCTATTTTGTTCTAGAAATAATTATCAGATTATTACAGGGTTTTAAGGATGTTGTTACTTCTACTTATTCCACTATTTCACTTCACTCCCTCCAAGACTATATTAAGTAATGTTGTGGAGAGCGGGTCTCTTCGTCTCAATCCCTTTGTAGCTTTCAATTTCTGGAATTTTGCTCCTCCTATAATTACTTTATTCCAAGTTTCTTCTAACGTCTTTTTGACCAGTTTAATTATTCCTTCTGGAACCAGAAAAAACTTCCTTTGTTGTTAACAATTTCTTCTTTTAAACTATCGTTTATAAACCTGTTTATAAATAGCATTTGTAGTGTTCTTTTTCTTGCAGTTGTCTTATCGTGAACAGTTGATCCGTTTTAATCTATTATTCAATACAGTAACCATGCTCTTATATGTTACATTTAACAGCGATATTGGTCGGTAGTTTTAATCAAGTCTGTCTCCTCTTGTATAAATTGAGTTGATTACTGCTTCCTTCCAGTCTCTTGGCATTTTTCTGTTTTCTCATACTTCACAAATTAATTTATATAGTTTATCTATCTTTTCTTAGTGTCTTGTTATTTCTCAGGTTTTGTATCGCTTTATTAAATTCTTCCCTTGTAGGTGCTTTGCTTTTTCCTTTTGTTCCTTTTCCCTCTTCTCTCCCCCTATCTTGGTCTTCTTTCTCTTCCATAATTTTCATTTTTCGAGTACTTCTTCTTTTTTTCCTATTATTTCCTTATTTTTGGCCTCGCATAGTTCGATTTTTGGTTGGTGACTTTTCCTTGAAAGTCCTATTTTTTAAAGAACGTTCTTACACCCTGCTTATTGTAATTTCCTTCTATTTGTTACCATATCTGTTTATTTTATTTGCCTTCTTTCTTTTCTTTTTAAATTGGTCTTTGCTTTGTTTTGTTTTTTCACTTAACATTTTCAGTTTTGCTGTGTTTAACTCTTGAGAGATTTCTTTACATTCATCATCGAGCCAATTATTCTTTTTGCTTGGAAGTAATTTTTTTGCTGCTTGTTCTATTGTTCCATTCTTCCTCTACATCCTCTTTCTTACTTTCTATTTTTAGTATTTCTTCCACTTCGTATTTGTGTTTCTCTTTCATCTTTTAGTCTTCTTGTAGGAGTTTTATATTCCACCTAATCTGTTGTTTCCTTTGAATTCTATTTTCCGGGAGTATTTCTAAATTTATTTTTGCCCACACCATTGGCGGTCGGAATTTATTTCCGCTGGAACTTTTATGGTCTATTTGATTCGTTGTTTTACCATTAGGATTTTTCTCAGTTTCTTTATATATTTCTTGGTGTTTTAAAAATGTTTTTATTTGTAGTTGTTTCTCTAGAGCAAAGTTAGTTAATCTCTATCCATTTTCGTTCGTTTCTTTGCGTTTGCTATACCCTCCCGCTGCTGGTCTATTTTTTCTTGTCCTACTTTTGGGCTGCAATCTCTTAATATAATTTTGACATCATATTTTGATATTGTTTTATATAATTCCTCTTTTACTTCTTTATCTGCAGTTTTTCTAAGTGAGTGCACATTTATTATAATTAATTTCCTTTGTAGCCCCTTTATTCTCATACAACTTAAGCGTGCGTTTATTTTCTTAAAGTCTAGTAAGTTTACTGCTTTTTATTTCTTGTTGTTTATTGTGCTTCTTCTTGTTTCTGTGTTTGCCTTTTTACTCTTTTCTTATCCGCTTCCATTTTTATTTTCGTGTCTGTCATCTTAGTTCTTTCCTTACGTTGAGTTTTTGGTTTTTCGTAATATCTTCTTTAGTCTTTAGGCCCTCTCCATCTTCATTTGACCACTCATATTGTACGTTATTGCTCTTTAATAACTGTTTGGTTAGTTCATTTTTTATATAAATTTTATTTCTGTCAAGTTTATGCTTATTTCTTATTAATTCAAATTTTTTCGATACATGAAGGTATACAAAGATTTTAGTTAAGTATTGTGTTTGGTAGGTGGTTCTGATCTACCTTCTCTCATTATTTTTTAATATATAAATTCTTTCCGACACCTATTATTGATTACCCTACGGAACAACTATACTTGGTAAATATCATAAAGAAACGCAGAACAGTACATTTGAACCATATGATAAGGCATACACAATATGAGACCTTAAAAACCTTTTTTGAAGAAAAGAAGAAAGGAAAGTAAATCATGGTTCAAAAATGTAAAGGAATGTTTTCAAACGTTGCCGAACTCGAAGAACAAGATTTATCTAAATGAAACTTTCCATATGGGTCTATTCTTCGACGAATCTAAGAGAAGAAGTACCAACCATGACGATCAGCTAATAAGTGAACATCTAACAGGAAGACGACTCAAGAGGATGCCCCCCTCCCCTCTCATATTATTTACTTAATCTTCTGCACAAGATAACTTTAGGGTAGATTGTAAATTAAAAAAATTGGAAAACTTGTGAAAAAGTTGATCGATAGTACGACGTTTTTGATTAGGGCATGACAGAGAGAGTCTAGTGCTACGATAGGAAGTCGAGGTCAGGTATGTGCGGGTGGATTAAGAGATTTGGCGATAGCGCGTTGTTGTGTTCTACGGGGGCCGGTCGGAAAGGAGGGCGCGCGACATGGCAGGCAGTAAGTTAGCCTTTTCAGCCGACTGCTAAACAAATGAATGACTTTTTTATGTGGCGCGGGCATTAAAAATAAATGAAATGATTTATTGGGACGATTTATAATCTTGTGGTGTGGCTAAGCAGCGATAATTTAGTGCGGCAGACATGCCGATCGCGGGCCGCGCGGCTCTGCGGGAAGCGTTCGCGATAGACGCGAAGAAGCTCGCCGGGCGCTCGTTTCGGTCCGATCGGTTAGCTACGCGGCGACCTATCGTTAATGGCGCATTATCTAACTTGGAGAAACTACTTTTTCAGGGCTGAAAACAAGAGCCGGGTTGAAAAAGCCGGCTTGCGCGGACGGCGATGACGGTGCGCCGTTCAAACACCCGATCATTATAACTATACTTATATCCATGTAGGGATTTTACGCGCGTCGCTCAAAAAACCTACCATTTTCAGGCTGCCTGCCGGCCGGCCGGCTTACCTCTGGCTGCGCGCTGAAGAACCTGTTCGTGCGCCCGAGGCGCAAAAAGCGCCCGCGAAAGGACGCCGTCCCGGCGATTCCGCGAATTTCCACCTCCGGCCGCGCGGAAACTTAGCCGCCCGAAAGGGCGAAGGGCCGCCGAAATTGGACCCCGCGGACGCCGGCAGGGCCCCTACGTGACGGCTCCTCGCGTTATTATTTATAAGAACAGACGCCGCGCCGCCCGCCGACAGCAAGGCGGCGCGTGGGAGGAGGAGGAAGCTCTCATCACATTGTCATTACGGCGCGACCTCTCATTTCAAATGCGGTGCGAGTAAACGCCGTTACCACCACATGCCCACTGACAACTTTACGAGGAGCACCACTTTCAACCACATGTTACACTTTGGGTAGCTTTATGCCCGCTACATGACATCCCCCGTTGTTTGCATGCGCCTGCCGAGCTAAGCCTACGTACGCGCGCTCCAAATTGTTACAGGCGATATTGTATGGGAGCTCGTAAAGCGGCGCCGATTTTCTCTATATATTGCGCTTTTATTATTTTATTCGCGGACTTACGCTGCCTGAAAATGCGCGTCAAATTTCACGCTCGAACGGAACAGCGGTCGCAACAAGTTCTCCTCGGCGTGCACCTTCGCACTTTTCAGCATTAAAATGGAAAAGAATCGTCACCAGAAACACCGCGCTCTTCTTGAGGCAACTGAACAAAAGAGTGCTGAAAAGAACACTGCAATAAGATACGACAACTGAAATATGAAGGGACAAACGGGGAATGATATGATTCTGCGCTAAATGGTTTAAAAATCGGCAGCGATCAAATCTAATGACGTATGGATGATCATCAACATTTATGGTTAACCAATGTCTCAATTTCAAAAGCTTTTATGCTACGGTTCATTTCTGAACATAGACTTCCCTCATATCTTTCCAATTTTCTCTATTTTGCGCTTGTCTGGTCCGGTTAAGCCTAGCTGTTAGTTTTAGATCATTTGTCCAGCACGTTGGTGGTCGTCCTCTTGTTCTCCTTCCTAGGTATGGTCTCCATTGAAGTAAAGTATCTTTCGTCTCCATATCTGTTATTGTTATTTTATTTATCGACAGTTTTGTCATTGTCCATGTTTGGCATCCGTATGTCAGTACTGGGGAGACACATTCATCAAATAGCAGGGTCCTGAGCTTCTTGTTTTTAAGTCCTAGTTTCCCAAATGCCGCCCGTGGTCACCTTCTTCTTCGCTATATTTCAGCTGTCTGGTTTTCTTTTCCTCGCTTTACTTGATGTCCTAAATATATGCAGTTGTCGACGTTTTCAATGTAGCTGTTTTTGATAGTTATTTGAGAGTCTGTTCTACATATCACCTTTAGCATTTGTCGTAGTTCTTCTGGATCTTCTGCGATAAGTGCTATAATCAATAAATGGTAGGTGGTTTAGTCTTTTTGCGTTTATTAATACACCTTTAACACATCACTCAATAAATTCGTAAGATAACTGTTAGGGGGCACCACTATTGATAAATCCATATCATTTTTAGGAAATATTAACCTTCAAATGATACATGTCAAAATGTCATGACAATCTGACGTTTAGTGCATAAGTTACAGTGGTTTCAGTGACGCTACTTTTGTAATTTTCAAAACAATGGAAAAATTCGAATTTCGTGTGTTGATAAAGCATTGCTTTTTAATGGAAAAAATACCGTTCAAGCAAAGCAATGACTTGACAAGAGTTATTCGGATTCTGCTCCATCGAGGCAAGTAGTAGAGAAGTGGTTTGCTGATGATGCTGAACGCTCTGGTCGCCCAAATTTCGGCAGTTGTTCCAGAAAACATAAAAAAGTCCACAAAATAGTTTTGGCCGATCGTAAGTTGAAGTTGCGTGAGATAGCTGACACCTTAAAGATATAAGAAGGCAGTGTATTCACCATTTTGCATAAACATTTGTCCGTGAGAAAGCTCTATTCGAAGTGGGTACCGCGTTTGCTCACAGTCGCTCAAAAACAACAACGCGTAGACGATTCAGAGCGCTGTTTAGAGCTGTTTCAGTGCGATAAAAAGGATTTTTTTCATGCGGTGTGTGACAATGAATGAAACATGGATCCATCACTACACTCCAGAGTCAAATCGGCAATCAGCTGAGTGGACAGCAAAGGGCGAAAGCCGCCCAAAGTCACCAAAAGCGCAAATATCGGCTGGTAACCTTTTGGCCCCTGTATTTTGGGATGCGCACAGTATTTTATTCATCGATTGTCTTGAGAAAGAAAGAATAATCAATAGCGAATATTATATGGTGTTATTTGTGCGTTTTAAGAAAAAAATGTGAAAAAACGACCCCAAATGAAGAAGAAGAAAGTGCTTTTTCACCAAGACAACGCACCGTGTCACAAGTCGATCGCAACAATGGCAAAGTTGCACAAGTAGCACTTTGAATTGCTTCCCCACCCAGCGGATTCTCCGAATCTGGCTCCCATCGACTACCATTTGTTTACAAACCTAAAAATAATGCTCCAGAGAAAAATATTTGTCTCCAAAAAAAGAAGTGATTGGCGAAACTGAAGCCTATTTTGAGGCCAAAGATAAATCGTTCTACAAAAAAGGCATCGAAATGTTAGAGAAGCATTGAAATAAACGTATCTCTCTTGAAGGAAACCATCTTAATGACTAAAGTCGAATTTTGGCTAACAGTTGTTGTTTTATTAGTCATCCTACGAATTTATTGAGTGGTGTATTAATTTGCCATTGTACAGTTTAAAACCTGTTTGTTGCTTTCTCAGTAAGGAGGCGATCGCATGTACTGTGGTCTTTTCTAAATGAGGCTTATTCTACAGGTTGGTATTCGTCTAATTTACTTGTAAGTCTGTTAGTATTTTTGTAAGAAGTTTACAAATTTGAGATAACAGACTGACGGGTTTGTAATTCACTAGGCTTGTTCCATCTCCTTTTTTATATAACAAAACTACAATTGCGTAGTATTTTCCCCTTCTCCTTCTCCTTCTCCTGCCTCTTTTAGCATTTCTGTTGTTATATCGTCATCTCCCGGTGCTTTGTTCTTCATAGCTTTCAGTGCTAGTTTGAGTTCTTCTTCATCAAAATGGGGTACGTCCTCTGATCCTATATTTAGTACTTTCTTTACTGATGTTTGGTACTCTAGGTCTTCTTTGAGTTGCAAGGCAAGTTTTCTGTAAATCTCTTGTCTCTTCCCCGTCTTTGTATCTCAAATTGATAATTTGTTTTTACCTTCAGATTTTCTTAAGCATTTTAAATTTATATTTTGTTCTATTTCTGTTTTGTGGTATTTTTGTAGGTCTTGCCCGATTAGTTATCTTGTTTCTTTTGAGATCATTCTTAATTCTTCCATTTGATGTTCCCTGGACAGTTTGTTTCTTAATTTTATCTCATTTCTCGCTCAGCAACTCCCCACTCTTAACACTCCTGCACAGAGACAACCATTATCCAAATAAATAAAATAATTCTGGGCCAAGCCCATCCAAGACACTCATTGGTTCTTCATTGCGATGCATTGGATTGGGATGACTATCCGGTTCTTCTCCGACAAAATTTAATTGAAAATCTATGTTTTTAGTTTTTTTTGTGAAAATCCGGCTTCAAAATACCCATATCTTTGATCAGTCTTCTCAACCATATCGCACTCTTCAATGCTTGACACGCAGCTATATTTTTTTGCTTTTGTAGTCGATAGACAAACCAATCGCTTGATTATTGAGGTCCAAGTATCAATCCTTCCAATTCTGGGCATTAGTCCGTCGTCTACATATCATATGCACGAAGATGGGTTCGGATAGCTACATACGATAGATCTACACCTTGTTTTAATTTTGCTACTTCTTGATGAATGTTAAGGCCGGGTTCCGCGAAAACAAGTTTACGGTCTGTAGCGGCCATTTTTGTCTATTTATATCACTGCACCCACTTACTAACAGATGTTTTCGACCTCTCGGGTGGATAAAAAAGAGGACAGCCCGTAGCGCGACGCGTACGCGGCACTCATGATGCTTTACGGGTTTCTCTAGCAAGAATTCAATGCCAACTGAATCTTTTGTGACAAAGGATGAAGGACAAAGGTTCCCTCTACCGACTCACGAAAAAATTAGGGCGATACCTTTTACTAACTGCTAATTATACCGAACACGCTATTACTTAACTGACTGTAGATTGACATAGATTGGCAGTCCTCCAGGTTGTTCCATATACAGTGAAACCTTTCAAGTTGAACACCTTACTATCTTGTAAGATAAACAGTCAGTTCTCATGCTAGGTTGAACACTCATATATCTTTTGACATTATAAAGAGCAAAGAGTACAAACACGATGAATTAGAGTATGGCAACATGGTTCAAGTTCAGGCGCGGTATCGGACCAACGCTACATTATCTGCTGGACTTAGCTGTTAAGGTCAGTAAACTTAAAACTATTACTTAACACACAAAAAATAAAATTGACATGTAACCCAAACCCAAACACGTATTATTTGCAGCACTCCCCTGATATTTAATTTGCAACCTCAAATCCAATGGAAAATGCAAATCCAACCACAACAATCTCAGCGATCTTTTACACCTAGGTGGAATACAACACAAAGCAACCAGCCACAAATGGGTAAATTTATCGTTATTTACCTATGTGGAAATCAAACCAGTTTTGTGCCGACAACCACAGAATACTTAACTTCATTTCCAACGCTACCACCAAATGTTACTATCAACACAACGTCACTATAGATACCAACAAACTCATGCCGACCGTCAGTAATAAATCAGAATTTATAACTGTTAATGAGTTCCAAGAAATAAACAAAAGCAGCGATTGCTCATCATACTTAAGCATGCAAGCAAACTTTGGAACATCCACTTCAAATGAGTACGGGATTTTAGCTGAAGGCGATGAAGAAGAGCAGTCTACTAGGAAGACTGTTCAACCTCTACTTTTCATAATTCATTATGTTACAGAGATGAATCCTCTATTAAATGCAATAAATATACTTTTATCAGTTAATACAGGAGAACAAAGTTAAGTTGCAAGTAAAAAAGTAGAGATCTATAAAGTGTTGAGAGGTTTTAAATAGAAATAAAATAGCAAAACATATTTGTAGCCTTTAAAAGAAGAAGACTTTTAGGGTTTTCCAAAGGTCCTTTAGGTTCTTGACATTTCTATTAGTGTTCAGTTTTCACGCTCTGGGAATCCGTTCTGTTTGATGTAGAACACGCACGTCTTTTATATCCTGTTTTAGCTTTCAATTTAACCATGTAATCTTTTACGCGAGCAGTCACCTCTTCTTCAGTCTTGGTTCTCATGTACACTGTTAGATGACCACTAAAGCCGCCTTTGAATGTGATGAAATATCGACAATTACACTTCCATTGGTCCGCAGAAGTCTGAACGCACAAGTTATCCGAATTTAGTTGACTTCACTCACGAATAATCTTCACAATTGATGTCATCGATCTTCATCTCTTCGGGTAAACCATTGATAACGCTGGTGACAGATACATCATTTTATTCATCGAAATGTAACCTAGTCTTCTGTGACATAGCATCGTATTCTCATTTGATTACTTTGATTTGCATATAACATAGGTTTCTGCTCCTTATCGCATGCATCTTAAGCTAGTTGAGTTTGAGGTCAATTGTCTTCTTTGTTATAGTAACGAGCAAATCATGATCACATGCAAACCTCACAAAAACGGATTTCTGTCTATTTCCGATATACAGAGAACATTCATTATGATGATTTTTGTAACGCCAGTTGGTAGCTTAGACTCTATTTGTGTCGTTCCTCAATTATCGAACCTAATTGGATGAACGCCTGCAGTCACAGCTATGAAGGTTTCGAAGAAATCATTTTTGCTTATCATATGTGCGTTGGTACCGATGTCCGCTAACCACCGACCAAGTATTGACTTGATAGCCATGTATGCGTCATCTTTCTCCTTATTTTCTAATCAGTTTTCAACGACAACCAATTACTTCTTTATTTTCCTCGGTTTTCAACGCATGTACTGTTTGTGTCCGACTTCACCATAATTAAAACATTTGAATTTATTCCTCAACTACTTACTGTTCTTTATCTTCAGAGCTGTCAATGCACTCATCACACTATTGTCATCACAGTGTTTGGTCTATGCTCATGTTTTCTTAAGTTAGCAGGAAGTTTCAGCATGGCATATTTTTCTCCTGGCTTCTCATCTCACGACGAGTGTCACGTACTTGAGTGGCAGGCGGACAAGCACCTTCAGTCACTCACGCTCTTCATTTCTTGTTTGGACTTCTTCTGCGACTTCTTTAGCAACCATGCTCCGTTACCATGTAATTATGGATCAAACATAATAAGCACAGTTTATTAATTATAATAATCATAATAATACAAGATAAAAGATAAAAGTACATATATAAAAGAGAGAAGACTATCATGGTATAGCCAAATAAGAAGAGCACCAGTTGATAGATAAAACGAATCACCGTCTGGAGCCTCATAGGGAGAAGGAAAAAGGGAACAAAAGATGAAGCGATAGAGAAGGGAAGGGAGAATGGGAAGCTGGAGAAGGGTGGAGAATATGGTTGGGAAAAGAAAGACAACGTCAGCTGTAAAATTCTAGATATATATAAATCCCAAAAAAAGTTAATATATCTGAGTGCCATAAATGTATGGCCACACCAAAAATTATAATGCTTCAAACTATATGATAAAGGGTAAAGAAGGACAACCTATAGAATAATGCTAAAAAAAAATTCAAGACTAACCGTTTTGGATTAATTGCAAAGATCACCCTCCCATTTACAAGGGAAGTTCACCTCACAATATCACGTGCTTACAAAAATCATGTATTTTACTCAGTAGTCATACTCTCAAGTTGGTAACGGCTATTCACAAGTAGTCTCACATAACAAAACCTCTCCTACCCCTCCTACTATTTCAGTTACCGTTCTTTTCCTTGATAGTACTACCGAAATTATCAAATAGCGTATAATTTCAATTCTTGAACAAATTAATCCTATATATCCAACAATATTCTACCCAACCTTCTTAATGTCAATTAATACCCCAAATATGTGTTTCTAACTAGGAGAAAATGATATAATTCTCCATGATAGAACAAAATACCAACAAGGATTTATTGTCTAACGCCAAGTCACAATAAATACCCGGTTGCAACCACCTTTCAGCCAGTTTTTGGATTCTCATTTGAAACAATTATTTAGATTTAGATTTAGCAAAAGATTCCATTTTCTTTCAATGTTTGTCTGAGTGCTATTAAGATAATTTTGCAAGCTCCTACAAATAGTAATTTGATGGACATTTTATTTTAACCAAATTCCGCTATCCTTGCCCCCTTCTCTAACCTGACAGCCTGCTATCCCTGTATGGGGCTATACCACCCAAATGCATATAAACAATCTCTAGATGGCCCAGCTTCTGGGACTCAAAACCATCTTTAGCACTACGTGGTTTATTACAAAAACACGACCCTACATCAGAATGCCAACCATTCGAAAATTCGCACTAACCAGCTGTTCTCCAGCGTTTCTGATTCTTCCTTAAGACGGTACGGGCGCAGCCAAACACAAATTAACAAAAAGAAAGGGGTTGAGGGTTGAACTCAGAAATCCCAACATTATCAACAAAGTCAAAGTCAAATTAGTAGTGGAAGCATCAATTGCTAAACCAAACTATAAGCAATGAAGCTTAAACCCGACTATTCGAAATCATGTTCATCACTGTCAAACTTTGGTTTCTATCTTATCAAATATTTTCCACATCATTTATTCTTCTAACTTATTTCCATCTCATATTTTCTGTTACTTATAAAGAGAACAAAATAAAAAAGATTTAAGATATAAGACGCGTTGTAGGTGAAACAAATAATTTCTAAGAATATTTTTAGGTATTAAAAAGCCATTTAATTTTTTGTGGAGAATCAAGACATGCGGTATTGACAAATAGACGTGTATTCTGTCGCTTCGAAATTTAGTCCGTGTGGTTCTCACCCATTTAAGTAATAACTGTATGTAAAATACATAAATGGTGCAGACGATAGAGGAAAACTGTAAGTTAAACAAACACATTTTATTTAGTTGTGGCGATATAATAGCTGTCCTTGCTGTATGTGGAATTTATTTACAAATGATAATAGTGATAAGGATAAGTGCGCTGACCTTACAAAAACAAAGTACGCAAAATAATCGTAAAGTTGAGCAACCAAACGCACAACAGTTGTAAAAGTACGAAAATTTGAAGCAATTTAAGAATGTGCGTGTTACTAACGTCAAAGTAAAACGAAAGTATTCTTCACCAAGTAAAGAAAAAGACGAGAGAAGAAATGATGATATAACTATTGAAAGAAGTGCTGGCTATAAAAAAGATCAATCAAAAGACAATGAAGAAAAAAGAGGGTTAAAAAATAAAACTGTTAAATGAAGGAAAGAATAAAAATATTTGAGAATTTTACGGAAATTGAAAGAACAGAAGTAGTATCCAAGTTCATAACAGACAAGCTAAGAGTGGAAGTGAAAGTAAAAGATGCAAAATAAATTAAAAACAGAGTGAAATAGCAGCTACAATAGTAGCAGTAGACAGTCTAGGAAGGAAAACAAGAATAAATTAAGGGAACGCAGTGTCACAGAGGGAGGCGTGATTATAAAAACCAATAAGATATATTATAAAAACTGAAAGGAAAAAAGGTATGGCAATAAGGGGCGGATACCAAAAAAATCTACTTAAACAACGTATGGTGGAAATGGAACCAAGATAAAAAAGAGCCGGAGGAAATGAAATATACGAGTCAGCGTCCAAGCAAAAAAAAACACTTACTGAAAATCAAAAAACTAACGGATGGGAAATAGGAGAAACGTACGACTACCTTGATAATTAAAACGGCTATGAAAGTCAAATAATAAAGATGAAAAATAAATTATAGACAAGATGATAAAAATTAGTAAGGACAATAAAATATAAAGAAGCAAAGATAATAGAAGAAATGTTAACAAGAATAACAGAAACAGAAAAAGAAGCAAGAAATAGGAACAGTAAATATATACGATCATGGTAGTACCGGGGTTTAATTGTAGATAGAGTCGGTAAACAAAATAAAAGACTGGAAAATAATCTCCGAATGTATATAAATAAATAATAAAGGCTTATAAATTAAGAGAAGAAGAGTATAAAAGAAGGTTTGTAAAAGATAACAGAACAACTGTATGCAAAGAATATAACTTAAATACAAGCAATCATCTAAATGAGGTTTAAAGGCATACTGTTGAAGAAAGTTCATCTTGTATGTGGCAAAACTAAGACAGACAAACAAAAAACGAATGGCATAGTGGAATAACCATATAAAGAAACTGGTGAAATAAAAGAAAAAGTTATAGAAGATTATAGAAGAAACGGCAACGACTACGAAAATTACAAGAAGATTAAAAATGAAAAAACGCAGTCAAAATAAATTTGGTAGGTCTATGAAAGAAAAGGCAGGTACAAACTAAAAGCTCCTGTACAGACTTTTGAAAACTTTTAGACATGGGAAAGAAGCTATGCTACCACAAATAAAAGATGCACATGACAAGACACTGACAGGAGCCAAACAACAGTTAAGGAGTTGGAAAGAACACTTGCAAAAACCGCTGAGAAAGGATGATAAAGCAGTTGAAGGCAATAGACAGACTAAAGATAGGAAAAGCGCCAGGAAGTGATAAAATAACCCTAGAATTATTAAAAAAAAGAATTAGTGGACTAAACTGGCTGGTGAGTATTGCGAATCTAGCATGGGAAAAGAAAAATATACCAACAGAATGGGAAATAGATGTCTATACAATATATAAAAAGGAAACTAAGGAAGATAGTGGAATCTAATTTAGTAGAGGAACAGTACGGTTTTAGACCTACCAAAAGAACACGACGCAGTATATATGAAAGGTTAATTTTTTTGATCAAATAGTTATTAGCCATTCAACAATATCACCTTGTTGCCCATAATTTCTTTATCTGAAATTTTAAAATTTATGCCATAGTAAACTTCTCAATGATCAAGTTGAAGGTGAAATTAGAAAAATCAATGGTTTTTAATATCTCACAAGTGACTGGATATTAAAATTGTAAATATAATGATAGGAACAATCTACCTAGAATGTAACCCTAAATATATAAACCAATACGAATAATTTTTAATTGGCGGCACTTTACCTCCAGGCTTTCTGAACAATTAAATTTTCCTCTCCATTGTGACCTAGGGGCAGCCGGAGGAGCCGCGCTTAAAAATCGCAGGAATCGATAATAAGTGGCGCATAGTTTCCCTCATTTGTTTCCGTTAACGCCGGCTTCCAGAAGGGGCTACTTTACATGTTCGTTCCAAAGGGCTGTTGCCTCTGAATGACTCGTTCCCCCTCGATATATAAGTTCCTTCTTAAGTAATGTAAAGACATTTCCAGGGGTCCATTCTCGTGCTGGGGCCACATATTAAGACGGAGGAATTTTTCCGCGCGAAATGACTTCGTTAATATATTTCCCTGCAAATGAAGTCCACGCCTGAAAACTCCGCCATTGCTTTATCGAGCTCAGCTAATTTTCCAGTTTTTCAATCTTGGGATTAAAAAGTAGCAGCAGCTCACGCAGATTAAATTTAAATCGAACCCCGTACCACACTATTTTAGTCAATTTGACTTTTTCTTGAAATTCTTCTATTTCAAATTTTTCAAAAATATTCTGTCTGATGGCTCCTCCAGGAACTTAAGTATAGCATTCCCCACAAAACGTGCAGCCATTGTGTCCCGGCGCGCTAAATATAAATTTTCGTATGGTGAGACGCGATTGCGGTACAACGCCTTGATTGCATTTGTAATTGGCCATTAGAGACTGACTATCTGTTGCGTGCTCATCCGTCACAGCTATCACAACGGCAGCACTTACTTTTAGCGCCTGCAGATTCCAGGCATCAATTGAGTTATTTATTAGTCAACTTAGCTCTCGGTGTCTCAAATGCTGCTTTAATTACGTGACTGCCACTGCCACCTCTCCCGTCTCGCTCTCGTATGGGAAATGCGGAAAGCGATCGTGGATTTCAGGCGACAGGGCGCCTCTGAGGACCACTGCGGGCGGCTTTCTTCATCCTAACTGCGGTTTTTGCGGTGGCTACTTATTGCCGCTGCAAAAATTCAATCAGAATATCAATCCAACTTCTTTCGTAAAGAATGAGCGGGATAGGAGTAAGGGGATTGACCTGCCCCGTAACGATCATCATTTGAAAAAATCAAAAATAATTACCACTTTAAAACAGAAAAAAAATATTTCCGTTGATTCGACATGATGTAAAAACATTAAAAACCCAAAAAAACAAATTTCAATTTTTTTTTAAATGTAAGACATTTGCATGATACTCCATAATGAATTTTTGCTACCGAAACAACCTGTCGGGTATCTCTAACAGCGGTCCTCTTTACCATTTTTGGGCATCACACCTGCCATGGTTCATTAACATAGGTCTGTTTGATCTCTTCTTTAATTCCTGTTGTCACTTTGTATTGAAACAATTAAAAGGAGCTATAGACCAGTTTTTAAATTCAATGTTAAAATTATACAAAACCATTCATGAAGAAGTTTGATTTCTAGTATATATAAGAAATTTGCCTATAGAAACCATACAATATGCAACGTAAAATTAGATACGCTAATTTATTTTTTATATCTACATTCAATTTTTCAAACCAGTCATATGTGACCCCATTTCCTTACTTATAAACATAGTTGTCCTAATGGAAAGACAGTTATATATAAAGGTGTATATGACACCAGTCAATCGCAAATTGTTATTAAATCTCTGCCCTCAAACTGCTTCTTTTAATACTCTAAATTCCGTCCGGACTAGGGAAGCTGTTTCAGTGTAATTCAACGCAAATCTTGAATTTTCTGGGCAACTGTACGAAGCGAATCGTTTTTAAAACTCAAGAGCGCAAGTATTTATAATCTGAGCTTTACCTTAGCTCATTCCGATCTCCTACTCTCAAAAATTTTATACCACGTGGATCTTACTCTTCTTAAGGATGTTGTCCTCGAACTTGAATCAGAACGATACGTGCCAAATGCGTGGTACAGAAGAAAGCGACGAACGTGATCAAAAATGCGTGGAAAAAGTATTGCACACTGACAGTACTGGATATCGCGGGGGCGTTTGACAGCACGCGATAAATGGAATTAACCGATAAGCAATGCTCACAGAATCTACTCTCATTAGCAAAACATTACTTCACCGAAAGGGCAGCGCAAGTAGAAACGGGAGACGGAATCGCGGCTCAACGAGTAACAAGGCGGTGCCGCCAGGGTTCGTGCTCCGGGCCGGTATACTGGGAGCTGGTAAAATTTATAACAAAGCACTCAGGGCTTTCAAAACATGAGCAGCTAGCGCAAAACTAAAATTTATTGCAAAAGAACCGAAGCGATATTTTTCAGGGTGGTTAATTTTATTTTTAAACGACGAACGCGTTTATGGCAAGGATCACATATATAAGGTACCCTGGAGTAAAGCTCGACGATCGACAATTAGCTATCGTAAAAGTGTCACATACCGGTAGTTTTTAGAAGAAGAAACAAATTTCTCACTGAATTGGGTTTGGCGGTACGATTAACGGGGGGTTTTCGCGACAAACAGTCGACGATGTTATACGTAGCCGAAATATAGATTTGCTTAACGTACAGGGGATACTTATGACCACCTAAACAGCCTTAGTATTGCAGTAGTAGTATTTTGCTGAATGCGGTAGATTGGAGGCAGCTGACAATCAAGACGAGCTGGGATGACAGCCAGGCAAGATTGAGCGAAAGCGGTCTGCAAAGAAGACAAGACACCCGTCCGAGCAAAGAGGAGTCTGCGATTTCCACCAAGAACAAACCGATATCCTTACATCAACAGTTATCCCAAAATGCCCTATAATATTCGACCGCAAGTCTGCGTTACTTGTTCTAAGAAGCATGGGGGCTCCGATAGATTAGCAACTCAAGGTTTTGGGGACTTGTAAAGTCGCTGTCGCCCAAGATCGGGATTCCATTCAATTGGAACTGGCCAAAGTGGTAACACAGAACCAAGACCACCGATTTTCGAAACGGTCCCAATACGACTTATAAAGAACCAAGCTAGTAAGAGGACAAAATGGGGGCAGAGAAGGCAAGCATTATCGTTTCCTTACCTTTCGGTCCTACCTCATAAGAATTCGGACCAAAACAGATGCGCGTATAAGAAAATCCACGGTGCCATGCACACCATGGTAATCTGAAACGCAAAGGAGAAGACTAAGAGCAGAATGGAGGTGAGCCTTATTACAATCGGGTGGAGATGACCATAAACGCGGAAGGAGATGGACGATCTTTTGGGAGTGAACGAGTGGTGGACCGCGGAACGGTGCGTGAGATTATTTTGGCCAAATTGGTGCTGGTGCGAGATGCAAACTCTAGAAAGGGCAGAATAGACAGCGATGTGTAGGTTAAGATGTAATGTACAAGAAAGGTGTAAGGATTAAAAAAACTTAGTCGTCTGTCTTAATTTGGGTTTTCGTAGGCTACGATATATTATAAAAAACTGAGCAGTGTGAAAATCTGGTTCAGAGGGTGTAAACGATGATTGTATTTGCGATAGGGTTAGTGTGGTTCTTAATTTATATATTCTTTTAAGAAGCTCATGTCCCCAATATTTTTAAAATATTGGGCAGTTTTACGCTCTCTGCCAAGAGAAACTATATAATAATCCGAGCTTTTGCTTTAACATCGTAATATTAGCGATAGTGCAAGCTACCCTATGGAAGGTTTTCCTTTCAGGCAGCTCTATAACACTCAGAAAAGAAGTTAGGATTTATATGTAATTTACTGAAGTAATAACTTCAAACAAGTAACAAACTGGGGAAGCAAGAAGACCATCTAGACATTAGAACACGACAATCCATCATAAAGTTTAATTTAAAATATATTTGTTGGGTATTAAAGCTATATTGTTTTTGACTTATCTGATAAACTCTTAATTTAACCTTCCTACCCCCCCCCCCCAAAAAAAAGGGGAAAAATTAGGAATTGGTAAATGGGACAATATTTCCAACCATACAAATTCGATGAAAATGGAAATATTATGCAAAGTATCTACAACTGGAAGGTAATATTCTACACTATACCGTCACCTTATATAAATGAATTTTCGATACAAACTTGACGAAATGTTCTACTTGTTGATGTAGTGTGCGTGACATGAAAATGACCTTTATTCGACAATGTTTGTGGGTGATGATTAATTTGTAATGTTGCCTTTTTTCTGATGCTTTACCATCTGACTCAAATTTGTATGTTTTAGTAGATTGAATAACTAAGGACTTTTCGGCATCTTCCCAATAGATTCAATCAAAATATGAATTATTGAAAAGCCTTGTTGATTAGCAAAGCTTTAGCAATTAATTCCTGTCTCTATTAAAATACAGACATTTGTATATTGACATGGACGCGAGGTCTGCAATTTGCGGCATACAAAAATAGCTGCACCACGGAGTAATGCACTGGAAATCACGCCAATATTGGAATTCCGCGTGCCGGAGCAGGATCGGGCAATTATAATTTCTAAAATGCACTTAATTGGGGTTTCGCGGGCTCTTTGATATCCACAAACCAAGCGAAGGCAGATGCTAGTAGTAAATAGTGGAACCTGGATAAAGAAGTCAACTTGCGTGTTACCGTGCTGGCATAAAAATCATTGTCGGCTATAAATCTGTATCCTCATTACTAAACGTGTCTTTTTAATTGAAATCTCGTGTTTTGGTGGGCAAAGCGGCAAGTCAGAGGTGCCTTGCCTTATACCTCTACCCGTTTCGTTCCCGACCGGTCATCCCGTGGCGCCGGCTTCCCACTATTTACAACATGTCACTACAAAACATTCTTTTTAGCGCCTTCGTTAAACGCTGAATTTTAATTCGGCCAAAGCCCCAAATAGACAGAACTACCAGCTATCTGAACAACTTTTCCGAAAAGTTATATTTTGCAAAAACTCCCAAACCACAAAAATATGCGCAAAACTAAAGGACAAGAAAGCTGTGGCAAACAACTCCAGATGTTTTACATGGATAGATATTTTTATGACTACCTATGAAAGCAAAAATCAAAAAGATAAAATATACGAATATTACAAAGTCTTAAATAATCACCGAAAAAAGTAAGAAAAAAAATTTGATGTTGGCTAGAAAATTGACTTTTGAGTCGCTCATGATTAACCGGCAGAAAGAAAGTCATCCCTATGAATTAACAACGGAAGCCGGAGTCGTTTTTGATTCATGCTCACGCATACTCACGCTCCAATTTTTCCAATCGCGCCATTTACGAAAAATAGCATGACTTTCGACCGAAATCATGCACCACCACATTGTGATACAATAAAAACTACTTCACGAATTCAGTCTCGATTTGAAGCGTTTGTAAGATTACAACCATGGCTAATTATTAAAAAAAGGTGTATACTATACCACCGATAACCAACTCGACTCTAACTTGTCAAGAACTAAAAGATCAATTTTTTGACTAAAAGTTAAAATTTTCATCTTGTTCAAGTCATTCTTTGTATACTATAGCATCAATTTGTATAGTATATGATCACTACATCACCAAACAAATATTGAACGACTAAATAAGGGAAATAATAGATGACTACTACTAAAGCGACTCCAAAGACAGAAAAAATAACCAACCAGATCATTTACTTATACCCTTTAAAGCTGTTCAAGAAATGCAGTAGGTTCTCCAGCCTGGAAGAATTACAAATAAAGAAAAACATTTATTTTTCTATTGAATTACGTACCATGGTCATTCAACGTTGATAAATATTTTTTTGAAACATGTACTAGTTCTTTCTCCATATATTTATGAAATACATGTCTAGAGGAAAAGTGAGAAAGGATTTGACTAAAGCAAATTTGAAAATGTTTGCTGAGGAGGTAACCAAGAAACCCATTATATCCCCTTTCAAAAAAACACATTAAAAGTATGTTTGGTGCATAACCAATTCACTATGTAAAGTAGTCAATTTTTAATTATCTTTGTGCTAAGTTATCAAGCATTTTCTTCTTCTTTCCGACTATTCTCGTAGCATGTAAGGCAACATGATTTATAAGGGCCATTTGTGTCAAGTGCAATTTGCCCTAGAAGATTTGACTTAGACTCTGCCTTTGGCAGAATTAGATAAGAGGGTTCGTCTTCCTTTTTTCTTTTTCGTTATCTGTCCTGTTCCACCTAAAAGCAGGTCGAGAAATTGAGACTGAATAGAATGAAGAGACATGTTGTTGTTTTTTTTAAATCCCAAAAACTACATGTTGACATTAACAGTAGTGGTAAACGCCATCATCACGACAGATAACCTTCCCAATTTTATAAATTTCTCTGACCTATTGAACATAAAAGGCCTCGGTTTGTTTGATGATTTGTAAACTTTATTAATTCAAAGTATAAACTATGAAAAACACTTCTCCGATGATGTTAAACTCAATAAAAGCACCTGGAGTAATACGTGGTATGCTCTAAAAGTATCCAGCCATATAAAACAAAAAATTACAATCCTAGTAACAAGACATCTATGCGTATAGAAAAAGGTACAAAATATAAGAAACACTATTCAATATAATTGCAACTTTCTCGGGAACAACTGAACCTTTGTTTCTAGATCATAGTCGTGCGGTTATAACCTTTTTGAAAAGATCTGGTTTATTGGTAGTCTGAAGCAAATCATTATCAACACTAACAATATGAAATATGACTGCCATGATATGCGACCACTCCTTTAGCAAAGTTTTCCATGATGCTTTTCCATAAATGCGGTTCTATTTCAGAAATATACGTCTGATGTTCTCTTTCCTCTTTCCTTCAAATAGCCCCAGAAGGGAAAGGGTTAGATCGCAAGAACGCGTTAGTCAATCTATGTCACTCCTCCAGAAATTTGGTTTGAAGTAAAGTAAATATTTTATGTGCTGTGTGGCATGTGGCTCCATCTTGTTGAAGCCACATATCATTCTAGTCTAAAACGTCGGTTGCATTAAAAAAAACATTTTTTGATAACGTACATTTTGATGCCTATTCACTACTGTTGTCTTCCGAATCTAACAAAACAGCGTTGCCAGCTTTGTCCTCAAAAACTACGGGCTAATAATTGCTACAGCCCACACTACGTACTAAACAGTGCATTTCTCTAGATGCATTGGTTTTTCCTAAATAGCACATAGATTTCCGCTACCCCAAATGCGACAATTTTGACGATTCACAAAGCCATTTAAAGAAAAATGAGTTTTTCACAAAAATCAGCATCAACCGCTATGTTTTTAAAATACAGTTCAAATGTACTGCGTTTCTGGTGGTCTGTGGTAGACAGTTGGTATCTGAACACATGACAAACTTCCAACGTAAACGACAAGCAATTTAAAGCTTAGTTCAATTTGGACCACCTTATAGTTTACCCTCGCCATTTTTATTATATTAGCTGAATGTTTTCAGGACAGATCATTTATATCACAGCACAATACTTGGTAGGTTGACGCCTTCAAACATTCCTTAATTGAGGAAACAATTTTCCAATTAAAAATGATTATCTTGACCATCTGCTTTATTTATACAAGAAAGACGGCTTATGACCTTGCACACAATACTGGGGTTATAATTTTGATGCCTATTCACTACTGTTGTCTTCCGAATCTAACATTAGATCTTGGGGTAATTTTCTTTTTAGACGAGCATGTTCTTTCGGTCTAGTACTCGAAGAATGGTATTGTTATTCGGGTTACTTAATTCATCAAAGAACTGTTGTATGCTGTCGATACTTAATTATGTTTCTGTTTATTGTGGGTAAACCAAGGAGCATTGACAGATGTTCTGAGAATCTTTTCCGAAAAAATTTGAAGCTTTCTAATATTTGTTTTGGATGTTGTGCTCCATACTGGACGAACATAGGTGACAACCAATCTTACGGGTGCTTTATAGAGGATTACGGTTGATAAGACGATTTTAGTCTACTGTAGACCAAATTGAGCTTTTCGTTAACATGTGTATTCCAGGTTTCTCCTTTGAGATTCCAGAAGATGACTTTTTTGGTGATTTTATGCGTTTAAAGGTAAAAAAACTTTAGACGTACACTTCTTAGAGTTAAGTGGTATATACTATTTATTGTTCCATTTACTTAATGTATTAATGGGTGTTTGGAGATGATTAATGGCTGTTGGTAGATCTTTATCCTGGGTTAATAATGCGAGGTTGCTATGCCGTGGATTGGACACGTCGTCTATGAAGATGTTAAATAATGTGGGTTCAAGGACACTGCCTTGGGTACTCCTGCGCGTACTTGCCTTGAAACTAAGACAATGGTATTAATTCGAACTACAAAGGATCTGTTCTCCAAAAACAAAAAGATAATACCAATCAAATAATGAGGAATGGGTAATGTCTAACAAGATTACTGTTCGTACATTCTCTATGATTTCTGCAATATTTTGTAGTTGTACTGCAAAATGCCATTTTCGAAACAAAAACTGAGTGGACGGTAGAATGTGATGTTCATTCAGTGTTAGGTTAAAAGTGTAAGGACAACTCTTTCAAGTAACTTGCATAGGGTTGGGAGAAGGCTTACATATAGGTCTGTAAGAGATGCAGTTAGTTTGTTTTTTCCAGACTTGTGGAACTTAAGTATATAGCCATGTTCCCATTCGTTAGGAAAATAATTCGTTCTCAAACATGTACTGAAAAGTATGACCAGAAAGACAATTGCTTTTTGGCTTAAATTTAGGAGGGCGACGTTGGGAATTAGGAACTGCCTTTAGTGGTAGTAATTTGATATATCCCTTCAGTTTTTGGGGTGTCCTGAGTTGTTCAAAATAATTTGCTGTCGGCTAGTAGTTTTCCGCAATTGTACTATATGTGTGAGAACGGTTTTCATCAATGACAATCGGCGTAAAGATATATTCGAGATGGGTAGCACATAAATTGCATTAGGCGTTGTTAAAGTCGGAATAAGTTCTGTCTTGTTGGTTATTGTCTATGTAGCGTTCTAAAGATTGGAGTTGATAGGTTCAATGTTGTCTAGGGTCCTTTTGTAAATATAAGTTCGATATTTATGAATTTCACGCAGGTTGTTTAGAGTCGGCTTTTGTGTTTAATTAAGTCAATTATGTATAGAGGCGGAATATTTGGGTTGTCAATTTTTCTAGACTTACAGAGTTTGGTTGCATCTTCTATAGTCTTCTATTACGTTTGAGAATGTCTCTATATGTTGATCAATACCTTAGGTGTTTGTGAGCTGAATTGAGTCATGTAATTGTATGTTTTGTCTCCGTTCATCATTCTAGAAAATGGGGATTTAAAATTTGGGGTAAAAAAAATTTTATTAACAGAGATAGGTGATCGGAGTTTAGTTTGGATATTACTTCTTGTTCAATGGGCAAATAAAAGTTCAGTATGTTGGGTCGATGATAGTGATAAAATGTATGTTCATTTGTAGCTAATATCTGTAAATGGTGTTCGGTTGCTAAATCGTTGAGTTTTTTTATCATTAAGATTGTTTGCGTAGTATCTTCACAAAGTATTCTTGCTATTTAAGTCTCGTATAACTAGACTTAGTGCCCCTGTATTAAAAAGGTTAAGTATGTCATTTTCTATTAGTCACTTATTGGGTTCTGATGGCGGTTATATCAACTGTGTTAATAAAGACAGATAATGCTTCTAGGTTGCTGATTGGAACACTTACTGGTGAGCTAAGTTTTATATGTCGTTTGATAGCAATGATGACCCTCCCCATGCAGATCCAGCTGGTTTAGCTTGGCGATAGATTCCATAGTTGTTTACCCTGTATATTTCGTCTTCTGATGAGCGAGTCTCCGTGACAAACGCAACATTTACGTTGTACCTTGCCAAGAAGGAAATGAAAATTGGTCTTTGGGATTTCATGCCTTGTCGATGACTGTGTCTTGGATTTTTCTCATGATGAGGTATAAATATTAGTGGTTGTCTTTGATTAATGCTGCAGTGCTGCCTTCATGATGAAATATTGTTATCAACTGTATTTTATCTAGAGAGGTGGTAGCATGGATTTTTTTTAATTAAGCCAACCGAGTTCATTTTATGGTGGAGTTAGCGGGTCAGTTTTGTGTTTTACGTTGTTGTTAGCAGAATTAATTGTTTATATGTTCGACCCTGACGGGGTTTTAAAAAGAATGTAAATTCACTTGATGTAAAAATAGGTTGACAATAAGGGTAAGGCCGTTTGCACTCGATTAGGTGGGATTTAAGTTCCTGTGTTTTAGAGAAGCAAGGGAAAAACTATTTTTTGGGATACCTTTAAATCTGAAGAATAAATTCTAGCAAGATGGAGTATTTTTAGCTCTATTTTTAGGCCGGGGTTCTTCATCTTCCAAATTTGCATTTTAAAAGTTTGATAAATGTAACGAACATCATTATTTTAGTTGGACTTCCTTAAATTCTTTTATTTATTGAACCATAGCATGATGCGGATTTACATTTTCGTCTGCGTGCTGTTTAAAAGTCATTATTTATTTGGCCCAGTAGTTCAAAACTAAAAAAAAGAATTTTTGGCTCAAAAAGTTCTAGTGTGCAATACTAAAAGCTCTGAGATGCGATCAGTGGATCGATCCCTGTGCCAGCGATTGGAATAAAATGCAGCTCGTGATGCGGGTTTGGCTATCAAAGGATGACGATCCCGCTACGCAAGCGTGTAGTAAAGACCGGATCTGCCTCTAAATCTGAGATTAGATCTCCTCCGCATAATCAGATAGACGGCATAAACATAATCAGATATATTAAGACTGCCTATCGCTTCTCATTATTTACCTGAACACTTCGTACTTAATAAATCTCCGAAAGCGAGCGCGTGCCTTCTGTTTGGTGCAGCCTTATCGTCAGTAATTGGCCGATTCATTCCGTCATCTTCAACCAAAGACGCTGGCCCATTATTTTTTGCCGAGCTGCGTATGTAAGCGCAAAAACTGCAATGCCAATATTTGAGTTCTGTGTTTGTCTGTTTGGCTATTAGCAGGCTATGCTTTGGGTTCATAAAATATTAATTAATTCCTTTGACGATTTTTTTCAGGTATGCCGGTAAAAACATTCAAGGGTAATGTTAGCTGTATTAAGATACTCAGCGAGTTCCCGAGTGTTTGCCTTCCATTAAGAGCCTTTTAGGCAGGAATAAACAAACAGCGCTTAATTTATTGAGTTTTGGCACAGCCAACAAAGAACTGCCGTACAAAGTTAGGGCAAATGGTCTTTAATTTATTGCATTTTAACGGAGCGGAGAAAAAATTAATAAGCTTTTTACCCGCACCTACCGTTAGACGGGTTTTTGCGCCAGTTCGTGGTTAGGCAACATTCAAATATTTATTACACCGCGCGGGCTGCGATTTTTCACCGCTATTAGCCCGACAACGAACCGTTCTAATTTAAACAATGCGTTTCGCTTTTCGCCCGTTACGCAGCTCACCTTTGCCCAAAACCAATAAAGCCGTCGCGCCCGAGAACGACGCAATTCTAATTGTTTTTCGGTCTATTAAGCACCGGACCATGCTGGGCCGCGCTGCAAAAACGCACGCCGCGACCAAGGCAATCACATACTGCAAAGAATTTGCGTAGAACTGCTCCAGCGAGACAGAAAGACGGACTTTTTGCCCCCATTCCCGACAAATTTTTGCCACCGTTTGCTTTAAATTACACGGAAAACAACGACTACTCCACTTAGAGCGAGCGATTTCTTCTAAGTAACCATGCACGCTGTTCGCGCCCACAATTTGTCACGCAGGTGCCAACAAAATTAATGAGTCGGAGTTGCTCAACCTGAAGCGTTCGGTATCGAAGCATTTCGGCCAGAAATCTGCTCGCTTTGGTTGCGAGTGTGCATTCAAATTGCCGGGCTTTAATAACTTAACAGTCATTTTTTGCTCCTTCCTGGTTAAATTACATGGCTTGCGTGTCAATAAAGCCATGGGAAGTTGTGAACAAATAACAGCTATTAAGAATGTAAACGTGTTGATTACCATAATGAAATTACTTAAAAGTACTATCTTATTTGGCTATTTTCTCGTGCGCATATTACACAAGAAACACCACATTAAATTGTTTAACGGACTGCGATTGCATAACGAGCATTTTGTACAAAAATTGCCAAAAAATCCATTAAGGACACGTAAAATCGGTTAAAAAGAGAATGTCAACATGAGAGGTGCTAAAGAACAGAACATAAAATTATCTAAACGTTTTCTACGGCAAACAACCTTTTGGGTTGTTTTTGGAAAAACAAACACTGAAAAAAGACACTATTTTCTATAGTTTAAGAAGAATAACAAAACTGGAACGAATTAATAACATCTCAAAATTCAAGACCCATGAAATTCATATTTTTAATTATCTTGGTACAAAATAGTAATTTGTTCTTGATACCTTGAACAATAACACTAAAACATATCACTTCTGTAGTATTGTTAAACGATTTGACTTGCTTTGAGGCTTTCGCTTTAAGAGTTCGAGCTCGGGCAAAAATCTATTCGTGTTTTTCCCAGCTCTCCGGAACTATTAAGTGAGAGCCTTAAAGCAATTCAAATCGTTCAACAGTACAAGAGAAGTGTAGAAGAGTTCACGCTGACTTACAAGGGTAAGACACCAATTTATTGAGTTAGCAACACGATAGGATATGTCTTTGGCTAAAATTATGACTTACTCTTGGCATCAATTTGGCCTAGTTCTTGGCATTCGCCAATTTTACCAAAATCAAAAATTGCGAAGTACGGTATAACTCCACAAATGTGCAGTGTCTTGCAAAACATGTTGACGCTTCACACTAGACACGCAACCGAGTCTGCCTGGTCAGTTAAATTGTGCCGTACCTGACCAAAAATAAGTGCCAAACTCTGAAGAAAATGCGTTGACTTTGCCAAAGTACACCGGATGAATTGCTGAAGATAAAAAGCCCAAATTAAGCCCAAATTTTGCCCAAAACTGGTTCAACATTTAATAAAAATGATCCGTTGAATCATTTTTAGCCGTTTGTGGTTTTGGCCGACTTCTACGACAATTTCCATAAAAATGAAAATTTCACAAATACCAAAAACTGAATTTTGCAAAAGTGTCCAATATAACATATCAACCAAACTATAATACCCATCAAAAAAATTTCAAGTCAATCGGATTTTTGGGCGTTACTGTAACCAACTATGCCGTATTGTTCATAAATAAGTGCGAAGCAATAGATACCCCGACTTAAGGAAAAACGACCAAGGAATAATTATCCAGTCAAAAGGGCCAGAAGAAACAAGAATGTCATGCCTAAATAGTTAGAGCAAATAACGTTCTATTCCGGCAATAAACGAACAATATTACAGAACTGAAAAATATGACAAAACGTATGCAACAGATGAGTACTAAGCTCAATCTTTAATCACAATTGTATCAAAATTGACTCAATGAGTCAACATTCACTAAAGCGTACCGAATGGAACGCCAATTGACTTTTCCAACACGGACAAGAAGTAAAAACTTTTATCCTCAGTCAAAAGCCTGATATTATAATTTTATTAGAAACTCATTTCATTTGCTACTTAGATAGTACAGATTAAATTGCACCCTTCATCACAACAGACGACTGCAATGCTACGCATCATCACTAAGGGTGATTAATCCTAAAGAAAGAAACTGTCAAAAACAAGATGTACAAGAAGAACCCTTACGCATCGTCTACTAATATTCGAAAAAAGATGTCTACTGTATAGCTCAAAACTGAATCAAACAAACATACCAACAGATCACTACTGTGCCAAAGGCCTTTAATTTTAGGCAATAAGGTGATAAATTGAGATTAATTCAGAAGGATATTAGATAAGAACATCATACAAGAAGTATTCCTGAACAGAGAAGAAGAAATCTTTAAGCACAATCATCCAACCAACTTGTACAGCAAGCTACACTCATTATACATGAACAAGATAAATATGAAAATGTTCCAAACGAATCCAAAAAAATGTAGGCTAAAAAAAAGTATGGCAGAACTCAACAGCACTAACGACTAGATCTAAAGACTCTTAATAACCAAACCAAACTTTTCCCACTTAAAATTCTCTATAGAAAGCAACTAAGAACTTAAGACAACTACAACAATATATACTTAGACAACCAAATGGTCATTGGGCAAAAAATGATCCAAAATAGGCTTTTGCATTTGCTAAACTCTCAACGGAAAGCTTTACTCCATACGCATTAGATATTTCACAGGAAGACAAACAACATATCAATTAATATTTAGAAACAAAATTTCAGATGAGCTTGATTATCAAGAAGTTCAAAGTTAAAAAAGAACAGCAAACTTTAAAAAACACTAGCTAATTATATCAACCTAATCACGTACATATATAAGGCTGCATTAAGAAATGGACTCTTTCTCTATCGCTCAAATAATCTCTATATAAAATCCCCGCAAACCTCCAGAATAGATAACTTCCTATCGCCTCCTAAATCTGCTTTACCAACCAAGATATTCTAGAAGTATTTCCTAAAGAGATTCAAACCTACTGTAGAAGGTTAAATTCCAAACTACCAATTTTAATTTCAAAATCAACACGCTATAATAGAGCAGTGGAATGAATAAAATAATTAAAAAAATAAAATGACCAAGAAACAAAAAGATACTGCTTTGCAGCTTTTGTAGACCTCCCTTAACCATACTACAAAGTTTGAGACAAGGGTCTTTTATTCAAAATAAAATCTAACCTGTCCCATTGGTTTTACACTGTTCCTAAATCATCAACAGAGATATTTCATCAAACGGGAGATATTTAATGTTTGGAGATCTACTTTAATCATTCCCTTACATGGAGGAAACATATCAGGACCTACACTTAGAAGAATATACTGACTTATAGGTCGCCACCGCAATTATCAGTCCTACTGTCTAAAGCAATATTGAAACTGACTTGGTCATACGGACCACATTGTAGGGCTCATCAAATAAATAGAACTTAACGATTGTCAATGCACCAGTGTGGTAAAATTAATGCAGAAAATTAAGAAATTGAGAACCAACTATCGAATTAGAAAATCACCCAAAAACTCTAGTAATAGACTTCTTTCCAATTTCTTTTCAGACTTTGTCAAAATTAGCTGACTGGCCAAAAGATTAGTTAAGCAATCTCTTCGATTATGTTCGTTTAGCTACAAAACTTAGAGTAGGGGATAATAACAAGAGACATGATAATCCAAAATCTTCGTCTTCAAGCAAAGCCAAACCCCGTCCCCATTACTTTTTATGCAGCAAAACGGCTGCAACACCGTAAAAAAATGAAACGATGAGAAAGAGGAAGAGAAGTTTTCTTTTTCGCCGAGATCTAGCCAACTTCGGCTGACCATATGTGGTCAACTAGATAGTTGGAAAAATGAGAATGGTCATCTCTAGTCCCGTTCTTTATCTGACCCGACAGAGGAAACTAAAGTTGTTCTATTATTTTCTGCCCACACGTAAAAAACATTAAAGGACGCTCCAGTATTTAAATAACGGCAGAAAATACCAATATGAGAACAGCGTTAAATATAATTACCAACGGTTACCAAGACTTACAACTGTATTTTTTCAACATCCGATTTATTAAGAAATTAAATGTTCTTTATTTTACATTATCAATTCAACTAAAGACTAATGAAAATTAGTACAGAAGTGGTCAAAGATTTCAGAAACTTTCCTTCAATTTCCATCACCTGATTGAATTTATCTTGAGCTGATCCTCTCATAGTTTATCTGTTCTCTTATCTTTTTCTTTAACTCCATATTAATAAGTTCTTCATCAAGTCTATTCGTTGGTACCTTCTACAGCCTGATATTGAGAAGCTTTCCTTATTGTTTTATTTTTTCGTTTTTATACTACAATTTTGTATTAGTTTTTCATCGCAGGATATACTTAGAAGCTTTTATTATACTATAAGAGTAGTGTCCAAACACCAGGTTTCATTAAACAAATTACTAATACAAATTTATGCAGTCTAACAAAATCTACAACTCTAGGGTTACTGGAACTGTATTCTACTTGGAAAACTGATGAATTACATACTAACAAGAAATGCCTTTATATAAAATGTCCATATATTGATTTTTCTTTAACGAATTCTGACTTCCTTAAGTTAAAATAATAAAATGTATGGCGTAAAAGATTATTTTGATACATAATTTCCTATGTTGCCTTTTTGATGATTACCATAAACTTTCTACCTTTTTTTGCTAGTCGATTCAGTACTAAGTATTGCTTTGTTTGCTACTGTACACAACTTGATAGAAAACTTATTTTGCAGACGTTTTATAATCTCCTGTATTTTTACACAAAAATTTGTTTTTTCCAAAAATCGATCGCACAGTTCTTCTATGGAATGTTCAATCCTTACCAAATAACCACTACTATAAGTGGTGGTCATTCTTGAGTATATGAGACGTTGGTTCTCATCTCTATACTTGTAACTTCTAAAAGTGAGCAGAAAATTTATTTTGTGAGTTGCATATATTATCAAATGTTTTTTCTGGTTGAAAAACTGCGCATTTTCAAAATATTTTAGTTTTATATACCATATTTTCGTATCGTTCCTCTTTTAGACTATATGACAGAAATAAAGGACGGCCCAAATTTACAGTAAAACGACTTTTAAGTTGATTTTACGATTGGGTTTTTATTGAGTGCTAAGGTATGCAATCTTCGATTGAGTATGGAAAATTATGTCTGGCCAGCTAGGTTTGACAAAATTTTCGACTACAATTTTGCATGTTCTGATGAAATTCACCGATAACACCTCGGATATTGTTCTTGAGGTCCTCAACCCTACAAAAAGAAGTCGCACGGTGTTAAATTACAAAATGTTGGCGTTTCCCGAAATTACGGATCCAAGAAATAGTTGGTAGAGACATATGGTAGGTAGCACCGCCCTGCTGTTCCCAGTCGGTGTCAAAACATCGGGATTATCATGTAACGGTAACGATCGTCATTTACAGCAACTTTAGCATCGAAGAAGTATTAGCCTATTACGCCACTCGCCCAAAATTCAGACAGAACAGTGATACGTTGAGGGTGCATTTGCTTTTCATTCTTTACACGAGGATTTTCCGAATCGGAAATGTGATAATCCGCTTCGTGACGTTCTAAAAACCAATTGACGAACTGTGGACGGTGAGAATAGTCACCAAGGTTTATGCATAAAAGTAAAGTCCTTAGCGACTCTTTGTTGAAGGGTGTTTCTGAAATTGTTCAACTGTGCACAACGTTAAATTGCGATCTCTTTGCAACAACACTTTGACTAACTATGGAAACATTGCCAAGCTGCTACTCACGACGTCTTACATCCATTACCGATCCAGATTCATCAGATTTTGAAATCAATCTTGGAACAGTTGATTCCTTTGGTGCACACCAAAAATTCTACGGAATAAGAACTCGCTGTTCTTTCATGTAGCCTTCTATATTTACCAATCGGAAGAATCTTAGATGACATCTGTTAAGTATCAGAGTTGGTAGGCGTAGAAAAAGTTGCGAAGTTTAAATTCGGCCTTCAGTTTGGGCCACCCTTTAAATATTAAACAAACAAGTACTCTGTAATTTCAGTTTCTTCAAAACTTTATTAAACTACAATGTGTCTTTTTGTTTACCATCATTTGTTTACTAAGGCAACACAAAACATAATACCTCACTATTTTCTCTTTTGAAACTTCACATTGAATTTTACCATTTGGATTTGCAATAAAAATTTATAATGAGATTCCCTTTTCCCGAATTAATTTGGTCCAATTCTAAATATGAAAGAAATAAAACAATTTTTCTCCACCGCACAATTAATAAATAATACCCTTGACGATCGTGGAACGATTAGCAAACCTCTCTGGTAGGTAGTCGTCCCGCAGCACCTCTCCGGTGACCGTTGAGAGCTGGACGTACCGCAAGTTCAAGGGTGAAGGCAGCCTGGACAGAGTTCTCATGACATTTCCACGCGTGATGAACCCGCGACATGAAAGTACATTAATCTGCGTTGTAATTAACATTGCTCTCATTTATTAAATCTAGCTGGCCCGTGGTCAGCCGCATGACACGGCCGTGGGACGCCGCTGGCTCACCTTTTCGTGAAACTCGCGTATTCTCATCATGCAAAAGTCAACGTTCTGTAGGCTGGCATTCTTAGAACAAAACCCGTTAATTACTATTGGACTAAAAAAACCGCCGGAGAGTGGAGAGTGCCATGGAGCAGCCAGTCATTAAAACCACCGCGGCGCTACGATTTTCTCCGGTAGAAGAGCAAATATTTCAAATCTCCCGATGTATGGGAGTGCACTAACAGCCAGTAGCTCGCGCTGCCCCAATTCAACAACATTCCCATAACTCCGCGCTAAGAAGATAGCGTAATCCCTCAACAATAAAAAAAGACACATAAAGCACTGCACAATAGCACGAATAGTCGATGGAGTGGCGGCTTTGGTGACTAAACCAGAATTTCTATCGCTCTAAGAATGATCTATTAAACTACAACGAATATGCTCTCTCGAGCCCAATTGTAACGCCGATATATTATTAGGTAACGGAGAAATGATTTCTTATCACGATTGACACGAAATACATTTACATATAAGTTAAAGCTAATTTTTCTGTAACCTATTGTAATTCATCTTAAATTTTTTTTACACAAAACCTTCAAGTATCTGACAATTTAGTTCTAATGTTTGCTCTAGCGCAAAAAAATCCCAAATTAAAATTGCACTCAAAATGTTCCTACAAGAAAAAATGGGACACTGCTAAGTCACTAGAGCTTGGTGGCCTCAAAACCAAACTTAAATTTCAGTAAATCGGCAGTTTCAGCAGAAACCTGGTATGGAGCACCATCTTGCTGAAACCATATTTCCCATGAAAGAGCAAATATTTTAAATCTCCAGATTTATAGCTCAATTTAACAACATTCGCATAAGTCCACCACGTAATTCTTCAACAATTAAGAAAACTATCCAAATTACAATTCCAAAAAGATGAAACCTTTTCGAGATCAAGCTGCAACAGGTATTGAAGAAAAAACTTGATAAAGATGCAAAATATAGAATTTAAAAAAATTAGATAGGGGAAAAGAAAAAATCACAATTTAAAGTTGAAGAATTTCAAAGGAACGTTGATAAGCTATAGCACGATCAGCTAAAGATACATTCAATCAGATAACAAAAAATCTTAACTAACCCATAAATTAGATTTTTGTAGAATCTGACTAGATGCTGAAAAAATATGGCTACGAGTCTCGATAATTTGGTTAAAATCAGAAGTTGGTGACGGATCTTAAGCTGTTTTCTTCTTTGTGGTTTCTGCCTTTATTGAAACACTGGAAACCTTTAATGTGCCCTTTAATGTTTTTTTTTTATTGTGCACTGAAAAAACTAAGTTTGTCTGTCGATATCTGCATCAGGCAAAAATCGAGACTACAGATTATCATTCCAATTTTTTCGTCTAACATACGGTTAGCCAAAGTTGGCTAGACCATAATTCCCTAGAGGAATAAAAAGTATCACATCATTTCTTTTCCCATACTTTTATCTTCTTTTTCTATGGCGTGCAGCAGTTCTGTTGCATTAGAAATAACAGGAACGGGCCCTTGCTCTGCTTAAAGAGGAAGGTTGAGATTACTTATTAAATTATTATCACTCTTATCTATCCCTTTTCACTTACTCTAAGCTTCTCCGTTAAGCAAACGTTACCAAAGAGATTTATTAACTTATCGATTGGCCAATCAGCTTTAACTACCTTTAACAAACCACACATTTGACGAAAGCTGAGACAAAACCTTCTCTTGAAAAGTTCTTATCACATGTAAATTAACTAGCGCAACATATTATATTAACATACGTTAGCATAACATTTTTTCAACATCTCGCCATGGGTCGCAATAATTTCATTGTCTTTTCTTTTTTACACTGCTGCAATCGTTCTGCTGTATCAAAAGTTTGAAGGTCAGTCGCTCTACTTAAAGACAAAGTTTGAGATTAATTCTGGATCATTATCTCCCTTGTTACCAACCCTTTCCACTTGCTCTAAGTTTCATCGTTAAACAAACGCGACCAACGATAATATGACCGTTGTTAGTTCTTAAACCTTAACTTGAATTTCAATAATCCGTCAGTAGCATCTTGGTGAATCTACATCTTGGATGAATAAAATCGATGCGATCTACACCAAGAAAAATGTTCACCACTAACAATTACAAACACACTTGTTCATAAATAAATAAAATTCCATTATTCTTCCAGCAAAAACACCAAAAAGCAACCTTCATTCTTGGGGATGATTTTCCATCCAAGTTTTTGATAAGTTTGTATCACTGATAACATTTCCCCATACAACTATTGACTTTTAAATTAAAATATGGCTGTGACAATTTAAAAGTTTCAATGCATTTCTTGGGAAAACCTTTGTTCTTTACATGTAAAAAATTAAGTTACTTGGCAAGAACAATTTCACGCTTTTTTTGCGACACCCAATACAACTTTGGTTATTTATGTGTATTATATAAGTAGCAGCATATAACAGAGCACCAAAGATGAGAAAAAGAGTAATAGAAAAATTGGTCAGGCTACGAAAAAAGAAATTAATAAAACTAAAAAACAAAGATAGAAACATGGAATGTGAGAAGCACATATAAAGAAGCTTTAAGGAATTTAGTTGACATAATGAATAAAGATGAATTAGATATACTCTCCTTGCAGGAAAGGAAATAATAGAAATAAGAAAAAAATGCATTCTTTAAGTGTGGAGAGGAGCATAGACATTTGGGAATTGGCTGTACAGTAATGCGGTTAAACTTTAAAACAATTTCAGATAGATTATCTTACTTAACCATACGGAGTAAAAAAGAAAAGAAAATGAAATATAAGTTTATTGAATAGACATGTTCTGACAAAAGATAAAAATAAAGATAAAGACTTAAAAGCAAAAATAATTTTATGAAGGACTAGTGAGCATACCAAAAAATGGTATTAAAATTAAAATGATAATAAGGGACGATCTTTATAAAAATAGGATAGGAAGAAGGGAAAAGCCTACATAAGAAAACCAACGAAAATGACAATATGTTAATAAAATTTACAGTTGAGAATCAAATAAAGAAGTAAGCACATGTTTCGATCACAAAGACAGCCACATTGGGGCCACAAAAAAGGGATAAGAATTGAATGAATTAGAGAAGACTCTTCTAAAGGGAAACAGAGTTGTACGATCATTAACAAAAATGTTAAAACCCAAAAATATCTTAAGAGCAGCGAAAATACGTGCTTATGAAACTATTATTCAACCGATGAGGTTATGTGCAAACAACGACCAAATAAGACAAAGTCAAATTCGAAATGTGGGGGAGGAAAGTACTAGGAAAGATGTTTTGGGGTATCCATCCTTGGATAAGTCACACAAACAAAAAAATATAAAAAATCAAAAATTTCACAAAGTTAGTGTATATTATCAAAATTCTAGAACAAAGATATGTTAAAAAAGTTCTGACCGGAGGAGGAGGGAAAAAAGAAAAAGATGACCTAGGAGAAAGAGGTTCCAGGAAGTTTAGGAAGACTTAGAAGAAGCATAAATAAACGACTGGAGAGAGAGAGGAAGAGGACGAGCCTAAGAGAATCAGATAAATTACATGCGAGGCTTTGCAGTAAACTTTGGGTAGTCAGCGGTTGGTTTGATATGCGGGTTTAGTGGTAATCTCGAGCAGTCAATAGAGGCTGCCTAGGTTACGTTACTCGCACAATTTATTTCCATCTGTTTTAATCAGTTCCTTCAATCATTTCCAGTTTTCCAAATTCCAAGCATTACAAGGGTTGAACATAGCAATTTAAAAAATGACCCCAGCCCTTCTGCTCTTTCAATTACACCCACTACTTTCGGCAATACTTTAATTGCATTAGAAACACCGCGCAATTTCGAAGCTAATGTCTCGGAAACGGGAACGGTTTTTTTAATCGATCAGCTTTAGCGCCGTGTTTACGGATTTCGTTTAGGTTTATGAAGCGGAAACCGGCAGCGCAAGTCCTTTCAGGATATCGCGCTGAAGTTCTTCAGGTCGGCGCGGTAGCGACCATGCCTTTCGATCGGGGTCTAGCGGCTTTCGGTGCAATTAGACCGCGACATATTGTATCAAGGTTACTTCGAGTTTATTGAAATATTCCGAGATCGCTTTTTGTGGCTGCATTTTGTACAGTGACATAATGGCCACAAAAAGCTGTTTTAGCGTACAGGCAAGCGAGGTGGCAAAAAATTGTAGTATTTGCTGCTCAGAACGCTGTTAATCAAGGATAAAGTAGCACAGGGTGACAAAGCACCATACAGTTTTTAGTAATATAGGAACTACAGATTCTCCTGAAGTACCAGAGCTATCATAAATCGATTCAGAACACATTTATTTATTTTAGAAAGGTTTTCTCTTAATCTGAGAACTTTCTTGTCAAATTTAGTGTAAATCCATTAATTTGTACAAAGGCCAGTGTGAACTTCCGGTTGAGGCGTTTAGTTGCAGTGCGGACGGGCCCGAGTTCGATTCTGGTCTCATATAATTGGTGGTTGGCCTACTCAGCCACTAAAATTCCAAAAGGAGGTAATAATGTGGTCGTCTAAGGCCACATCATCCCACATCAGAGATGACGGGATAGAGAGGACAAACCATTATCATTAATTTGTTCAACAATCAACACCACCCCTCCACATTTTCCCCATTCCGTTCATAATTGATCTTGAAATCTGAATACCAACCATGTTCTTCCCCTTAGTCTCATTTGTTAAATCGATAAACATATATGGAAGATATGTTGCTTTCAAACGGACAGAAAAACATATTAAAAGTATTAACTACCGCACACGGAATTTCAAAGATTTCTAAATGTATTGCAACGTTGCATTCCAAGCTCAAAGATTATTTAGTTAACATTATAATTCAAAATTGTAAGGGGCAAATTTCTGAAAGTAGTTCATCAGCAATTTTATATCTACACATTGAAACACTCAAAAAGTCTGGAAAAATCTTTTTTGTAGTAACCATTGTAATAATCTTTTAATAGTTCTTCCATAGATAAGCAAATGATGATTCTTCGTCAGAATATGTTTCATCCTGAACGATTCATGGAAAAAACTTTTGCCAAATACTCTGAAAGACGCGATGAATTTAAGGAATCCCTTCCTTCGATCATCTAAGATAGATTTGAATTTTTGTTAATATAAAAATTATAATAAGTAATATCAATATAACAATTATGATGCCAAAAATACTTTGCCATCCAGTGTCCAACAAACGGAAGATTTGAGAGCAAAAGGTCTGAATCGCTCAAATTCATCACCGAAGGTCATTTGATGGTCCAGGAACTTGTTTTTTGTGATATGGTATGGATTTTTTCCTTCTCCAGGAGTCTTATCTTTTGAGAACGTTGGTTACCACGTTGGTCGATTTCCAGGATATTGTTCCGATTTTGCCTTCCATAATCAGTTTCATGAACTTATATTTTGAACTTCTATTTGTCCAAAGTAGTTTAGTTTCTTTTCTTCGCCATATCCAGGAGCTCTTTGTTTTTCCATTTTTCGCAGTGCTTCTGTGTTTAACTTTTTTAATATCACATTTCAAATATCTATTTTTTTAGATTACCTCTGTAAGATTCCATGCTTCAGCGCCATAGAATAATACGGTCACTCTAGTTCGTAATCTTTGTTTAGTCTGCTATTTTGTTAAAAACAACTCTTATTTCTATCATTTAATCTCCTGTGTACTATCCTACTGCTTGTTCAAAGAATATTCTGTAGGTAGGTTCTACTGGGTACTTTTCTTCTTCCGTCTTGGTGGTGTTGATTCTCACACCATACCTTTTAGATTTCATAACTGTAGGCAGTGTCATGTGCATATTTTAGGTTGTTAATAATTTGCTCATTCACTAATTCTTTCTCGATAACTAGAAGGACGTCTTTAAAAAGTTCATCTAAGGACATATTGAATAGGACAGGCGATATAACGCAGCCTCTCCTTTGAGTGTTGATTATCTATACTTATTAATGTTGTACCCAGTATAGATTAGCAAGGGATTCTGACATTTTTATCATCTATTTCAGAGACTCTATAAGCCTCTCGTGTCGAACCTCGCAAAAAGCTTTCTCGGAATCAAGAGAGCACGAGCAAACATCACAGCTGACATGTCTGTTTCGTGTATTTCTCTAAAGAATATTTTTATTTTAGTTTTTCACACTTTCTTGTATTTGCGTTTTTTCTGTATCGAAAAGAATGCAGATATGTCACTCCTTTGGGAGTCTTTATTTATTGCTCCTATTGTGTATATGCTGTGTTCTCTGTATTCATTTTTTTTTCTGTATACTCTTCCCTCAACACGTATCTGCTACAATTTATAAACTTTTGTTATAATGTTCTTCTAGCTTCGCGATTTTTGCACCCATATAATTTGACTTCAATAATTTTCCTTTTGATAGTGCTATTTTGTACTTGGTATTGTTGATCATTTTATTTGAACATTTTTTTCGTATGATACAAATAGCACGCCCATTTATAGATAAAGGTGGAAAAACAGAAACAAATAGTTCTCAATGAGTTAAAAGATGCATGTATTGAAAAATACCCTATGCTACATAAATTAATTTGTCACTATATGCTTACATCACCACACAGTTATACATAAGAAGAGAAATGACCTCAAAAATTGGTTATAAAGAGCTTCGAGTTGCCACATGCCAAAATCCTTCTACTTTAAGATGTAAGATAAATTTGTTGTGCTTATATTAGGTATTCCGGTTAGTTTTTTTGCTCAAAAAGCCTTTTATTTAACATAAAAAATCAATCAAAATAATTTCCATTATTAGTTACGAGCTTTTCCCATCTTTCGGGCAGTATAGCGATGTCGTGTCGAAAAACCAAGCAGTCTTTTGAGGCAATCCATTTGTCGACCCATTTTTGCGCCTCTTCAAAATTACAGTGTGTCTACTAACTATTAATGAGGTAGTAATATGAAAGAAGTCTGGAGAGTCTGCCGGATGCAGGAGGATTTTTTATTGAAGGTGTAGCAGTGTTTTTTCTGCCTAAGCAACATGGGGCCAAGCGTTATCGTGGAAAAGGAACATTTTTGGCGTTTGCTAGCTATTACAGGCCTCTTCTGGCGCAAATTCTCGTCCCCAGTAAAGGTTTCGTTCAGTCTCAGCAGTTCGTAGTAGATCATATCCTCCTGGTTTCACCAGATACAAAGCAGCCATGGTTATTGCGCTTCGGTGTTGACGTGGACGGTGGTCCAGGATTCACTCATGATTCTTTGCGCTAGGGTTATCAAAATAGACTTGTTTTTTATTCCCCGCCACAATGCGCAACAAAAAACTCTTTGTGTGCTGCTTAGCATTCAAAGAAATCGCAATATTCAAGCGATTTGCAATGGCACCTTCTGACACTTATTTTTCTTCGTTCTAGGTCTTTTCCATCACATGTAAATGGCCCGAAATGGATAATATACCAACCTCTAATGTCCCTGTAAGTTCCTTGAATGTTTGAGGTGGGTTTTCATCTAATAATGCCTGAACTTTGAACTTTTTTGACTGATACGAGCATTCCTTGACAATTAGCTCAAAAATTGCAGTTGAGATACGGTGAAGCTTCATCACCATAAGCTTCTATAAGCATTTGATGAGCTTTAACAGCTGAGCTTCTCAAATCAAACATGAAAAGCAGTGAATGTCAAAAAAACTAAATAAAATGGAGGGAAAACTATCGTACACTGTACAAAAATGTCAAAACTATTCATATAATATCTAATGATATTAATACTAACACTTAGTTGTTAATTAAGTTTTCCCTTTATGCTTTAAAGTTGCTCGTGGGTTTCACCTACATTAAAATGTCTTGTGTTTTACTTCTTAGACTTCTTTTATCTGTCTGCCTATACATATCTTCCAAACATTCCAACCATAGTTTCTAACTACTTTGTTCGACTATTTTTTATTTAACTAACAGTTGCTATATAATGATAATACCTTCGTTATAGTGAATTTATGAAAATGATCTGTTATTTTTTTCCTTTGTTTAGTAATCTCCAATACTTTATGTCTATCATTTGACTTGACGAAGTACACCAATAAACAGTCAAACTTAAAACTTTACAAGCCCTTGAAGCATTATCATAACAAAAAAAGCTGCGCGAGCTTTAAAAACTTGTATTAGACAATTATAAACCTTTATTCTACCGTGATCGTCCATGGTAAGATATAGTTAACACCCAAAATATTTTTGTTTGCGTTCAATACCTTCACATTACTGCCACACCCATAAAAATTCTAAAATATCACCTGTTCAAGGCAAGCCTTTGCACGATAAGCCCTAAATTAGTGCAAATAGCAGAAACAAGCAGAAGAAGAACTCATAAAAATTCTTATCACACACGCAAACAGCATATTATATTTAGCATCTCTGTTAAAGTAGGCGAAGGACCCGAATAAAACGAATATAGAGCCGGCTACGGCGTAAAGGTCCAATGCATATCAATAGACCCGGCGCGTTGTCCCGATCAAGTAGAGCAAAGATGAGGATATCGGACAATCGAAGAGTGCTTTATTAAATCCGTCTGGAGCTATTGTGCGATACCTATCTAATCGCGTAAGCATCGCGCCTGCCTCCCTCGAGATTGGCAGCAATTTCCGGATACATGTCAGAGCGAGGAAATTGTGCACTGCAAACAATCGCACTATTATGCTCATTCATCAGGGTCAGTTCGGGTTCTCTAAATATTTATTCCGGCGATATCCAATATTGCAACTATCAAACCGATCATCGCGCGATGATTGGCCTCCCTCCGCCCTCGCCTTTTTAATTAGATCCGCTCCAAGATGGTAGCAATTGTAAATTATTCATGAATCGATCTAAAGGAGATTACATTAATGGAAAGCCATTGTGGTGGCGATTCATAAACGGCTTTGAGTCAATAATCTTCAGAACCATTTCCAAAAGGATTATTTGTTTAGACGGACGAATACACGTACAAATTTATCACAAACAAACAAAAAGGAAAATAATTTTCCTATAAATAAACAGACGAAGTTTGCGTTGCCAATAAATACGTTAAACGACTTTTTGATAACTAAACTGGTCAAATTTGGATTAGAAATCATGAGGTGGTAGCAAAATGGCGTCACCATACGCATACTCATGGAAAAACACTTTCACAATGTTTTATACTCAATAAATCATCTTAGACAGTCCATACAAACTTCTTTTCTTAATAAACTAGAAATTTTAAGATCTTTTTTTAATGTTAAAAGATACAAACCAAGTAAAGGTACCATCTTACATCAAAGAGAAAAAACTTTAAGATTAAAATTAAATACAGATAACCTTTTAAATGAGTATTTTTGAAATCCGTTCGATTTATGTCTCCAGTAGCATTGCAGCCTCATGGACTTATTGTGATTCTTTCATTTTCTTTACAGTACTTTTTCTTATATCCTTGTTCCTTGTATCAGTCGGTATAAGTCCCTTACAGGAAAACTGCTGTATTCTTCTGGATCCATTATAAGTTTTTTATAAATAGCTTGCCTCCTGTTTAAAGGCTGTTTCTGTTTCCCTATCACAGATCTCTATTTTACAGCATTATTTTATTGAGGTCTCCCCTAAGAAAATCTATCTTCGTAGTTGATTCCTGCTTTGTACTAATTCTTTAGTTCTTTTATGAAGGTTTTTCCATGTCTTTGTTCTGATTTATTTTCCTAGTATTTTTATGTTGTTTCCTGGAAGTGATGATCCTTTTTGTGTTTTTTCTTTGCCTAGAATTCCACAGTGCCCTGGTACCCACAACAGAGTTAACTTGTTGGGGTCCCCAAAGCACCAAAAATATTTTGAACGCCCCTTGTAATATCAAATAATTTACACATTCAATTTTGAATAACAACCTAAATTAATCCATAGATTATTTTGTCGTCGGCCCTATTTTTTATATATAATAAATATGAGCTTCATTCATCAAGTGAGGCTGCCAGCACACGTCTTAGCTAATACCCCAGCATTACAATATTTTAATCAGCTAAATTAAATTTACCGGCTCAAAAAGCTCGCCTGATTAATTACTAAAATAAACGGCCGCCGTTAATGGCTAATCCCGCGTTAATAATCAATAATTTATTTAAGAATTAGAATTCGGCTCTCGGGCGCGATTAATGTTAATTTAAATTATTTATTGGCCGCGCCGACCGGACTGCTGCGAGTTTACTACTGCGGGTAATAAAAACGTTACGGTGCCACCAACAAACCCACCTGTAATTTTAATAATTAGAGTGAGGTCAGATTTTTTAGGCGCTTGTAGTTGATACTAAGCATCGGTATTAAGAACCTGCTGCACTCGGCAGAATTAACATAAGGCCACGACTTAGGCGAGTCAGGCACACAACAAAAACAGCGTAATTTGGATTGTACAAATTGAGCGCCGAGGTCTTTGCATGTACGAGGGAGTTTCGCTAATTTAGACCATTAAATAAAAAAGCCTTAGCTATCATTCATTGGTAGACATTATCAGAATATTTTGGTAGTATATAGCAATTTTAATGTACTGTATATACGAGGTCAAATACAGAAAATAAAGTTAGGATGGTCAATCGAACATAAATCGAAAATATATAAAACGTAGAGATGCCCAAAAGTTTCTTTAATCAGTATCAAAATGCAAACAACCGTGCAACACATTATTATCAAGTGTTTCATAACAGGGAGTGTAAAACCGTTCAAAATTTTAAGGAGCCTTACAACACCTTCAAAGTCAGCGACGTCGTTCAAGAACCATCGTGTTCAAGGAGAATATTTGCGTTTCTCGCCGCCTTCCCAAAGGTACAATGGTCCTGAGTAAACTACAGCAATGCTTTCCGACAACGTCCGACCCCATAGAGTCACCAAAACTTGATAAAAATCTATAATTTGTCCTGGACTGCATTGAAAGCAAGCAAAGAAAGGGAAAGCACCCGGAGTTGGTCAGATTACTTCTGACTGATGAAGATAGATGTGAAGGCATCGGCAGAAATCCTCAAACCACTTATGGGCAAAATATGGAGTGAAGAAAAGAAGTAAAATGATTCCAACAGGATTTGAAGAAAAGGTTAGTTTTTAAATTGCCAAAGGAATAATTTTAATTAATAATTCATAAGTAAATAAATAGATGAATATGTAACGAGCAACAATAGACCAAATAAACACTGAGAATGTCAGTCGCCAAAGGCTTTTGATACTTTAAAAAAATTAGGTTGTTCCGAAAAACTAATAAATCTCTTCAAGAAGGGGTAAAACAGCTCATCTTATAGAATGATTAATGATGGGATGTTATCACCAAAGTTTCAGCCATATATTATCGTTTATACTATTTCTATTTGTGGTGTCTTTCACGATGCTCTTAGAAACCAGAGGTATTCAATGGGAAAAACCTTGAAATATTTACCCTTTACGGACGATATATGTCTATTATGACATAATGGAAAGCATAAACAAAAGATCAATTCAGTAAAGAAAAAAGGGGAAGTAGATAGTACGGATCTTAAAATAAACACCAAAAAGACTAAGGCGGTGAGCATAAAGGTAGAAGCACCAAAACAGAAAGTGTCAATTTAACTACTTGGTAAGGGTTGTGGCTAAAGAGAACGAATAATTAAAAATCGTTGTGGCTAACCTCGAGTGTAATACAGCATAAGTTATCAAACTTTATTAATAAGTGTCTAAGCTCAATTTTAAAGAAAATTTGGAGGTATGAGAGCCCTAAAATAGAATCCGCATGGGAAAAAAAGGGCTCATCTGAAGGAAACGTGAGGAAAGCTGTAGAACATGGAATAAACAAAACCGTGACGTAGTTTGGACCAATGGCGACAACTAAAAATATAATTCCAGTTTATATTTGATACACCTTTGTGAAACAACAATATTTTTAGTATGCATCACATGATTTCTTTGGTAACACTGATTGCTTCATCTATGAAGAGGCTTTCCGTGAACGTAAAGCGCCAATGCGACTAAGAGGTGGAAGTGTTTGGCTGCGGCGCGGACCAACTTGGGTTTAACTTCAGTTCAGATGTCTGGTGGGTGGCCTACTCAGTTACCTGCGTTCACTTCGAGCAAGGGCTAACCATGCGGTCGTCTAAGGTACGGTGCTTGCGGTGCATGAGAGTCCGAACCTCTTGATTCGCAAGTCACGCCCCACACGCGAGGCGTTAGTGCTTCACCGCGAAATACACGATTTATCAAGAAAGGCAGTTTTAGATAGGAAAAACATGCAATAATCAATACAACGGTTGCAACTAGTTTTGATAGAGCTTTGAGATGCAAAAATATGCAACAGAACACAGCGACTCGACGCTGACGAAAAATCAAAAAAATAAAAATGAAAACTAGAAAAGTCGAATAGCTGCAAGATAAAAGAAAAAAACACAAAGTGGGCATTTAAGTCGATTTCAATGAGAAAAATACTAACTGGTACACGTAACAAGCTTGTCTATGAGACTAAAATCGAAGGGAAGGAAAAGAAGATAAATCAGCTTCAAACATTAAAAGACAAAAAGCGCGAAAACATGTTATAATAATGATTAAAAGTAATGTAATAATTAAAAATGCAAAACTGGACAAAGGAAACGTACAAGGTACGCCCGAAAAGTAATGAAGCTGATTCGTTCAAAATAATACCTTTGAGTATCCACACAGCCTTGTCAGCGGTTCTGTTAAGCGCCATGGCTCGCCTGAAAGTCTTGTTATCATAGCAGCCTACAAATTTTTAACAGACTCAACATGGTGTCCTTTCAAACTACATTCGAGTCAAGGAAACAAAAGGACAGCGTTACTACGGTTTGTTTCGCCAGAAACTTTCTCACTAGCAGCGACGCTAGCTCAAACTTCTCCTCATCTGCACTTCCATCATAAACAATGGATTTTGTTCTACCCCATCTGCTGTTAATCAAAACCTCTCTTACCTTAGCCGCATTGTTCGAAGTCCGTCTACGTGTTGCTTATCCTTGACGTGCTCTCTTCCTTCTCTGAACGTTTTTCCCATCTAAACATTCTTCCCGTAGGTTTTCTACATCACAGCAAAGCTTTCGATTGCTGATTTTCCAAATTTAATGCAAAATTATATTGTGTATCTTTGTCCGAAGACTCCGTTCCCGATTCTTTTGCTTGGACCAAGAAAATCTACTCATTAAATTAAAAAAAAATGTTGTTGGGCAAAAGGAAAAGGAATATCCACAAAGAAGGACTAGGCCATACAATTTTTTTATTAAAATCATTTCGTCATTTCCAAGTAGTCTGAACCAAGTCAGTTATGTGGTGTAGTATGCTAAGTGGGATGAGAAAAAAAAATAAACAACTGTAACATCCTATGGCGCTTCGTAAAATTGTGGGAGTTCGGAAACTCTTGCGGTTTCGTCCACAATTGCAGTCGACATCTTCCATCTGTCTGCTCTTCATCAGACATTTTTGAGATGCTGTCAAAGCAGCACTTCTTCTATGATCCATTAAAATCAATGATAATGTTTTCAAGTAAAATAGCACTGCGGAAGTGTCCGGGTTGACTTATTTTGGGGATGAGCCATAGCTGGTGCTGTAAGTTTAGGTGCAGTTTGAGCGAGACGCACCAGCGTAGAAGCTTCGTATAGGATGTAGAAGCGCTGGAGCTGAAGTAAAGCGGTGAGCCCAATATTTCCTAATTACCGTCGCCGAGTAATTATGTGAAGATCTCCCCTTAAGCAAGATTTACTCCCAATTTCGGCAAGGATGTTTAAAACGAATTTATCCCGTAGAAATGACCCCAATGCATTATGCAAGCAGGATGTGATCTCATAGTTTTAAAAGTCGGGGAGGGGCGCGAGTTTTCTAACATATTCATGAGAAATCTGGTAAAAGTAAAAGGAGGCTGATTTTTACCCCTAGAAACGTACCTAATACGAATATGATAGCAGAGGAACGGGGATCTGCTAATCAAAATGCATAGCTTATGCTTGTGGCACTCTTAGCGTAGGCCTAAACAACAAGAAGAAATTAAAATGAAACTCCATATCCGATAACATTAATATATGCAGTTCGTGTAACCCCCGAGATGCCGCGTGAATATTTTAATTTTTATAAGTATCGAGAAACGTCGCGAATATGGGGAGTTCTTTGTCCGCAGCGCCGGTGCGCCCGGCGCGCCCGCCAGGGCGCCGCCTTAATTAGTGCAATTAAAAATCAAATTTGAAAAATTCCCAAGGCTGGCGTTCGATCTCGCAGTAATGGGCTCGAATGAATGTAAGTACTTTAGCGCGCTGACTTTTCCCGAAGCATTAGGACTCCTTGGCGAGGGGCGAGTGTTTTAAAGAATAATCAGCTAACATGCCCCAGCCGAAAAAATCAGACTTGCAAATTTCTGATTGCACCCTTCACAGCCCGTAAAGATATTAGCCTCTTACATTTACACCGTCACCCCTGCTACTGTTAAAACGCGACGCATTCAATTATTTTGCGAGAGAAAAATTACAGCAACAGTTGTACGTACGCAGTAATTTCCATAAATCTTCGCAGTTCTGTCCGGGGGCGACCCCGGTTCCCTCCAAACATTTCCGTGCGATTCTCTCTTTGCACCGCCAATTTAAAATGCTAACTTATCGGGCAAAACATCCAATAACCATATATTTGCCCACGGATACTTCGCGCCGCCCGAATCGCTTCCTACCATCTAATTGGAAAAGGTCCCACAAGTCATTCATCACCAAATGAAGCCAAAACTGGGATGACGAAGAGCATCTGAAAAGCCATCTTCCATCATCGATCACTTGGTGTCTATGCTGGACATGAGGTTGTCCTTAAATCCCTCTATTTATTTTGATCTCAAACAGAAAGGAAGATATCACCTGATAACTCATATCATAATATGTGCGGTCCTGTCTAGATCTCATTTTGGTTTACTAATTCTCTTTGTGGTATCACTCAGTACATCTTATAAATTCATTTGGAACAGTACCCTTAAGATGTATATCCATGGTTTTTTTCCAAAATAATTTCGTATGAGCCTTCCTCCATAAATCAGAACAATGAGAACGCGATGGTCATGGGCTTTCCCTTTTAAACAAATGAGTGTAACAAATCCGAAGTCTTTGACAGTTTACTTAAAAATTTTGCAACAAATATCCTTCCACTAAAAACCACAGAAGTAATAAACTTTAAGTAATTTGTTCACTTTGTCATCCAGTTTCTTTCTCTGCGAATAATTATTTAATATTCTAATGGTTGATTCTTGTCCGCGTTGTTTGCACTTCTGAGCTATGACCTGGAATTATAGCAGTCAAATTAGGATTTTTGTCAAGTGGCAATTACCCCCAAGAAGATTTATAATTACTTCCTGATTTCATTCGTAAGATTTGTGGAATACTTTTACAAACACTTCAATAGCTTTCATTATTATCATCATTCATTTCAATCTTTTCTATTACAACATCAGGTATTTCCCGGCTTCTTCTCACTGATATAGTTCTCTACAAAGATCTTTTATAATTTTTTCCTGTCACTCATGATTGTTTTTTAATTTGCAAATATTTCCCTGGACCATAATCAAGTCGCAATTCAGTAGTTTCAGACTTCTACCATATTCCTTAATTGTAATTATTTTTTATGTCAAATCTCTTCTAGTTGTTTTAGAGATGGATTAATTTGATTTTCTTAGTTATTCACAACTTCTGTTATGCTGTCGCTATGTTTTCTCCCTTTTTAATTAGTTTAATTTATATTTCTACCAAATAATTTTTCATTACGTTAACTTCGTCCTTTTGTAGCGAATTGCAAATGCAACACTTCAAGCAATGCCTTTAAAAATGTTCCTAACTAACAGACAAAAGAGTGGGAGAATGACATTAGTACCTATAGTCATCTTAACACAAATAGCAACCCCCCATTAAACTGTAGAAGGAAATGCATCGAATTTTGGCCCCATTGTGATTCCGATCTGTAAACCCTCATGTTAGATCCTTCAAAACTTCCTCTTCTTCATCAAAGTTTTTTTCTTTGAGTTTTTTTTGCGGGTTAGGTCATAGTAATAAAAGAAAAATAACATCAAGATTATAAGTTCTTCCGACAATGTTCATAAAGTTTTCTTTCTAGACCGCAGCGGCATTTGAAACTACTACCCATAGCTTCACACCAAAACCTTCGCCGCTATGTTCTGAAACTTGACTCAAACTTTTTATTTCCCCGAGCCCGTTAGTCGTTTCGCAAATGTTATCTGGAGTACTTAATGATTCTAGAAGACACCATGGAGCAATGCTATACCATTTCACCACTTCATATTGCAAGATTTGTTAAAATTCGGGAAATAAAAATACTTGAAGATTTTTTTAAATTGGCTAAATAAAAAGAGAAAAAACTCAACCCTTTAAAAATATAAAAAGAGTTACATGAGATATGGTGGAGGATTAAACCTTCGCACAAAAAAGAGGAAACAATCAAAAAAATATGTAGACTACACGCATAAATTATAAATGCTGTTACCATACCAAATAGAAAATTAAAAAATGATTTAACCTCTTTCCTTAGTATCAAAATAAATCTTCAAAGATGTTTTTTGGCATGGCAAAAAATAATTTTAATTTGCTATAACAAAAAAGAATGTTATAGTCTTCATATTGTTTTGTAGTCAAAAAATACGTCACATACAGAAAGCTAAAGAACATTAAACTTATTTCAGTCAAAAACAGTAGTACTATTTGTCAACACAATTTGAACAAGTCATCAATATCACCTGTCAAAAGGTTAGAAGAATCTTATAAGCAACCTTCTCAAGGTGCTCACCATAACTTTAGGTGAATTTAAGTCTAAATATGACCCTAGAATCATTAAATAATAATCTATTAAAGGAGCAAATAAATAATAATAAAAGTTGCTAGTAATTTTAAATGGAAAGTATCCGTGAGAACATTTATCAGTACATGAGGTCAATCCTTTTAGCCCTTGTCTTAACCCTTTTTCCCTAGTAAAAAGTTGGAAAAATTATGCGCAATTAGCTTTCAAGGTCACTGAGTTGATGTCGCATATATTTTTTGTTTAACTTAATCCCACTCATCAAACTAACAAAACATCAGTGGTCATCCTACTGAACTTCTGAACGTCTTGTGATACTTTATCGTGGATAAGGGAACTTGGCGAAATATTAAATTTGCAGAATCAACCAAAGGCGACTATTAAATTTTTGTTACAAACGAGCAAATTTGGTCAAAAAACAGTCGCGGAAGAGCCATCGCACGGCCCACGCGTATTGAGTGAGAAACGCTTAATGAAGATCGACTACTACCTGGACAATAAACGGCCCGTTTGTTTGCTGGGGCCAAATATTGTCCGTGAAATAAACAGGACACCTGTTTCAACTGACCGTGGCCGATTCAAGGAAGATTTACCGATTCGTATGTAGTCGTTGACATTTCACGTTTTGCTCGCGAGGCGGGGGTGGGTTTATTTGTTTAAAAATTTTCAGTTTTTAGCTCGCGTTTTTTCAAAGGTTTAGCTGCAGCGCTGCAAATTTACAACTAATTTCGACGCACCCTGTATTTATCTTGCAGCTCGCGTAACAGTGGTGTTATAATAATTATTTTTTAATTACGCAATTTATCGGGTTGTACGAACATTAATTATATATAGAGCAGTAGTGAAACAAACGAAGCAAATAATTTCTATACGCCCATATTTCGTTATTTTTCTTGTAAGAAATATTGGTTAATGAGAAAGTTGCGATAGAGCGTAGCTCTAGCAGCAGAACTGCCGCTTTTTCCGATGAACTTCGTTTCGCACGCATTTAATTAGTTCAAGTGTTGCTTGGCGTATTAACTATTTTGCGGTCCCAGGGCAGAGCAACTACTAGGCCACGTAGGAACCCTAACAAGAAGTTTCAATTGAGTGGTTGAGAAAAGAGAAATTATTAAAATTATAAAAAAATCAGATTTGTAAATATTAGTTTTTTTGGTGAAGTCAGTAGTTCAATAAACCTGTTCTCGAACTACAATCAATGTTTAGTTCGAATGTATCACACGTAAGTAATTTAAATATTTTCAAAATAATCATTAAAAACATTTCTAATATAGAAAATCCGCCGCAGTCCAGCTAACTGGTGCAGGTTTCTCTGGTCGATTACCTTCCGAGTGACAGCTCAATTAAAGGCAGCGTAAGTCTAAAAACTAGGATCGTAGGTACGATAATTACAGACAAGTTCAATTAGGTCGAGTAAACTTTTCATAAATATAAACTTTGAAGCTTGAAGGTACTGCATAAGTGATGTTTTGGTTTGAAGCCTTTGGAAAGATGCTGATGAAAGTGAGTGCGAATCTTCTCGATGAACTTTAATTAGAACTCTACGACTGTTGTCCATTAGGAATGTGGGCATAGTGTGAAGTACACGCCAGCGAGCGTTCGCGCTTAAACACGAGCTGTGTGTTAAGTCCGTGTAAATAATCGACTGCAAATATGCTGTGCATGGTGCGAAGATTAGCACCCAGCAGCTCCCGCTTCAAGAAGCTCCTCAAAATATATGGGTTCTCCGTTGACCCCGGCCGCGCGATGGTCTCGGAGCCGCGGGAGTCGGCGTCCCGTGGTAGTCCGCCTCAGCAACGGGCACAGGGTGCTCCCGCCGGGTTGTCGACGAAACGGCCCGGCGGAGGGCGAGATTGCGGATTGGGGGTTGGGGCGGCGGACCCGGGGGCCGTTCGGCCGGACAGCACGTGTCCAACGGCCAATATCACGTGGCAGTCCCGATGCAAATGAGCAACAAGTGGCCAACGAGCGGGCGGGCGGCGGTCGAGACTTACCGGTAATAAGGGAAGGCCTGCGGCATGTGCAGGTCCATGGGGGCCGCCGGGTGGTGCGCCGACCCGTATCCGTGGTGGTCGGTGGTGGTTTGCATCATGCCGCCGGCGGCGGCGGCCGCTGCTGCCGCGGCCGCCGAGTGGTGGTGGCCCAGAACGGCCGCCCAGGGCGAGGACGCGAACCCTCCCGGATGATCCAGCTCGAAGCCGCGGGACACACTCGAGTGCATGTATGGACGACACCACTGCACTCACCACAGCATTGCAAGCATTGCACCCGCGGCGTGCACGTGTGACGGCGAGCGCGGACACTCGGCCATTGATCGCCGAGATGCTGAATGACTGAAGGATCCGCTGGAGGCGGAGTTGTGGGGCCGCGTGCGTGCCTCCGCGGCCACGTGACCGGCAGGCGGCACTCCGCGAGACCGGTCCTACCCCCGGCCGCAGTTCGCGCTACTCCCACTCGAGGCGGCACTCACCTGCACTTCGTGCTCTGATACGTTATAACCGCATTAGAGCGGTGGCGAAGTTAATAGTCTACTATGCGCCAAACAGCACTACCTGTACATGAGGTTAGTGAGTTTGAGTAGTGGCATCTTGTCGTTGTCGAGAGACATCCCAGTCGGAATCGATAGCACCAACACCACCTCGGATGCCGAGGGCATCGCCGACGTCTGCGACGCACGTAGGGGGTGACTGATCGCGATGCCGATCGCCCTGTCCTGATTACTTCTCCAACTTGTACATGCAACACCATGACGTTCTTACAACATTTTCGGCAACTTCGTCTTATGCAACCAACGTTCCAGCTACAGACGCATAAATAACCCAAAGGTCAAGACCACCTACCGACCCTTTTATCGAATTGCCCAAGCTGCTCCTTTTTGAAGGGCAACAGAGCTTTCCAGTAGATAAACAATAGTAGCCCACTGATGGATGCTATTGCAATTTCATTTCATTCGAGTATAGTTTCCACTCAACCAAAACATAAACTAAGGCTTGGTACATAAATAGCAAACCATAGCAAAGCAATAACTATCAAGGCACTCGTAACTTTCAAAAATACTAAAAAAAGGACGAAAGTATCAAAAATCTCAATATAACCCAAATCTATGTGATGGTAAAACTGATGACATGCCGAGAAGAGTACAAAATATATATTTAGGAAAAGATAAAACATTTCCACAAACAACTTAATCATTCTTTGATAATCTCCCAAAACATAAGTAATTTTCAACTGATAGTAATTGAAATATAAAAATCAAGTATTTTACTCTATACCTTGGGTACTCTATTGCTATTAAATCGATATAAGTTATCTCTCACTTAGATTTCTAGTTGAAGCTTTAACCATTGTGATAATTTTCTAGTTAAGTTTTCCGGTTACTTTTCATTGGCATTGTTCTTCCTCTTCTTCCTTATTTTAGTTTTCTTGCGCTCTGTTCCCATTTTTTTAAATCTCTTTTTAATATGGTGAAATCAATCTTAGCCTTTTGGGGTTGACTTTAATCTACCATTATGTCGCAAACTCCCAGAAATACAGTTTCTGCCTCTAATTTTCCGATGATGATTCTTTAATTTTATTTCCGGTTTTTGCATTTTTCCTTTTCTTGTTTTTCTTGGCTTTATCCCTATTTTTGATTTTTAAAGTTCTTTTTATAAACGTGATCAATATTTTCGCTCCTTTTCGACAAGATTTTAATCAACTAAAAGAGAAATGTCATTTTTGTCCTTATCATCTGCTAATTATGATTTCTTGCTGTTTCCTTATTTTAGTTTCCTATTTCTTTCTTTCTATTTTTTGTTTCTAAGGTTCTATTTATTAAAAACGATCAATCTAATCAATTTTTTCGGCAAACTTAATTTCCAGTGGTTTTTTGTTTAATTTACTCTTGCTCTTCTTCTTTCTTTCAGTTTTCCTTCGCCTTGCCCTTATTTTTGATTTTTAAAGTTTTTTTTATAGAATGAGATTAATCTTATCACTCCTTTTCGACAAGACTTTAACCAATTACAAATATGTCACAAATCCGAAGGAAACAAATTTTTGACCTTATCACTTCTTAATGATGATGTTGGGGCTTGTTGTCTATTTTTTTCGTTAGTTTTGTTCTTGCTTTTTTCTTTCTTTTTCTTTTTTATTTTTAAAGTTCTTTTTTATAGAGCGAGATCAATTTTATCACCCTTTTAACTTGGCACAGATAGTATGGGCACACATTGTTTTTAATATTTTGATTGGTTTCGTAATTGGTTTTTTCGTTCAGATCATTTGAGTTTAAATTACGGGTGGAATTAATTAAATAATTTGAGTATTTGACAACTGGAGTATATGAAATAAAAAAATTAGTACTGGTGTTGTTGCTATAGTTGCAATACGGATGAAGAGCAATAAATATTTAAACGACTATTCCAAATACAAACTGAAAAAGTCTCACTCCTAGTCTATACAAGTTTTCCACGCACATTGAAAACATTTTTGGTCTCGGAGAAGATTCAAAGTCTTTTTGTATCATTTTGGTAATTAATTCCCATCTTTGACTTTTCAAAGTTGCTGATGTTATTTTTTATTATCATTGAAAGAGTGAAGTTTATTGTTCTTTACCGCTAGCCCATATACTGAAACTTGAAAGTATTCATTGTGAGCGATGAAAATGTACCTCCTCACCATTTGCAGGCGCGAATTTTCAGACTATTCCTTAGCACAATTTTAGCACGTAGGAAAATAGTATTTGTTTGCACAGGATATGGTAGTTAATAATATATTAATCCCTAGCCCTTCTGTCTTCAAAGTGTTTTAGGGAGGTTAGAGGGGGGTTAAGAAGCCTTCTGAGTTAAAAATCCATAATAATAGTTATTAAGAAATAAACTAAGAAATGAAATTGTCACACTGTCCTCGTTTCCTGGAAAACAGTAAGGTGGGATAAGAAAGTTGAGACTGATATCTTCCAAAACTGAAAACAGTGCGTTTTGTTATCTAAAGATAGGTTTCACTTCCTTTTTTCCAGCTGTCTATGGCTTAATTTATATTTCTTTTCGATTCAACAGAAATTCCTTCTTCTAGCCATTGGGATCTGCTTGACCTCTTTAGTAGTTTCTATCATCTTGGTGTTTCAATCATATGTTTGCATAGGAGACTGTTTCTGTCATAGTGTTTGATTTATATGATAAATTATTAGGATAATGTCACAGACCGTTTCACCTTCCTATCATATTCTGCTGTACCTTTCCCAAATACTTCATATCATTATCTTATAGAATCTACTATAACAAAAAAAACTTCATACATTTTGAAACCCAAATTAAAAATATCTATTTGTTTTTTTATGTTTTTGAATGTTGTTGAAAGTCCTGTTGTAGTATTAATGTAACTAAGTCTGCTGGTTAATATAGAGATATTTAAACTAGATGAATTACTGCACCTAATCAAATGAACTTTGGACTATATCAAAACATTTTCAAAAATTGGCAATGATTTTCTGCTTCTTTCTTCTGAAATTGAATTCGCAGTTTCTGCGATTCTCTCTGACAATTTTAAGGTTTACAATTAATCACAAGGGTTTAAGTCAGCTAAATATGATGGTCAATTCAGGTCCTTGCCACTCCCATACCACATTTCGATTATTTGTGCTGTATCAAAAATCTAGTATTTTTCACTTGATGAAGACACGTGTTTACACTGTCAATACTTCCTTTTTATCAAGTGATTTTTACCAAAACATATTGTACTCTTTTTAGATGGCGACATTCGGTCTATTGACACAGACTTCTTTAAGGAAAAAGAGAAAGAAAGTGTTATTCTTCATAATCAATAATCTTTATTCAGATTTTTTTGACAATCTCTTCCGAGAAATTATTGAGTTTTGCTTTCAGAGAAGATTTGGCTGAATTCGCCCCTTTTGATTTCTGATCTTTAATTTAATTTAATTAATTTTTCAAAGGCACCTACTATACCAATATTTTGGTCAGTGAGCGAATCATTCTGCCATTTTTAAAAATTGCATAAATATCAAAGTTTGGTTGGTTACAAGATGTTAGTGGTTCTCAATTTTTTTTGATCTTTGTGTTATAAGTTTTTGGTCACAGCTATTAAAATTAATCAACAAAATTGTTTTACCATTAGGAATTTTTAAAATATAAGAAACAGAATAAGACGGGCTTAAATATGGCAGCCATCTCAAATTTCAGGTTTGACTTAGGTCCTCAAACATCAAGACTAATCATTTCTTGTAGAAACCACAATTCTCTTTAAGTCAAAGATTACTTTGATTCAAATTTTCAATCTAAATTTAGCTTGACATTCCAAAATCTATTGATGAATTCAATAAGCCTCGTTAAATGATATAGAATTGACATGGATATTTAGAGCAGCTTAGCAAGTTTGCCTTAAACGTTTTTGTTTAAATTTTTGCGTCTTTTTGACAAAATTAGATCTATGCGAAATTCAAGAGACCTCTCCCCCCATTTAGATAATTACTAAGGTGATGACCTCGTTGAACACGGAAAGTCATGTCGCAATCTTTCATTATCTTTTTTATACATTTTTTTTTACCAAAGAATGGAAAGATCAGCATGCAGCCTTAGATAATTAATATTAATTGTTGCTTTTGATTATTGGGTTTTTAAATCTTATCAATTATAACTTCTAACCTTTGACCAAAATGAGCTGATCATTACAGAAGTAATTTAATAATACAGTAAAAAAACTCCTACTTTAGAGTTTTTAAGCAATCCATGTTTTCTTTTCTTGTTGTTTTTTATATTTATGATGTCTTAACATTCATATTAATACCAACTAGCTGTTTTTCCACAAAAATTATACTTTCTTCTCAAAATCCTCCACTTTCTAGTTGTTCAACACAGAAAAGTTTGCACCGACATTTTAAAATTGAAAACTTTTTTGGTCCTTTAAAATATTTGCTAGCTGCAATATTCAACTTTTTTATTTAAATCTTCCATGAAGATCATTGATTGTGGACTATGTGGTGGGTATGGCGTTGAGACAATGTATAGTTTGAATTTTTTTGATCTACTTGATCAGGCCTTCAAAAATAGCCCGTTAGTTTTACAGGATCGTACTTGAACGTATTTGACAACAAAAACTTCTTTCAAATCTTTTAAAATAACTTGTTCATTCAACTTTGATTGTTCCAGCTGTCCATATTGATTTTGAGCTCTACTATAAATGAGGAAATGTGAAGCAACTTGCTTTGCATACACCGTGGGATAACTTTCGTGAGAAAATTTCAAGCACTGCAGTGTTTCACGTTAATATCGCCCATCTTGAATGTGATCAGGGTGGACCAAAACTTCATACACGTTAAATTTGAAAAAAGAATTTTAATTTTTATAATTCTCTATTTTTTGTATTACAAAAAGTGCACCTTAATTGATATTAGACAATTTGTTTAATTGTTCTTTAAACATATGTGTAATTGTATATTGTATATATGTTTATTCTAATGGTAGAAGAATGATAGATCTTTTATCTCCCATCTAGCCGGGCCTAAACGGTTGACTTCGAATGTGCCTATTTACCTTCTCCCCGTCATAAAAGGTAGTCGTTTTGTGTTTTGGGTACAGGAAACAAGACGCTATCTTGATGTCTGCAACCATAAAGCACGTCTACGTGTACCAACTTGGGTTATTTATACGTTGGTGCGATGCTCTTTCATTCACTTTTCCAAAATATGAATCGAGCCTGGTGCGTGACTTGCATGTCGTGTAGTAGTGCACTATGTGAATACAAATGACTTTCTGGCCAAATAATGCCATATAATAAAGCTGCATCTGCAGAACCCTGGACGACTGTCATTGGCGATACTCTGCTTATAGATTTTGAATGAACAGCGTTTCGAAGCTGCAGGCTCGCTGAGCTGGCGGGGTTCAATTTGCATATTCGTTGAAGAACTTAAAGCGCACAATTAAAGCAACAAAAAAATTCAATAAAGCGCGTTTGAAAATTGTAATTGAAACAATAGGTTCGTCTTTGTAACTATCAACTTTTGCGTATTTATATAGTTATCTTTGTTTAAAAATCATTGATTTGATTATATAGCATCAATTTATGTAAGACAAATAGTGGTTACGTTATAAACAATAACTGAAACAAAACGATCTCTATAACTACAGAGGTTGTTCGAAAAATAAACAGCAGTTCGCTATTAAAGTATAAAAACTACAATCAAACAATTTTTCAAAATACAAACAAACCTGTATTACGAAAAATTAGTTTCTAGAGAAAGAAGGTCCTAGAGGCGGAAAATAAAAATAAAAGTCGCAAGTTACCAAGAAGTTGTTTTGGCGATAAACGAGTCTCTTAAAGGTGAATTGGTACGCTCAAAAAACTACTTGCTGATTCGGGTTACATTTCACTGAACAATAAAAATTGGTGTAGTTGCAAATTTTGCTGACGACATTATCGTATTAGAATAACCCAAGTACCAATACTGAAATCGATAGTACACCTATAAATAATAAATAAAAACATTTAAATTTCAACATAAAATAGATTACTTCTACCATTAGATATTTAATGTTTGCATATTTACAATCTACTCAATTTGAGTAATGAGCAAATGATCTGATATTATAACATGAGTGGGGGCCAACCAGTGCTGGTATCCCAGATAATTACACTAAATAAGATCGTGTGGCCAATGGCGCTTAAGTCTTCTGGTCGCTGAGACGTTGGCGAGCTGTTGTACTAATTCATTGTGATGGTCAGCTAGTTTTTGATGGTATGCACTTGAGAGTCTCTGTATTTCTTCAGCAACGTAAGGTATGTTTAGGTTTATGTGGAGTATGTCGTTGGTTACATACGAAGAAACGTTTGTTAGATTTCGTAAAACCTCTGAAATATCTTGGTGTGCGAAGCCTTGGCGCAACCCCAGTGCTGAATCCCATAGGTCCAGATGGGTTTAAGTATCACCTTGTACAGGAGCAGCTTGTTAGATAATGAAAGTTGGAAATGCCTGCCGATTAACCAGCCCATTTGTTTTGTTTTGAGATCAAGTTGTTTGCTTTTGGCCGTAATATGTGTTTTCCAGGTAAGTCGATGGTCAAGACGCAGCCAAGGTATTTGACTACGGTCCTTACTGGCAATGGGGTGTTGTTGATTATTGTTAGCTGACAGACTGTGCGTTTGTTAGTAAAAGTCACTTGAGTTGATTTGGCATGATCAACGGTAATTCTCCACTTCCTGAACCAGTCGCCTAGTAGATCGAGGTGTCTCTGTAGCTGGTACGCTGCTACACCAAGACAGTTGTGTCGTAAGCGAATGTTGCTATTAATGTATTCGGTGTATTTGGAGCGTCTGCTGTATAGATGAGATATAGGAGTGGACCCAACATACTGCCCTGTCACTCCTGAGTTGATTTGGCAATATTTTGATACAGAGTTGTTCAGTTTGACTTGGAAAAGCCGTTCACTGAAATATGACTTTAGGGTTAAGTAGAGTTGACTAGGGAAGTGTTGTTTTATTTTATAAAGAAGGCCCGTATGCCTTTTTGAAGGCTTGCTGTATGCCCAAAAACGCCGTTGCACAAACTCTGGTCGTCTCAAAAGTTTTCCATGATTTTGGTAACTATCCAATGGCTTTGTTGAACTGTTGAATGGCTTTCTCGGAAACCAAATTGAGAGGGAGGAATTATGTTGTTTAGGTCGACTGTTTCGTGAATTCGCTTAAGGAGTAGTTTCTAGATTTTAGATTTTTAGATTTTGGATAGCAAAGGAAGAAGGCTTATTGGTCTATAAGATGAGCTTTGCAAGGGAGGCTTCCCAGGCTTAGCTAGCATAATGATCTGGGCGAACTTCCATTGCAGGGAAAAGTAGCACAATCGCAGGATGCTGTTATATATGGTAGTTAGAAAAACGACTCCTTTTCTGGGAAGATGTTTAAGTATGTCTCCAACTATAAGGTCATAGCCTGGGGCTTTACAATTATTAATTAGTTGTATTTGGTTCCAGACTTCAGTTGGTGAAAACGGTTTCAGTGGAACTGAGAGTTGGCACGGCGCGTCGAGGAAAACTACAATATCGGTGTCATCATCATTGGGTGGGGGTGGTGTAGTAGTAAAAACGTTTTCAAGGTACGTAGCGAATATATCTGCTATTTCTTTATCCGATCTAGCCCAACTACCATCCGGTTTTTTAATTGAGGGAATTGCTGTGGTTGGTGGTTTTAATTTTTTTTGTTGCTTTCCACAAAGAGTGGTCAGTAGGAGAAAGCTTGGTGATGTATTGCGTAAAGGTTTAGTTACGCACGTCGCGTAGTGTTGTATGTAACCGATGAGTAAGACGATTATACACAGTTTTGTCTTGTGCGTTTCTGGTTCTTTACCATGTTTTTCTAGCTCGACGTTTTGCAATAACAAGTTCTCGTACGTGCAATGGTATATTGCTAATTTCGGTTGGTGTAGCCTTCCATGCAATATTCTGTGCCAAAGTTGTAAAGCAATAAACTGTTTCATCCAGATCATGCTTGGTTTTAATTCGAATAGCAAGATTAATCGTCTGCTCTAGTTGAGCTTGAAAATAGTCCCAATCCGTATATTTGGAGCATAGTCTTGGAGGAGCATCCTTATGGATAATAGTTGTGCTTACGGTAATGATTATTGGCGAGTGATCAGAAGATAGATCGAAACTGGGCTCTGCCATGAGGTACGTACGTGTAATGCCGCTGACAACTGCAAAGTCGAGTAAGTCTGGTAGTCTGTTTTGGTCACTTGGCCAGTAAGTGGGCATTCCTGTAGAGAGATAGTCAAGGTTGCTGCGAAGCATTGCGTTCCTGAGGTTGCAACCTTTGAGAGTGATTAATCTTGATTCCCATACTGTGTGTTTCGCATTCCAGTCTCTCCCTACTATAAATTTGTTCCCGATGGATCGCAAGAAGTCTTCGTATTTTTCAGTGGTAATGGAATATCTTGGTGGGCTGTATACCGCTGCAATTACAAATGGACAAAGCTGAGTTTGCACTTTTATGGTGGCGCTGTGGATTTTATCTGTTCGGTAACATTGGAGCTCATAGTGTGTAACTGAGTTTTTTACGATGACAGCAGCTCAGCCTTGAGCGGTGTCATTTGGGTGATTACCAAAGTATACAGAGTAATGTGGTATTTTAATTACGGTTCTTAATGTTGCGTGGGATTCTCATATAAGTAAGATATCTATTTTTTCTAACTGTAGGAATGTTATTATCTCCTGCACGTGGTTGGCAAGACCATTAGCGTTCCACAGTGCGATTCTTAATGATGAAGCCATTTTTAAGCCAATTTATTGATGACTGAAGAGAGCAGATTAAGAATCATGCTATTCTGGTTCATAAGCTGCGTAAACATTGTTTTGAACTCCACGAGGAAGTTAGATAGCTGTTCGTTGATGTTCAAATCTTGCTCGTTAGATGTGACATTGTGTCTCTCTGTAACCACTTGCGAATACGTTGGATTGTTCCGTACTAAACCTGCAGTTCCATTACTGGAGGTAGTTATTTGCTGTGGAAGTGGAGAATAGTCGTTTGCATTTAAGTTGATTTGTTGCTCAGATGTTTTTGTTATTATTCTTTTGGTTGCTCCTTTATATGGTGCGTTTCTGGCTTTTTGCAGGTCTTTATAAACTACACAGCCTTTATAGTTAGCCGGGTGGTTCCCGTCACAAAGGACACACTTGGCAGGTGTATTTGGCGTTTTTTTTTACAAAGGGTGGTGTTCTATCTTTCACCAAATTTGACACATTGAAAAGGTCTGTTACAATATGTTTTTGTGTGTCCATATTGCTGACAACGGATGCATTGAGGTATGATATTTTTGCTTTCTAGGAGGTTCAATCGAAACCTTTTGGTTTTCCAAATAATTAACATTATATATTGTTTTATTATTTGATTTGGGCTCTATATCTACCATGAACAATGACAGAGGTTGTTTGGTTACCCTATGGCGTACGTTAAGTATGTTTCTTACTGTATGCCCTAGATTAACAAGCTCTTCTTTAATGTCATCTGTTGGTAGGGGATGATGGACATTTCGAATGAAAACTCTATGTGATCGATCTTCTTTGAGTTGATATGTATGGAATACAATCGCTTCATCTTTGAGGTGTCTAGTTAGCTTCCTATATGAATCTGAAGTTAGTGTTAATTTTAATTGTGTCGCCGACAATTGTCTTAGTGTAAAATTGCTCTTTTTCTAAGACATTGGAAATATTTCCTACCATTTTATTGTAGTTATTAACACCGTATATGTACACCGGGGGAGGATTTGGAATTTTTAGTTGTTGATTGTTGGATATTTGTTCTTGTTCTTGGTTAATATTTTCCGTTTGGGATAGGATTTCATACCTGTTGAATGTACTTGTTTGATTGACTTTAGATATGCTAGGAGCAGGTTGTGTATCTTTTTTTTCTTTTTTTTGATGGTTTGCCATTTGTGTTTATTTTCATTAGTAAGGTCACAGGAACTTTCGTGATCCATGCCTGTTAAATTTGCGTCAGAATCCTCATTTATTTGTATATCGTCTCGATTGATACTGTTTATAGATCTCTTAGAAAAAATGTGGAACGCTTCACGATTTTGCGTGTCATCCTTGCGCAGGGGCCATGCTAATCTTCTCTGTATCGTTCCAATTTTAGTATATGTACCGCCGAAGCGAGTACATGTACGGAAGTATAAATAAAAATTTTTTACTTAAAAAAATTAGTAAAGGTTCACAATATCAGAACATCAGTAAGACATTAAATACATGTTTGGTACAAAAGAAGAGCATGAAATAGAGAACAGAATGTATGAAAAGAAGCAAAATGTATCAAAAAAATTTTCAAATCTTCAGGATTTTTATATAATTTGACCTTTTGACCTACTCTATAAAATTAACTAACCTTCGTTGTCACTAGATTTCAATTAATAAACCAAAGTTTTTCAAATTATGCATTCTACCAAACGATAGTATCATAGCTTCTTGCACAAAAGCAATCCCGACAACCATCTGTCTTAAACATCAATAAAAATCAATAAAAATAAACCTCAGGCAACCATCAACTTTACAAAATACTCTATGCACCTTAAAAACCCATATGAAAATATGCCAAATAAAAATTAATAAAATTAAATCGACATCGATAATCCGTACCACAAGACAGTACTAAAGATTTCTTCGACAACTATCTCCCTTAAACATCATTGAGTTAACAAAACATCTTAGATGCCTTAAAGTCTGCATGAAAACGTACTAAATAAAGGTTACTAAAATTAAACCACGACAGGTCCCTTGTAAACTGTCAACTTCAAACATCAAGTTTGCAACACATTAGAATCCAGAAATCTATATAGAAATATAATAAAAATAAATTGACATAAATGAAAACGTGCTAAATAAAAATTAATAAAACCACATCGTAGTACCGCCACCAGTTGTACTACAGCTTCCTCCAACAATTATCTATCACAAACATCATCCAATTTGCAATATACCAGATCTCTTAAAGATATGCATGGAAATATTCCACATAATACTTAATTAAATTAAACATCAAAAACCGCTACCGCAAGGTAATATTATAGATTCCTCCAACAATCGTTTACCCTAAACATCACCTTATACCTCTTAAAAGAAAACATGCTAAATAAAAATTAATGAATCTAAATCGATATTAATAATTCATAACACGAGGTAGTATTATACCTTCCACCAACAACTATCCATCTCAAAAATAATCAGCTCTGCCTCAAAAGTCTGTATGTAATAATACTACAGGTTTCTTCGACAACTATCCATCGAAAACATCATCAAATCTACAATATTTCCTAGACCCCTTCAAAACCCGTATGGAAAAATGCCAAATAAAAGGAATAAAATTAAATCGACAATAACGCATACCACAAGGTAGTACTATAGATTCCTCCTACAACCGTTTATCTCAAACATCATCATTTACAAAACGTCCTAAATTTCCTAAAAGTTTAGATAAAGATGTGCAAATAAAAATCAATAATATTAGATCATCCCTATAACACAAGGTAGAAATGCAGCTTCCACCAACAACTATCTACCTCAAACATCATCAGATCTAAGAAACACCTTATATCTTCTTATAACCCGTATGAAAACATATCAACTTCCAAAAAGTAATAAAATGTATTCACATCAAAAACTTCTACTACAAGATGGCACGTCAAGTTTCTCCGATAACCAAGATCTCAAACATCATCAAATCTACATCTAAATCTCTTAAAAACCAGCATGAAAATGCACCAAATATATACGAATCCTGCCACAAGGTAGTATTTAGATCCCACCGGCAACCGTTGACCTCTTCTTCTTTTTCATGTATCTTGTCCGATTATCAGGCATCGGCTATCACCACATCGACAATTTCTCTATATTGGTGTCGATCTCGTGCAGCATGAAATAACTGTTCGCTGTTAGTCTAGTCCACTGACGTGGGTTTCTCAACCATGACACTTTTTCTGCCTACCCATTTCTTTCTCTCAATTTTTCCTTTTAGCGTTTATTGTTCTAAATTTCATGAAAAAATTCCTAGCTAGTTTTATGCCACATTTTATTGATTTATTGATTCAAAAACCTAAATATTTAAATTAGTTGACTTGAAGAATATTTTTCGGTTAACTTGTAAGTTCAGTAGACTTACAATAGTCTTCAGCTCAAACATCATCAATCTACAACCCCCCCCCCCTTGATACGTTAAAATCTGCATGAAAACATACTAATAAACATTAATGAAAGTAAATCTATATCAATAAGTCTCATGAAATAACTTATGTTTCAATGATCTTTGAAATGAAACCCAAATATTCTTTTAAGGTCTCAACTGATTTGGAAGAAGTACATATAAATCACACTGAAAATAACGTTATAGTAGGATCATTGCATTTAAAGACATAGTTTTTTGAGTTACAGATGTGATTAAATACTATTACAGATGCAAAGGTTTAACTAACTGTCACTCCAATACATTAGTAATAAAGATTTTCCAGAGTACCTAAATCAATATGTTTACTAGATAGTGTTCTGTTAGTCAAAGTTAATCTAAGAAGCTACATAGTCACGCAAATGTTTCCAAATGTATTTTATTTTAGATATAATGATATAGCAGACTCCAAAGTTCTGAGAGTATCCGAATCCAAAAGTTTATTTGATGCTTTGCCCACTTTTAGTGTCTTATTTGTCTGAAAAAGCTAAAGTATAATAAACATCTGCAATTTCTGAAAAATTTGGACTCATCCATAGTGCAACCTACCCCCTGACTTAATTAACAAATATTATTGCAAATAAAAAAGTCTTAGTATTTTATAGGTAAAAACCTTTACAATGGTCTCTCTCGCATACCTTAAGGGATTTGAAAATTGGTTTTTATGCGATCAGACCTTTTTGTTATTGCAAATAAACAAAAATATACTTTGTCTTTAACCGAAATGTTCTAAATTTTGTTAAACATAACTTTCCTAGCAATATTTTGCCAGATGCAAAAGTATAAGATCTAATAAGGAGTGGAGTTCTTGCAGGTAAGTATGGAATTTTATAATCCTCTCTGTTTTCTATAATTTTCTGGGTTAATTGAGGTATTTCTATAATGAAAACGGGAAAATTCATTTTGGTATCTATCAAGTGTTCATCATTAACCCTTATGTGCAATATAATTGTCGTTATTTATCTTCCATAAATACCACACTAATGTGAATTCTGGGCCAGTAGTGACTCAATCTGGCGAGACAGCAGAATTAAATAAAAAACTTTGTATTATTAGTTAGCTTCTAAGCTTGTTCTTTAAGCTACAACTTACACTAATGTCACTATTTTTGTTTCCTTTATCACTAGTAGATATTGAATCACTTGAGAGCCTAATTTCAAGTTTTGTCTTACTCCATCCACATTCTGGAGTTAGGTCTGTATCTTATTCATTTCTTTTCTTGAATAAAGCGACTGCGCCCATCTTTGTACTTTGAAAAAAACTGGGCTGTAAATCGACAAGGGACAATTTCGATTGATGAAGACAAAAGACCTTTTTTGAATTAACCAGCGAAAGCACTAGTAAGAATTCTTTCTCAGATCAGGAAAACAACCCAAATATGGCAAGAGTGAAATTGCAGCCACCATAGCACCAACCGTAAAAGATGACGCATAACTATTTAGAAGATACTTGAATGGTAGCATTTATCCAGTATACTTATCATTTACGAGCGTTGAAGAGAACTGAGACGTCTTTATTCAAAAACTGTTATCAAACACTCAAACTCTTGTGCTTACTATTCTTAGGAAAGGTCAAGGGCATTTGGTTTTATCTTTTAAAAATTGTGGATAGAGTTACACTCCGATAAAAAATTGACGAATGATAAACAGCTCTATTTCTTCAAAGGCAGGTGCTCATTCACTTAGTACATACTGAGCAAATCAGAGAAGTATGGCATGGAGATCTTTTGGATGTAACGACCCAAATCCGGTAA